>CM060962.1:166456693-166821693 GCA_030765045.1 Tenodera sinensis
TTATGGTATAACGTTTTCGGAGTCCTAAATGGAAACAACTGGCGGTTTCTGAAATTAGGAGTAGGGACATTAAAATATATTCTATCAAGCAGTTCTTCATTCGATACCAGACCATTCATAAGTTCATATAAAAATAATTGTTCAGTTATTATTCTATGATCAGAAAGTGAGACTATTTTGAATTCGTTAAGCAATTGACTATAGGGTAAGTTCTGATTATAAATAAAAACACCGTGAGTTTTGTGATATAGGTATCTGAGGAACTTGTTTTGGATCTTCTCTAGTTGATTGTTTTAACATTTATACATTGGTGACCATACAGTTGAGGCATATTCCAAATTACTACGAACAAGACTACTGTATAGAATTAGCATAACCTGAGCGTCTTTTAAGTTCCTACAGTTCCTACAAATACAAACCCAGTTTCTTAAAGGAGTCATTGCATATATTTCTAATGTATAGATTAAAAGAAAAATTCTGTGCCATGGTAATACCTTAAGTCTGTGATAGAATATACCCTTACCGGTGGAGAATTATTTAAATAATATTTAGAATTTAAGTGTTGCTTGTTTCTAGTATATATCACAAAGGAGCATTTCTTAATATTGAAGTGAAATTCCTTTTCCAGGCTCCATTTATAAACATTATACAGATTTGATTGTAATTTCATTATATCTTCAGCATTATGAATTGTTCTGTATAAATTTAGATTGTCAGCATACAATAGACATTTGGAGTTATTAATGCAATTTGGTAGATCGTTTATAAAGAGCATGAAAAATAAAGGTTCTAAATTTAATCCCTGAGGAACTCCAGAATTAACAGCAAAGGAATAAGATTTTGATTGATTAAGTTTTACATGTTGCTTTCTGTTGAGAGAGGTAGGAGGAAATTAAATTTAACATTTGAACTGAGAACCCAAAATTAGGTTTATGTAGGAGAATCTCATAATGTACCTTATCAAAGAATTTAGAGATATCAGTATATATAGTATCAATTTGGCAGGCTTGCTCTAAACCTGTAGAAACATACTGTACAAAATTAATGAGATTTGTGATAGTAGAGTGTTTGGTAATGAATTCATGCTGATGTTCTGAAATATAGGATTTAACATGCCAAAATATTCTACTGTACATAATATTTTCGAAAACCTTCGCTGGAGGAGAAAGAATTGCTATTGGTGTGTAATTTTCTATTTTGGTTGTATCACCTGTTTTAAATATAGGAATTATGCTTGTGATTTTCCATTGCGAAGGAAAATATAGCTTTTTTGAGATGAGGTGCAAAATTTTAAGAGGAAACAAAAGACGTTCAGAACAACCTTTTAAAATGTATGGCGGTATTCCCATTAGGACCTCTGGTTCCTTCGGGCTTTAATTTATTTATTGCAAGTTTAATCTCCTTTTCAGAGATACAATTTATAAACAATGAATATGAGGTTCCCAAGATTTCAGATTTCAGAATGTCATATGAAGGTGCTCTGGCTAAATATACCGATTTAAAATAAGTAGCAAATGCATTAGGAACCCGTTCATCATTATCTAAACAGACATCGCCCATAGTCACAGTATTCATCATGCTATTATTTTTGGCGTTTCTACTTTTGATGTAGTTCCAAAAGTATTTGGCATTAGTTTTTATTTGTTCCTCAGTGCTTTTAATAAAGATTTCGTATGATTGATTAACCATAATTTAAATATATTTCCCCAGTTCCCTTTACCTTTGTTTATTCGGCGAAGAGTAATATTATTTTACGGAAATATTCTTTGTTTCAATTTAGTAAATATCTATAGAGAAGTAGTGAGGATATGCCTTGTTTTTGTAAATAATTTTAACTGGTACACTGTCATCAAATACTGAGTTAATATTTTCATAAAACTAATTTAGAGCAGTATCAACGCCATCAAAATGTGAAAGAATTTCTCATTCAACATGCTTTAATTTGGTATACATAGCATTATAATGAGCTTTCCTGAAATTATAAACTAATGAATGTGTATGATAAAACACTTTTTTATTTATCTTTAAGGTTGCATTCAGCTGAGCTCTCTACATACATTAACTTGTTCACATATGTTTGTTAAATCTAAATCAAGGGTTTTACTATTAAAATTTTGAGCATTATTAATTTAATGCATATTAAGTAAAGATAAAAGTTTAGCTAGTACCCTTTCATGAAGACTGCCATTCAAGACATTCTGATTTGTGTTACTCATCGTGGGTAAGTTGAAATCACCGGTTATTAGAATATTACAAGTAAGACTGGCAATGGAATTAACAAATAGAGAATAGCTCTCCAACTTTGAATTAGGTGGGAAGAACACGTTTACTAAATAATATGGTTTACCTTGGAGTACAACTTTTAAGGCAATTCCTTCATAATTATCTTGAATGTCAAATTTCCTAGTATACAAATCATTGCGAGTAGCAATTAAAACTCTCTTGCTTTCCCTATCTTGTCGGTATACATACATTATAGTTGTTACAAAATAGTTCCGAATTATTAACTGTTTGTGACAACCATGTTTCAGTAAGCAGTATTATATAACAACCAATAAGAGCACTTGTGTAAAAATCACTTATCTTGGTATTCAGACCTCTTATATTTTGATAAATATTAAGCTCATGGTATTTAGCCATTTATCCTAGTTCCGCACGAACCTTGCCAAGGTTTTTAAAATATTGTCACCGCGCCCGCCGCATCTAATTGCCGACAACAGCAGTGTCACCCATCGCATTATTGTCGGCACTACCGCAAAGGAGTCGAAGGAAAGAGACAGAGAATGGCCGCATTGTTGGGCGCTTGCCGAAAGAGAGAAAGGGATAGAGGCTTCTAGAGTTGTCTGCTTTGTATTTCACCGCATAATAACTGAGCTTTCCCGAAGTTTCCAGAATAGTGCCTGGGAGATATAAATAGCGGTAAAGTGCGACAGAAGAGGAGTCAGACGGATGTGAAGCGTGGAGTAGTCGTGCTGACGGAAAGAAGAGACGTATGTGAAGCGTTGAGTAGTCGTGCCGACGGAGAAGGGACAGTCTTTGTGTTACGAGTTCGGAGCCGTGCTGTTGGAGAATGGGAAAAGACTTTCTTACTGTGGCAACGAGTGTACAAAGTTACTGTTTACGGAAATAAAAGTGTTTCTTTATCTCGACTACATCTGTCTTCTTTACTTTTCAACCCCAAAAAAGTCACACTGGTGTCAGAAGTGGGATCCGTCGAATTGCTTCTAGTTTCGTTACATCGTCGTTAGAAGTTGCAACGTTAGAACCAAGATGGAGGGAGATTCGGAAACCAGGATGATGGCAATGATGAGAGAATTATTCGCCGAAATGAAGACAGAAATGTCCAAGATGAAGACGGCAAACGACAACCTCGCTGCCAAAATGAAGACGGCAAACGACAACCTCGCTGCCAAAATGGAAACGTCAAACGACAACCTCGTTGCCGAGCTGAAAGAGATGAAGACGGAGCTATCGGCGATGGCGAACTGACTGGCGTGACGGAAGACGTGGAAGAACTCGGCGAAAAGGTGGAAGACCTCTGCCAGCATGTGGACGTCGTGGAGGACGACGGGGAACGTCTTGGCGCCCTGGTAGTAAGAGTTGACGAGAGCGACAAAGTACTGGATGCCAGGGGCAGACGGAATAGCGCGGAGCCGGGGAGGGAGCACCTAGTGGCCGAGGCGACAGTTGCGCCCGTTTCAGATGATATGAGGGAAGACGTGGAACAACTCGGCGAACTGATTGGCATGACGGAAGACGTGGAACAACTCGGCGAACTGATTGGCGTGACGGAAGACGTGGAACAACTCGGCGAACTGACTGGCGTGACGGAAGACGTGGAAGAACTCGGCGAAAAGGTGGAAGACCTCTGCCAGCATGTGGACGTCGTGGAGGACGACGGGGAACGTCTTGGCGCCCTGGTAGTAAGAGTTGACGAGAGCGTCAAAGTACTGGGTGCCAGGGGCAGACGGAGTAGCGCGGACCCGGGGGGGGGGGGGGGAGCACCTAGTGGCCGAGGCGACAGTTGCGCTCGTTTCAGATAACGAAAGTGTACGTCTCGGGGAAGACAAAGGGGCAGTTCAGGGACGTCGTCGAGGATCCTCTGGAGGAGTGTGTCGGGTACGTAACCAACCAGGATATGACGTGGAGGACGATCAGCAGGGAAGCGCACAAGCAAACGAGCAACACGCGAGAACCGACTTGGCGTGGGACATGGGGGAACCGTCGGAACCATCCAATCACCTGACACATAGTGCCGTGAACGGAAGAATGGCGGACATCATCGTGGACGGCAGGATACAGGAGAGGCCGTGCCGAGCACGAGTGAACACGAGTGCAGCGGTGGACGTGACTCGCGCGGATGTGGCGGGGGTTGTTGCTGGACCCATCGGAAGCAAGGTGGCTGCGAAGGTGCGCCAGAGAGGTCGGCGGACATGGTACTCAGTGAACCGTTTCCAAGTGCGCAGGATGGCCCGTCAACACACCAGGAAGAAGAACAACTGGACGAGGGACCGTCAAGACCGGCGGTACTGTTGCAGAATTTCGAAGCAGGATGGCATACATCGTCCTACCCGGACCAAGGTACACTATCCAACAGCGATACCTAGGATCGTGCCTCCTGGAGAAGAGGTTCGATGGGTTAGTCCACCGGGGCGCAAGGGAGATGCCGCAGTGATAGTGCTGGTCGGGACGACCAGCTCTGAGGAGGGAGCAGTGTCACCGCGCCCGCCGCATCTAATTGCCGACAACAGCAGTGTCACCCATCGCATTATTGTCGGCATTCCGCAAAGGAGTCGAAGGAAAGAGACAGAAAATGGCCGCATTGTTGGGCGCTTGCCGAAAGAGAGAAAGGGATAGAGGCTTCTAGAGTTGTCTGCTTTGTATTTCACCGCATAATAACTGAGCTTTCCCGAAGTTTCCAGAATAGTGCCTGGGAGATATACATAGCGGTAAAGTGCGACAGAAGAGGAGACAGACGGATGTGAAGCGTGGAGTAGTCGTGCTGACGGAAAGAAGAGACGTATGTGAAGCGTTGAGTAGTCGTGCCGACGGAGAAGGGACAGTCTTTGTGTTACGAGTTCGGAGCCGTGCTGTTGGAGAATGGGAAAAGACTTTCTTACTGTTGCAACGAGTGTACAAAGTTACTGTTTACGGAAATAAAAGTGTTTCTTTATCTCGACTACATCTGTCTTCTTTACTTTTCAACCCCAAAAAAGTCACAATATAAACAAAATTATCACCTTCATTTTTCCTTAATTTAATTTTAACCTTAATTTTCCACCCAAAGAAAAACATAATTTGCGTTCTCTTTTTAACGCTCTAGCCTGAGAGTACATACTCTTGCGATAAGGGGTAGGTAAGTGACATTCAATGTTTTCTTTATAGGTATTTCTTCGATGTATGAACAAATCTTTATCTGTTCGCCGGATGAACTAGACAATGATGTCTTCTGAAGTTTGGTGCGGTGGTCTTCTCAGACGATGAGAAACGTTAATCGTACTTGCATTAACCTCCATATCCACCGCACATCCTATTTCCTTCACCTCGTAGACTTCTATATTTGCAGATTCTGGAACTCCACATATTTCCACTGTATTTTATCTCCCACAGGGGCGTGTGAAATTTCTATGTAGGAAAACAATAACGAAATATAAATGCTGAAGTTTTCATGGCTGGTGTCATTAACATCATAGTTAATGACGAAACATATCCAGTGGATTTTTAGAAAATAAATAACAAACTCACCTGTCATTTAAAATGCAAAGTGATTCTCCTGTTTTACTTGGCGAAATCCTCAATAATGCCGTAAAACTGAGATCGTTGAAACAAAGATTTTTCAATTGGCAAAACTGCCAAATGAGACGACTTATCTTGACCTGTAGAGTTTCTCACAAATGTTTTTATTCTCTTAAGGATACCCATCTGTGAAAAATGGTGAAAAAGTGCAAAAAAAATGAAAAAAAATCTTTTTTTGCATAATTAAATAATGTAATGCTTGTACTTCATTCTCCTGTTGTTTTTATTGCCGTGCGGCCCTTTACACCGCGTCACGTGACAATTTTTGCAGCAGGTAATATTCCGTCCCTACACTGTGTTGGCTGCACTGGAACACGCTCTGGAGCCCGCTTAAGGATACCCATCTGTGAAAAACCTCAAACCTACAGTTTCGCTTGGAGTGATTTGAAACTTTAACACAACAATTGTAGTATTAAGAATGGTTCAGTCACTAATTTCTAGACTTTTATGCAAAATAGTTTCTGTGATATTAACATATTTATAGTGTTTAATTGTCATTTGATTAAACCACTGGCCACGATGCAATTTTCGTTTGAAAGGTGTAATAACTTGCAGTTATACTCATAAATACAGTATTAGTAAATTGATAAGATTACATTTTTATCAGACTATTAGTTTAGGAGAAAGAATTGTTTAATTATGTTATTAATTTTTAATTTTTACTTGTGAAATATGAAGTTTGCTATTTAATTACACAAACCTGGTGACATTAGATAAAAATCCTCTCTACAATTTCCTTTGGTACTATTTTTATACATGCACAACAATTTTCAAGCTTCTGTTTTGAAAACTGCATCGTGAAACCAATTTGAAGTTTTAAACAGTGCTGAAAAATAAAAACATGAGAAAATAGCTTTTAAAGTTTAACACTCAATGTAATACTGTTTCTGACCTGTATAATGCCTAGAAAGTACCTGCTGCATATGTTGGCCCTTCTTTCTTCTTTTTCTCCTCCCCTGAACTTAATTTTGATAAGCTGAGTTTCCTGCGACTTCTCTTGAATGCTGGTTTGCATGCCTGCTCGTTTTGGCACAAGCGACATTTATCCCTTTCCGCAATTGGACTAATTTTTTCTTCTGTTAAATGTTATTTTTAATTCGTGACTACCTCTGCAACCCATGTTAAATTGTGATACAGCTAATGTCACACAAATTTCTAATTTCCTTCTCGAAACAAAAATTTATTTGGGCCATTTGGACCATATTACATCATGAAGCGACTCATTTGCATTTTGTGTTTTGCCCGATGCGCACCTTTTTAGAAGTTCATCATTAGCTAGTCTTTGGTACTGGTAAGATTTTGCTAATGACTAGTGGTGAGAGTGTAGTTTTCATTGTAGTGCCATTATGAATAAGTACTGGGTCCCCTTTAGCAATCGCTCTGTTATAAAAACACCAAGATGTCTTACCCTTTGGACATGTATTATGTTGGGGTTTCTCATCAGTTGATGAACAATGGTATAATGTAGCAAATATTGCAGATTTCATTAGATGTATATCTTGACTATTGTCTTTTATGGCTTTTCTGTAGTAATTTGTTAATTTGACTATTGTTTGTTGTTTTAAGCTTCCAGCTTTTTTTGCCTCCTAGTGTAATGCCCTTGAAAATGCAATCCTTAATCGAATTTCGAAGCCCTGTCCACAATCTGTTGGCCACATGATTAATTCACTCATCTTTGACAATTTGTACATCACTATATATTGCCAGGTCTTGTAAATGTTTATGACTTTTTGCATCGTCATCAGACGCTATAGTAGTATACCTCATGTTGCATACTTTGATTGATCTCTGCCATATAACTGCTGCAGCTGTCATCTCCATAGCTGAACATGACTCAGTGAAATTAATTTCACATTCATCTGCTGCTTTATGTGCAATATACCAGGTCTTGTACTCGTCGCTCTCGCTATCTAAAGTTTTAAGTTTTTATTCACAAAAATATTTAGATAAAATGTCAAAGTCCTGTTAAACTATCTATTACAACATCTGTGCCATGCAATGAAGAGAAACCAGGCTTTTGGCAAGTGCCATCATAATTTACTGTTATGTCTATAGTGGATTGTGCATTGAGATTGGGGTCCAGTTCAAGGTAAGCATCGCGAACAGCTAAACGTGCTTCACTTAGCTCTATTGGAATGTCACATTTTGTTTTGCCAAATGTTTTATGTGTGTGTTATATGTGGAAGGGCTCATTACTGACATTCCCATACCCAAGCAAAATTGCTCCAGTCCTGCATGCCCTTTGCCTAACTCAAGAAATGTGCTCACAATTCTTCGGTTTACTTCAAATGGTGCTCATTGCTCCATGGAAGCTTGCTTCCACAAGCAGGCTGCAGAACATCGAGTGCCCACGAAACGCAGTGGCGATGGTAAAAGCAAAAGGATATTGCCTGCCAAGATATAACAACGGGTTGAAACAAAAATGTGATGTGAAATCGTAGATGGCATGAATAATTTTAAAAGGTGTAGCGCAATTGGTTTTCCGTAATTTTATAGGGAAGCGATGCTTCCATAGCGCATATTAAGTAAACGCCCCTAGTCTCCCATATTGGTTAAGTTCATCTAATTCAAGCTTTGTTTCATTTAACTGCTTCCGTAGCATACGATTTTCTTCTTTTAAAGATTCTATTTGAGAAAGACATACATTTAAATTTTTAGATTGTTCCTTGATTACTTTGGCACTCTCATCCAATTTTTCATGAGCCAAATCAAGAGATTTTCCTAGTTCTTTCTCTATATTATCATTATATTTCTTAAGTTGAATCAACTCCTCCTTTATTGATAAAATGAAATTGATATAAGTCACTTATAGATGGGGTGATCGGGTCATGTGCATGTTCATCCCTTCGTAAAATTTCCCGCCGCAGTTTAGAGCAATTAGCACAACGCCAAGGCTGGTTTTCCGATTTTATAAACTCCACATCTGTCTCTTTAATTTGGACATGTTTACTGTGATACCAGTTGTAGTTTCCACACTGAAACTTGCCTGCAATATCTTGTCTTGTTACTGGCCGCGTGCACTTGTTACAGACACTCACGTCGACCGAAGAATCGATAAGCAGAAGATCGAGTGATGCCCAGCTACAGGTAGATTGGCAATACTGAGTGCTGTCACATCACTAATCACTTAAAACCAAAACGATGCAGAAAGTTGCCAGTCATTTATTCTCGCGGGGATAAAACAAAGATTTATATATCAGAGCATCCCTCAGTACTTACTGCTTCATGTGCTAGTACCAAACCATTGCACTGCGCCTTAAGGCGATATTATAAGCCCTATCTCACCAATGTACATCACCCTATTATCTCAGAAACTGTTTAAGAAATCACACTGAAATTTTTACAGGATGTGGACATATGCATTTTGAGTGCACTATTTTAATTTTATTAAATAAGTTTGTGTATCAGGAAAGATATGACAATTTCTTAAGTATAATGCATTTTGCACCTGATTCTGGCGCGGAGAACCCGGGTTCGAGCCCCGGTACCGAGGTGGGGATTTTCCCCTCACGGGGTGCACTCAGCCTCGTTAGGTCCCGGAGGGGTCACTTCTGGAGCTACTTGATAAAGAAGTAGCGACCCCAGGTTGCAAAGGCCGCATAACCAACTGGGAGGCTCGGGGCGCTGACTACGTCCCACCCTCCAGTACTGCATCCCACTCATGATGCCAGTAGTGAGCAGAGGTAGCGGACGTAGCGGTCGAGCGGTAAGCCTTGGCCCGCAAGGGATTTTGCGCTAGGGGTTAGTTCATACCATATTTTGATTACAATTTGTAAATAATTATTTCTTAAATAATATACTATGTTATTAACACCAAGTGCATCTAAAACAGCACTTAGAGTTTCTTTTATCATTCTAACAACAAAGAAAGAAACCCCGTGGCTTGAGCCTACAAAAACTTCCGTGCGATACTAGCAATTGTACAACGAAACTTCACCTAAAAGATGGGCTAAAATGTATTATTTCATTCGAAAATGTGCAGGAGTTTTGACGTTTCTTTCCTTGGAGTTGTGCAGACTTCACAGTACAAAATGGCAGATGCAGTATCACTTTTAAAAATATATTTAAAATACGAGTAATGTGCCTACAATAAGATATAATTATAGTATTTAGTTTTGTAATACTATAATTATGATTAATATTGTACCTACAAGATCAATTTCCTCTTCAATAATATAACGTTAAAGAGGATATTATAATTAATGTGATTACGAAAAATTTATGCTTTTTCTTTTGCGGTTGTCATTATTTAGTCTGCCCTTAAAATGAGCTAAAAATATCTGAACCTGGAGTTCGATTTGCACGTGACTTAGATCGGCACAGTAGCGCCGGGAAGTGTTAATTGTTAACAACCACAAGATGAAGTAAGAACTCGTTGGGGAAACCCAAGCTGATGTTACCCAATCCAGCAGGTGTTATATTGTGTACACTTTCCTTTTAAACGCGCTGGGCGAGCTACACGTAGTTTTTTGTGCTCTTGCGATAAACGATTCGTTGTACTTCCCCAGGGAGATTTGTTGGCTTTAAATAAAACTAGAATATGCGACAAAAACATAACCAGAATCTTGACTAAATATGCTAATCTAAAAACGAAGAAATAAACGTAGAGAGGAAAAATATATACAGTTTCACAATACCATTTTTCTTGGATAAATATAAACTCCAAGAAATAGAAGTAAAAGGCTTGGAGGTGGGTACCCGTGAAGCGATCACCAAGCCCTTCTTTACCTCTTGGAATATGTTTATCCTGAAGAACAAAATAAAGGATATAGTAATCACCTCCCTTGGAGGATCAATAACGTTACTTTGTGTTCATTTTACACCAATTAACTGGTATTTAATTCATAAAAAATTTATTTCTGTTGTTCCTTTTTCTTCTAATCATTGCTTTTATTCTGCATTATTATTATTATTATTATTATTATTATTATTATTATTATTATTATTATTATTATTATTATTATTATTATTATTATTATTATTATTATTATTATTATTATTATTATTATTATTATTATTATTATTATTATTATTATTATTATTATTATTATTATTATTATTATTATTATTATTATTATTATTATTATTATTATTATTATTATTATTATTATTATCGTCATCTCCATCGTCATCGTCATCGTTATCATTATCATTATTATTAACATTAGTATCATCATTATTATTATTGTTATTATTATTATTGTTGCTGTTATCAGGAGTAGCAATATTAGTAGTATTAGTTCTACTAGTAGTAGCAGTAGTGGTGGTGGTGGTGGTGGTGGTGGTGGTAGTGGCGTCGGCGGCAGTGGTGGTGATGGCGGCGGCGGTGGTGGTGGTGGCGGCGGCGGTGGCGGTGGTGGCGGTGGCGGTGGCGACGCGCGGACTTTTTTCTAAGAATGCTTTTGTTGGATTCAGAGGGCGTCAAAACGTATATTTGTGGCGAAATCCCGACGTCAAATTTTTAAGTGGAATTTAATACTTCCTCTACGTAGGGAAAGTAAAAATGAACAACGATTTTCTATTTGACGAAAGTTTGTTTTCCGAAACTCACACAAATACCAAGGAATGTCTCCGAAATGGCTCACTCTACAAAACATATTATTCGGACATAAGTTGTGTTTTAGCGAGATCTACATTTTTGTATGGTAAGATGTGGTCTATCTCTTACGGTTTACGAGTTATTCAAAAGTCATCCAGGGTAAACAGGACTGCATAGGTTATAGCCAGAAAATTCAAAATATACATTTCATTTGTCTTAAAATGTCTTAAACAGGTGGAATTGTTGCTCACACACGGCTTGTGTGTTTAAAAACACCAGCAGTAAGCTTGTTGGCTTAAATAAATAATAATGTCTTAAACATTTTAACTCAAAAACGAAGTCGGTTAAAAACCAAAGTTTGTCTTTAAGTTTAATGTTTCAAGGATGCAACACGAAGATTGTGAAGAAAATTCCTCCATCCTAAACTACCCTTTACATGGAACATTTTTCTATAATCTTGATTCTCTCAAAAATAGCTCTAACGACTTTGATTAAAATGTCATATGTTTGACATGGCAAATGAAATGTATATATTTAATTTTCTGGGTATTGCCTATGTAATTCTGTTTAACCTTGATGACCTCTGCATAACTGGTTAGCCGTAAGAAATAGACAAAATCTTACTGTACAAAAAATGTAAATCTCATTAAAACGCACAAGTTATGTCTAAATAACTTGTGGAGTGAATCGTTTCGGAGATATTCCTTGTTATGTGTGTCAGTTTTGCAATATTTAATAAACTTTTCTCAATTGAAAGGTCGTTATTCACTTTTATTATCTCTTGGCCGTGCAAACAGAACGGAATTTCAAAGCCTTCATATATCGAGTTGATAAAGACTTGACTATCGCTCAGTCTACTGTATTCCCATATACCCCATACACCTACAAGAAACTATGCAATAAGATAATTTCTGCAAATGTTTATCTCGACTAATATGAAGAAGAGAGAGGAACAAGAGTTTGCAAGTATAGTTAGTACAAGAGTAGAGAAAGTCATGTGAGGTGAGTGCGACGCATCAGATTTTTTAAATTGTGCTTTTATGTATTTTTTCCTTTAATAGTGTTTAACGCCCGCTCTTATCACGTGCAGTACCACAGGCGGTGGCTACTAATGATACATAACATGAAATAATAAATGGGAAAGGAAATTTGGGAAGAAATCGTTTCAGGCCTAAGTTTGGGCTGTCTTCCGCCTGTCATTTGCCAGTTATCGGGAGTGAGGAAAACCTGAAAAGATATAAAAGAGAAAAAAGAAGGGAAGAATAAAACAAATCTGATGTGTTGCACTCACATGACTTTCTCTACTCTTGAACTAACCATTCTTACAAACTCTTATTCCTATATCTTCTTTCTTGTTAGTTGAGATAAACATTTGTACAAATTATCTTATTGCTTATTTCCTTGTAGGTGCAAGGGGAATGTTAGAATACAGTAGGATTTGTGCTATAGTCAAATGTTTGAGATTCTGTTGTCTTTGCACACTTAACATATAAAAAAAATGAACAGCGATGACCCATTTCACGAAAGTTCTAAGTTTTCCGAAACTCACACACATAACAAGGAATATCTCCGAAATGGTTCACCCTACAAGAAAATTTATTGAGACATAAATTGTGTATTTTAGCAAGATCTACATTTTTTGTATAGTATGATTTGGTCTATCTCTAACGGTTTACCAGTTATGCAAAATTCATCCAGAGTAAATACGACTACAGGGGCAATAGCCAGAAAATTCAAGATATACATTTCATTTGTCATCAAAATATCTCAAACATATGGAATTTTAATCAAAATCGTTAGAGCCATTTTCAAGAAAATAAAAATTTTCGAAAAATCTTCCATGTAAAGGGTAGTGTAGGGTGGGGCTATTTTCTTCAAAATCTTCGTGTCACATCCTTGAAAGATATTAAACTTAAATACCAACTTTGGTTTTTAACCGACTTTTCGTTTTTGAGTTATGCTGTCCACAGACTGACAGACTGACAGACACAGACTGACACACACACACACACACACACACACACACACACACACACACACACACACACACACACACACACACACACAGACTGACTGACTGACACACACACAGACACACACACGGACCTTTTTCTAAAAATGCTTTTTTTATTCAGGGGGCCTCAAAACATGTATTTCCGGTGAAATCTCGACATCGAATTTTTGGGTGGATTACAATACTTCCCCTACTTACCAGTAGAGAAAGAAAAAAAAAAGGGGGGGGGGGAAACCCAGTCAGGGAGGTCAATCCTTACGGGATCTGGCGGCGCCTAAGCCGAGTAGTTACACCATTCGCTTCTCACCAAAGCGTGAGGTTCGATCCGCAGCCGCATGTGGGATTCGTGGTGGACGAAGCGGCGCTGGGCCGGGTTTCCTCCGGGTTCTCCGGTTTCCCCTGCTATCTCATTCCATGTATCATCAGTGTCACCACCTGCGGTGCCGTACGTAGTAAAAGCGGGCGTTAAACCCCACAAAAAAGGTCCTGACGGGATCTGTACAGCACACCTGCCCCTCATGAGTCCATTTCTGAACGATCGACTTTGGCTACCCTTTTCTGTACCGAACAACCTGGTTAATGCAAGTACTCAATATTTGTGAGAACCAAGGTTGAAACTGTCGTTCGCATGTTAATTGTACGACCCTTACGCCCTTTTCAACATAACTTTCGCATTAAAAAAGGTACAAGTATGTTAAGCATTTCCTTTATTAAATGCTATGTAAACCAACATTTCTAGTGTTTCTTTCTATTTCCGTAAATTTTGCTTTTAGTTCCAGACCTGCTGGCTAATTATTTATTTCTTCACGCAGTTTCATGCTTTGATTTGTTAGGTAGATTATCAAAAGGTATGCCACAATTTTGAAAACCCCAGTGTCAAATTGCATTGATGGATCAATGTCATACTGTCTGATCTAACTCAGGGTTCAGATTTGGATGTCTACCACAATATTGCGTTTAGATTCACACCTCTCAAATTGGGACGAAATACTGATTTGAATAATTCGATCTGCCAATATTTACATTGCTGCCTTGGCAAATGTGCATTCTTGCGAGTAACTGTAAATAACTTACGGTATGTGTGCAAAAATGTAAACCGGTTTCCTTCTGTTGCCTACATTTACCATACAATATGGTAAATGTATTCACGTTAATTATAAAGTTTGCTGCATTTATCACGTTAGCAAACATTTATACTTGCACACAGAATGATCTTAATTTCTATAAATTATGAACAGGATCTGCCTAACTCAAGATGAAGAATTAGAAGTATTAACTAAGTCTGTAAGGGAAATCCGTATGAGAGTTTAATTTTGCACTTTATGTAGAGCTTATTTTTTTAGCCCTGTAGATTAGTTTTAATTTTTTTTCTGCCAGCGTTTAACGCCCTTTCTTGCTAATATGACACCATAGGCGGTGCCCACTGATGTTACATGAAATAAAATAATTGGGAAAGTAAACGTTCTAAGCCTTAGTTTAAGGTATTTCCCCGGCATTTGTAATTTAAAGCTGAAAAAAAATCTCAGTCAAGGAGGACGGTCCTGGCAGTGTTTGAACCGCGGACCTGCCGGTATTCAAGGCTACGTGCCTTAGTGACGTCGACTGCCCAGGTTGGTTAGTTTTAACGTTTTGTTATTGCTAGAATCCCAATTTATTTTTAAGTGTTAAAATAAAAAGATGCGGTTATATATTTAAATATCATTAACATTGTTCTTCAAAGTTTGCAACATACTTTTTCCCTCTTTAGGAAAACAAAGTGCAAATTTTCACAGAAAGGCCAACATTTTTAGATCTGGTATGCTGCTAAAGCACAGTTTTTTAAAGCCATCACTTCTTACTCAAGGATTTTGAAGAAGTAAAGAGAATGAAAGTTTAACAGATTTTAAAACCAACTTTCCAAATAAGTTATTTATGCTGTTAGCTTTAAATGCTAATGCATATTTTTATTTCCGACTATTTATTAGATCAGTGGTATTTTAAGGACTAATACAAACAAATTCAAACAATTACAAAACACGCTTTAGGGTCAAACGTATAATATAGGGGTATTCTTTCAAATGTAGGAAATTCTGTTTTTAACTAGTCCAACTGAACGATTTGACGAGTTTACTGTTGACTTTCACTTCGGGTTCAGAGTTTAGTTCCTATGTATTTAGAGCATGCAATAAAACTACGAAATGAACCTGCTTTAAATGCAGGATACGTCTTGAGTAGGGCCAAAGTTATTTTTCCAGCATCATGATTGTCCTTTGTTTTACAGTGAAGAAAATAGCTTTAGAATTAACCGTCATTTATGCATACACATGTTAATGATCTACTGAATGTGACCTTAGTGATCTACAGACAGCCTCCTCCAAAACCAGTTTTTTTCACATTGGATAATCGAAACGGAAAACAACCTAAGCGGTGTACTTGGGAGGTTGGAAAAACCCTCATCATGCGCATGCGTGATGCAACTCAGGTGCGTGAGATGTGGTGAGGCGTTTCTTAGGCTTGTTTCGTGTGGCATTTCCGTGCTGGAATCATCACAGCGCTTAGGGCATGCCAGTATACGGCGCCAAGGGAAAAGAGAGTAGACGGAAGCATTTTTAAATACCGAGAGTCTTTAATATTTACGATAATGGTTTTACCCATTCCTTTCCAATCCAACGTCAAATCCCCAATTTGTAGGGGAGGTAGCAGATGTTGAATGGAACAATTATTGTAAAATGGACATTTAACTTTTAGTTAGATTTGCTTTTTCTTTTAATACTGGAATTTTATTTTTGATTGAGTATGAAGTATCGATTTGTCTTTCTGAAACACATGTTGTTTTGCGATTGTTTTGATTTTTTCATGGTCGACATACCATTCCGAAGTACTCATTCTGCTAAACTTGAACCATTCTGGAATGTAAGTACGTATATTACTTTGCAACACTTCTGAATCTAAATTTTCAATCATATCCCATTATATTCTAGGTAAGACACCATTTGCTGCAGATATCTGGTCGTTTTGGTTGTGGAGCATGACCTTGTAATATAACATTGTCATATTTGGTTAATTTGATCCACACGTCTGTGTTGGATATTGGTTAGATGTTTCACTGCATTATTTTTATGGTTATTTTACTCCAAATTCCACGTGACTTTTAAAATAGGAAGCTGCCATGTGTGAATGTGTAAAATATATAAGTGAAGCGAGGGAACCAAATAAAAGACGTAAACACCACATTTCTAAACAGAATTTGCGAACTGAACTGTCTATAAAAAGAATAACGAATCTTTTAGTGCCCTCTGTAAACATTCCATTATTACCGACAGAAATAATTTGACAAATTATTTGACAGAGGAATACCAGTTAATGCGTTCTCAATTCTCAATAATGAAATAAAAAGAAGTATTTTGAAGCACAAATAATGACTGGTCTGAGTAAACACAAATATATTTTTGTGTATATTTTCTGCATTTATTATTGTTACTTGCTTACATCTTAAAGTTCACAAATTTGGAACACTGCCATAATAAGTAATAAACTAATGTTTAGGAATTAACTCGGTAAGAGCAGCAGAAACCTTCATTGGACAGTGCTAAGTTAATCCTTATTACACTAAAATGTAACTTAATTCTTTAGCATAAGCCTAGCTGTTTTACCTGAATTTGCACAGATACATTCTATAAGTAAGGAGTTGTAAAGAGGATAGGAGTTTTGGAAAGTCGTGATTGGCCTCTAAAGTATCCAAAAGTTTCGTTCAAATTCATCAAATTCTACAAAAGTTATACATAAGGGGTTGAAATAAGGCTAGAGCTAGTTTTTCTGAAGCTGTAACATGTATAATTTTCACCAAGTTCTGTTAACTCAAATAAATAACTGTTTACCCTTCAGGCCGAACAGATTTATCCGCATTTAAAATAAAGGTTGAGGTTGGTTTTTAACATTTTCAAGGCACTTCTTTTTCTACATTGGCGTTACAGCCCAATGTCGGGCCTTAGCCTCCTTTATCCTTTTCCTCCATTCTTCTCTGTCCAAAGTTAGTCTTTTCCATGCTGCAGTACCGAAAAAACTCCAGTATCAGAGTTCACGGCGTCTATCCACCTGTTCCTAGGTCTTCCAACTGGTCTCTTGCCATATATCTAAGGATAGTGGAAGTTTTAGAAAGCAATAGGTTAGCTCATCCTTTCTGACAGATTCTGATACCCAAGATTAATCAGTTTTGTCAGAGAGAGAGAGAGACAGACAGAGAGAGAGAGAGAGAGAGAGAGAGAAAGAATTCAGTAGATGAATAGCTGTCCTATTTTAGGATTGTCATAAAATGTTAAACATTTATAAGAAAGGTTAAAAAATGTAGTGTATGTTGTAGTATTGACAAAGAGTAATAATGTAAAAAATTATAATATTTGCAATTAGGACACCTAACCATTTTACAATTCACTTATTTAGTTTGATGAAATATACTAATAATTGTGTAGAATGTACAAAGAGTCAAGAATAATTGTAAACCAATGTCTTCTAAAATGTTTAGTTGTCAACGTAAATGTCTGCATTCAGAAACAATCATAATGCACACATGCCAATAAATCGTAATTAATTATTTTTGGATATAAATATATTCTTACTAATATTTCCACAAACTGGTATGTAGCTTTTAAACTTAAACGAACAACGAGTACCTATATACATGTATATATTGCCAACTAATAAATATAAGTAATAATTTTAAGCATAATTTATAATTCTGTGTAGCAGTATCGTGAAAATACCTTGTCATAGCCTACGTTTACAAAAAGAACCCTTGTTAACAAATAATATAAAAATAAATAGTAAATAAGGTTTTACTCAACTAATACTAATACCAATTCTAATTATACAAATACAATCTTAACCAACGAAAGCAAAAATAATTTAATTCTAACAATATTTCCCACAATTGCCTTAGCTGCTGGAAGCCAGCAGCTATACCAACTGGATACCAACTATAAATTTACACAATTTATTCCTCCCTCTTGGAGCTGCTTATTTCTATTAATTCCCCTTGTATTTAATATTTTGTTTTATATATAACGGGGAAGTTTATTATACCCACTATTTACTTTTACACCTCATCACCCTTTTCCATATTTTCTCCATTTTATTCATACTTCTTTTCTTCTTCTTCTTCCTCTTTCCCTTCTACCTTTACAGCGTAGGGGTGGCTCCGTAAATCCATCTTCTCCAGTCATTCCTATCCCTCATCATTCTCTTCATTTCTTCCATTGTCTTGTTCCTTTTTCTTCCAATCTTTTCCATTCTGTCCTCAAACATTATCCGGGGTCTTCCTACTCCTCTCCTTCCTTGTACCCTTACTTCTAGCATCTGTTTAACTTTACTATCCTCTGCCATTCTAAATGCATGTCCCCACCATTTCAATTGTTTTTGTTCGATTTTCTCCTCCAGTGATCCTTGACCTACTTCTTCTCTGATCCTCTCATTTCTTATCCTATCCCTCCTGGTTCATACTTCTTTTAACCGTTTTAATCTTGTTTTGCCCAAATATTTTTCTGTTTTCTCCATAATGTTTCCATTTCTTGGGTATTAAATTCTCTCTCCCTTTTCCTGTATCACTTACATTCCAAAGTATAGTGCCACTTTTCACACAATGTACCACATTTCATGCACCTCCCCCCCTTTCATCCCTATGTACCACTTAGATTCGTTACACCTGTCCTAGCCCATGCACACCCCATTCTGGCCTATTTATTGCATACTTCAATGACTTATTCTCTCCCCCATTCCATTTTTAAAAATCGATTGGCTATTAATGATCTTTTTTCATTAAAACTATCTACAACTTCTTGCTTTTCAATATCCTCCACCCTTGTTCTAATTTCCTTACAGAAATCTTGCTTTTATTGTTTCTTTCTACCCATGTTTCCCCCATTGCTATGTCCTCCAATATTATCTGTGTTTTATGGATCCAAGTTTCTTTTCCCCCATTTTCTCCTTTGCAACCATGCGTTGTTTCAATATGTCATTTTCCTCCAATAAATGTATTCTAAACCAGTATTTAACTGCCTGCCGTTGTTCCTTGGTAACTCCAATATTATTTTACAAAACTTTCTGTGTATTACGTCTACATTTTCCCAACCATTTTCCATCCCCATATTTCTGCTGCACATGACATCTTTGCTTCTATCACAGTGCTGTATATCCTTTGTAGTCACATAATTTTCATTTCTGTTATTTTATTGACACATGCTCCAATTACCTGTATTGATTGTTTCCCCTTTGCCAATATGTTTTTCTTCTATTCACCCGAATCCCCTGCACTGTTGAGCGTTACGCTTAGGTAGCCTGTTTCCTTTATTACTTCCAACTCTATTCCTTCCCAAAACCATTTTTCGATCTTATTTAGCTTATATCCTTTGATAAAGATTATATTTTTATTTCTGTTTATTTTTTTATTTATTTTCAACCCCCAATCTTTACAGCATTTGCCAATAGCTTCAATAGCTTTGCTTAGCCCTCCAAATGTAACAGGATCTTTCACTAGATCATCTGCAAACAGTAGCCCTGGTATTTCCCTGTTATTAATAACTGGTGCATGTTCATTAACTTTTCCTATCTCTTCTATAATATAACCCATAAATAGGTTAAATAGCACTGGACTAAGCTGCCTTACTCCTGAAAATGCTCTGTACACATTTTGTTACTTTGTCTGACAATTTTACACGGCACTCATTCTCCTGACACATTTTACGCAGTATTCAATAATGTAATAAAGTTGAGCGAAACCAGAGGATAGTTTGGTGATATGAACACAATTGACAACTTCCAACCTTTAAAAGCTCAATTTTCAAAGATTTAAGACTCCCTGTAAGTCAGAGGTGGGCAGAAGCGGATTCGTGAATCTCTGTGATTCGTGAACCCTTCGCCGTGTAACTATGCATCAAAGCGGTACACACCCCATTCCTTAGTTGATTTAAGGAGTCCAAAGATCGTTTCACGACCGGTATCAGTGGAGAAATTATGTCGCTGTCAACATCGCCTACCTTATTTGTAATAAGATATTACAGTTTCCTTCTTCGAGCCAATATTGAACGGCTTTATTGTAAATATCATGCCACATACGACGAAAAAACTACATAGTAAAAGTTTTCTGATCTACACTTTTATATATGTTGCACACATTTTATTTTGTTGTTATTAGTATCATCATCATCATCATCATCATCATTATTATTATTATTATTATTATTATTATTATTATTATTATTATTATTATTATTATTATTATTATTATTATTATTATTATTATTATTATTATTATTATTATTATTAATTTCCTTGCTATGATTACAGATTTAGAGCGTGCCCAAGTTCTAGAAGGTTTACAATCTAAACATAACAAACATGCCATGACATGTGACAACTCTGTTAACAAATCATATTATGCAATACTTATTTCAAATGTGTAAAATCACTTGGTCTGTGCCAGAGAATACACTAATTAGATACACTCCCATTCTTGAAGAGTTGAAAATTGAATTTACATCACATAGATTCCATGATTTCGAGAATCTTGAGAATGACATTTCAGTGTTTGTTAACCCCTTTAGTGTAGATGTAGTCAATGTAAGAGTAACTTGTAATGTGAACTCATAGATTACAAACAGATCTAGTGACAACAAATAAGTGCAGAGATTTAGCTGGCACAGACGTGTTCAAAGAACTGTGTAAGGCAATATATGTTGGTTTGAGAGAATTCGCTGCTTCTGTTACAGCGATGTTTTGCTCCACATGTGTCTGTGAACATTTTTTTTTCTGACGAACACAGAAAAATCAAAACTGAGATCTCCCGTTTCAGATAACCACCTCTCAGCGCAATTGCGTATTCCTGTTACAGATATTACGCCAGAGTTTGAACGTCTTCTTATATGTTCGGATGATGACAATGTGTGTAATTCTGATTTCATGTATGACCACCTCTTTCCTGTTTGAAACAAACGCGCTGATCGTTAACTGTATCAATTCGCCACTGTCAACAGTTTAAGAAGCGAAGAAATACCACTCCTCCTACTAGTAAGAATGTTGCGCGGGTTGCGTGCACAGTGGATTCGGAGCAGACATTATTTTGCTCACCCTTGCTATAAGTCATTAAACATTTACCGTGTCCATAATAAAGTGCCAAAAGTATCACTTGATATTCACATTAAACGAAACGGGTCTGAAATTGGCTAACTTATATATAAGAATTGGATGTGTTGCACACACATGACTTTCTCTACTCTTGTACTATTCTTACAAACTCTTATTCCTCTATCTTGTTCATATTAGTCGAGATAAGCATTTGCAGAAATTGTCTTATTGTTCGTTTTCTTGCACGTGCAACGGAAATATGGGAATGCAGTAGGCTTTGAGCGATAGTCAAATCATTTCAAAGCTAGTCGCTATATGAAGGTTTTGAGATTCCGTTCTCTTTACACGGCCAACAGATAAAACACTGAATAACGACCTTCTCTTTGAGAAAATTGTGTATGGCAAAACTCACACAAGTAAGAAGGAATATCTCCGAAATTGTTCACTTCACAAGTTATTTAGACATAATTTGTGTGTTTTAACGAGATCTGCATTTTTTGTATAGTAAGACTTGGTCTATCTCTTACGGTTTAAACGTTATGCAAAAGTCATCAAGAGTAAACAGGATTAAATACGCTTTACCCAGAAAATTGAAAATATACATTTCATTTGCTATATAAATATGGCACTTTAATCAAAATCGTTAGACAAAATGACAAAATCAACATGTTCCATGTGAGGGGTAGTTTAGGGTGCAGGAACTTTCTTCAATATCTTCGTGTCGCATCCTTGAAAAATATTAAACCTAAAGTTTAACCGACTTTTCGTTTTTCAATTATGCTGTTCACAGACAGACAACACGGAACTTTTTCCAAAAATACTTTTGGGGGGGGGTGGGGGGAGGGTTCAAGGGACTCAAACATGTATTTCCGGTGAAATCTCGACATCGAAATTTTGGGTCGAATGCTTACTATTTGTAGTAGAGAAAGTACGAACAAACACATCCAGTTCACTGACAACACACACATAGCAAGTATGAACGTACTTTGAAAAACGCATTTTGTCAAATGCTGCGGACATTTGCAAAAGCCCCCTATTTGAAAAGATCGCTTTATACTTTTCATGCTATGAAATGGAAAGTTCAAGAACGAAATTTATTCCATTTAAGTGCATTACCTCAATGTTTATACCAGAATTTCTCGGAATTAAATAATATTAAATACGTGCCTCTAATAAGGAGATAAAAGTGGGGTTATATTATTTTCTGAAGTTTTGCTCACCCTCTAGTTTTCCTATGTGAATTTCACAAATACAAGTCTCGAGAAGAAAAAAAAGGCGACGTTGTAGAGTAAGTATGGGAAGTAAGACACTGACACTGGGATTTCGCTGGGAATGCATGTTTTGAGACTGCCTGAATTAAAAACAAAAATATGTTTTAGAATAAGAACTGTATGTGTGTCTGTCTGTCTGTTTGTCAGTCTGTATGTCAGTCTGTCTCTGAACAACATAACTCAAAAACGAAAATAAAATTTCGTGTAATACCAAACTTCCAATTTTTATTTTCGAAAAAAAATCTCTAAAAGTTTGAGTAAAATACGTATGTTTAAGATATTTTTGTGACAAATGAAATGTATACCCTGAATTTTCTGGGAAGATCCTCAGAAGTCTTAGTCATTCTGTATGACTTCTGCATAACTAGTAAACCGTAAGAGACCGAGCGGGATGGCTCAGGCAGTAACGTCTGTGGCCCGCATTCGTGAGGTCGCGGGTTCGATCCCCGTGGTCAACCTTCCTGACCCAAAGGTTTTTTTCGGAGGTTCCCCAGAGTCGCCAGGTGAATGTTGGGAAGGATTTCCATATCCTCCAAATTTCCCGTCCTTCCATTTCGTTACATTAATCATTTCATTTCACCCTTCATCCCGTTAGGTTTCTTTCAAGGTTGGAAGCGTCGGCGAGCGTCGCAGCAGCACGGCAAGGGGAATAAATGCGCTCTGGAAATCTCGTACCCCGAAATGGTAGGAGAGCCTACTGGTTTTCGCAGCCCCCCCCCCCCCCCCATGGGATGGTACAAGCCTGAGCAGGAGGGAAGCCGGTTTCAGAGTCCCCCCCCCCCTTTTGGATTAAGAACTCGAAGGGATGGGAGAGCAACCTGGCTGGGCCAAGCCTCTTTTGGGATGCTTCTAACTGGGAAAATGTAGGGACCCTGTCCTTTGCTCTGTCGTGGCAACGTTCCGGCCGCCCTTCGGATCCATTCACCTCATCCATCCTCCCGAAGGTTACCCCGTCAGGGTCATAGGCACAAAAATTCGCCTTTCGGTGGAGGTGCTAAGTTTCCTTCCGCAAGTTGTCGTTGAGTAGTTGAGTGAAACCGTAAGAGACAGACAAAATCTTACTCCTAAAAAAATGTACATCTGGTTAAAACACACAATTTATGTCAAATATTGTTTTTAATTTTTTTACCTGGAGTAAACCATTTCGAAGATGTTCCTTGCTATTTGTCTGAATTTTCCAATGGGAAATTGTTATTCATTTTTTATCTCTTGGCCTTGCAAAGAGAACGGAATTTCAAATACATCGGACAGCTTTAAAATAGTTTACTATCACCTTAAGCCTACTGTATTCCCATATTTCTCTTTCACCTACAAGAAAATTAGCAATAATTAATAATTGCTGCAAATATTTATCTCGATTAGCACGAATTAGATAGAGGAATAGGGTTTGTAAGAATAGATTGTACAATAGTAAAGAAAGTCATGTGAGTGTAACACATTAGACTCTTTTTCCCTTGGGTTTTTACACATTTTCTCTTTAAGTGAGCTTAATAACTTTTTCTGCTTTGTCAATGTTGTTGACGTGAAGTTAATTAAGAAATAAGGATTTGATTAAGCTCCCTAATAACAAGTATTAAGCCAAAACAAGATCAGACTAAGCCTTTCCAAAGACGGAAACTTGAAATAATAAACACGTTTCTCTAGTTTTTACATGTCTAAACTCCAATGTTTAAATAAATGGGCCAGCGTAACTGCACGTGTTTAGTGGAACAGATATTAAACTGGAAGTGCCGTTATGCATCGCATTAGGGAAAATTAATTTAATTTATAGAAACTGTGAACTGAGAAAATTTCGGCCAAATGTTTATTACATGTGTATCTAAATATTGTAGATATTCACACAAGTTATGAACACATAAGGCGCAAAACAACATGGAGAGAATTTAAGCCGCGCACATGCTTATAACATTAAGCGATATTATAATTTATAACTCATATAGTCAGCGTAGTAGACAAGTTAGTCTGGCTTTCTGTATTTAAAGCTTTGGGTTCGATGCCAGTCCAGGACGGTTGTACATATTTGTGTGTGCTTAAATGCGGCAGCCTCGTATTCGTAGATTTACAGACACCTAAAGAATAACTTCTAATTGACAAAATCCCGACAGACCAGTTACTCTGATGTAACTGTGTCAGTTACTTTCATGTTTAATTAAAGACAAGATTATTATTATTATTATTATTATTATTATTATTATTATTATTATTATTATTATTATTATTATTATTATTATTATTATTATTAGCATCACCACCGTCGCCAGCACTACCACCACCACCACCATCAGCACCACCACCACCACCGCCACCACCACCACCACCATCACCACCACCACCATCACCACCACCACCGCCACCACCACCATCACCACCACCACCGCCACCACCACCACCACCGCCACCGCCATCGCCGCCAACGCCACCGCCACCGCCACCGCCACCGCCACCACCACCACCACCACTGCATTTTATGTATGTAATTGGTATAAATAGGGAAGAAGGCGATTAAGGACATGTCAACGAAGCAATTGTCTAGTGTCTGCGGGGAATACTCTTTCGTTTGAGCTAGTATCCGGGCCATCTGTCCGGCACCGCCATACGCCACGAAACCTAGCAGTCCATCTGAAACATGAGACGATAAAGGAATGAAAGGGAATTGATGTACTAACTCTACTCTTGTACTAACCATTCTTACAAACTCTTATTCCTGTATCTTCTTCGTGTTAGTTAAGAGAAACATTTGTACAAATTATCTTACTGCTTATTTGCTTGTAGGTGCAAGGGGAATGTTAGAATACAGTAGGCTTTGAGCGATAGTCAAAGTTTTTAAAGCTTTGAGATTCCGTTCTCTTTGCACACGTAACATATTAAAAAACGAACAACGATGTACCATTTCACCAAGTTTTTAAGTTTTCAGAAACTCACACGCATAACAAGGAATATCTCCGAAATGGTTCACCCTACAAGAAAATTTATTCAGACTTGTGTATTTTAGCAAGTCTATTTTTTTTTTTTTTTTTTTTTTTGGTATGAGTTGGTCTATCTCTAACGGTTTACCAGTTATGCTAAAGTCGTCCAGAGTAAATACGACTACAGGAGCTATAGCCAGAAAATTCAAGATATACATTTCATTTGTAATAAAAATGTCTCATACATACGACATTTTAATCAAAATCGTTAGAGCGATTTTCAAGAAAATCAAAATGTTCCATGTAAAGGGTAGTTTAGGGTGGGGCTATTTTCTTCAAAATCTTCGCGTCGCATCCTTGAAAGACATAAACTTAAATACCAATTTTGGTTTTTAACCTATTTTTCGTTTTTGAGTTATGCTGTCCACAGACTGACACACACACACACACACGCGCGCGCGCGCGCGCACACACAGACCTTTTTCGAAATGCTTTTTTTGGATTCAGGGGATCTCAAAACATATATTTCCGGTGAAATCTCAACATCGAATTTTTGGGTTGAATACAATACTTCCTCTACTTACTATACGTAGTAGAGAAAGTAAGAAGTTGAAAAGATCCAGTGCTAATCATCAGACTAACTGTTGCCGCCTTTATATGTTCCAGCTTGAAAAGGAGCATAATAAGAAATGGCTGGTAAAAGACCATAACATGTTTCAAGTGACATATCCTTAATAGTGGAGCTCTGTGGCGACATAAACATTCCTAAGGATTAAAAAAAGGGAAGTATGCATCTAGTTAAACGTTTCCTGACCGAGCGACCTTGACCTTCTAGCGGTATCGAAGAACACACTTCCTCCTAAGTAGGTCAACCACTCCAAAACAAGAATGAAATGGAACTGTTCTGAAAGTGAAGCAACTATTACACAACTCTATTGACTCACTAAGATTCCACCAATCTCTAACGTTTATAGCGTAAAATGATTAAAACGTTGCCTAATATGTCTCCTCCGTGTATGTAGCAAGTACTCTTAGGACAAGTATTTTGAAAACGATTCGGGTAATGATCTGCAGCAACAAGATAGCTAAGGTCATAAAGCATGATGAAATTAAAATCGAGTTTTTATTTATGGACGTTCTTTAACTGCTTTAGTTCTAACGAGGCAGTTAGCACAAGTTCGCAATTGCCAGTACGGTTTGGTTTGTATGAATATGTTTTATACAAACACGTGTGAACTAAGTACCATCGCCTATAACACTGTGAGCTACGGAGATTTGATATTCCGCTCACAATGGACCATACTGTCTGTCTGTGTTGCCAACCCATACTTAAAGAAATAAGCTAGATCGTCGTTCAAAATAAGCCAAAATTCCTAAATAATGGACTGAAAGAAGCTAGAAAAAAAGCTAACGATTATTAGTTAACAATATTCTATAACAAATTATAAAATAGTGTTACGTAATACGTAATAAATACTGCTACTTCATTTAACTTTATGTTAATAACGAATGACATTACTGTATTACCTCATTTAGAAGTGGAGCTGCACTTCCTCTGCATCACCTGGGTCGATTTCTTGAATTTCAGGGAAGAGAATTGAAGGAGTAGTATTCCTCGGGTGTTTGTGAAGTACCCTGTTGCGAAGTACTTGGTGTGCCATCACTCGAACCACTACTATACGAAGCCAATGTTCCTATTGTACGTATTTTCGTATTTAATACTTCGAGGGAAACTTGATAATTTTTACACACTTTCCCATCCGACGAAGTCCTGACCAGATGGTTGTAATAGAGTTTAACATTTTCTGTTAGGGAGTTTGACTTTTATTATGTTCATCATGCTAATAAGTCTCTCTATCTCGGCATTGGACCACAGAGACCAGCAAAGAAACACCCGATGCATCTTTATTACTTGCCACGTCATGCCAGAAACGCAGTGTCTGTGAAGTTTCCTTCCACGTTACAGTAATTAAGTTCTGCCACTGAAATTCTGCTTTTGTGATTTTTTCAGGAGGAATATTTAAATGTTTTATGACTGGAATAAGAGACTTTCACTACTAGCAAAGAATTTTAACCGACAAGATGGATACTTTCTTAGTTTTGACATTGCCGGGAAGTCTTGCCTGCAGTTCACGATGTAGCTTCAACGAAAAGATGATACACAGCTTCCTAAAATCCTTTTCGTTGTCAGGGGGTGATTTTAAACCCCGAAGTTTCTCCTCCACTTCATAGCCTAAATACGCATACCAGTCCACGTAATTCTCAAGGTTAAGTAAGGAAGTCTTCTCTGCAAGTTAAAGGTACAAATTTTCTTGCTATACTCTCTATCAAAAGTATTAAACCTTCCCATAATTTACGTGCATCTGCCACTTACAATTCAAATA
This sequence comes from Tenodera sinensis, assembly GCA_030765045.1. NCBI lineage: Eukaryota > Metazoa > Arthropoda > Insecta > Mantodea > Mantidae > Tenodera > Tenodera sinensis. The sequence goes on from CM060962.1 coordinate 166,484,698, forward strand.
TTTATTAACCCTTTGAACGTCGCTTAGTGTTGGTCGAATAAATAGGAGAAATACGTGATTTTTTCATCAACATACATAGCATGCAAGAGTGAGGCAGAATAGTCTCTCTCTCTTGATTTGGCCATGCTGAACATAGTCTTGAGTTCAAGCCATTAAGTAATCTAACAACATCACTTTCGATTGAAAGCCATCGGGTCGAACACAGTTGAATAGTTCTGTGAGGTTGGTGGCCATCATTAATAGTGGCATACAAAGCCTTATATTGACTGACGTAAAGCCGAGTGGGTAAACCAATTGTAAGTTTCGCGTATGAGGCAGTGGCGTAAATAACGGCCCCGCAGACCCCGCGGCGCGGGGCACCCCCGACTGCCTTTAATAGCTTTCTCAAAAAGGACATTTTATATTCAATTCAACTATGGAAAATCGCTAGCAAAAAGCGCAAGAACACATGCAGTTCACTGAGGACATACTGACAACAGAAGTGTATCATGTAAGCATTTACTACCCTTTCATGCTTAAAAGTGTGAAACAATCTTACCTTCAAGAGCGTGTGCTCTCAAAAGCCTTCACAATCATGTAGAGAAATCCATTAAAGCACGGTATTTTATTCAATACGGTTGTTATAAAAACCGAACAAGCTACATAGTATGTACGACTATTACCTGTCTGAAAATGTACTTGATTAGCCAATAAATTGTATTATTTTAGAATTTGATCAGGTATGGACATTAATCAATATGTGCTGTTCTAACCAGTTGTTCAGTGTTATGCTTCTGAACGATATCTGAGGTACCACAAGTAGAAGTTTGTTTGGGCTAATGCCTGAGTTACCCAGATTATTGACAGGTAACGATTTTGTTCCAGCTATGTGCATTATGCGTTTAGCAACTGGATATTGTTTATCTAGCAAAAATAACCATTAGTGTTGGTAATCAGGGAGTGTTATTTCAACACTTATTCTATGTGAGTAAATATGTAATATTCTAATTTCTCCATTTTTAAGCTTTATTAGTAAGTGGGCCCCCAGCACTTATTTGCAGGGGCCCCCCAAAACCTTAGCTATGCCACTGCCTCGCAGGTAATATAAAAATGAACTTAATTATCGTTCATGGCCCCAAATTTTATGCAATATAGGTATAACGGTATCACGGGACTTCAAAATGAATAAAGAGTTGACTATAAACAGAAAATTTAAGATACCATTTTGTTCATAACTGTGAGTATCTGTACTAATTAAAGTCATTCAAGCATATTTGGTAAAACAAAAAATGAATAAAAGGTCTACATGAAACGTTTTATTTGACATGAAGGGAATTTCGTGAGGGCATAGTCTTCCATTTTAAGGATGTTGGACTGAAGCACAAAGTTTAGTACCTATTTGACTTTCTATTTTTACTTTCTCTACTACGTTTCGCAGAGGAAGTATTATATTCCACCCAAAAATTCGATATCAAGATTTCACCGGAAATATATGTTTTGAGGCCCCTGAATCAAAAAAAAAAAAAAAGCATTTTTAGATAAAGGTCCTTGAGCATGTCTGTGTATGCCCACATGTGTGTGTGTATGTGTGTGTGTGTGTGTGTGTGTGTGTGTGTGTGTGTGTGTGTGTGTGTGTGTGTGTGTGTGTGTGTGTGTGTCAGTATGTGGACAGCATAACTCAAAAACGAAAAGTCAGTTAATTTAAGTTTAATGTCTTTCAGGGATGTGACACAAAGATTTTGAAAAAAATTGCTTCACCCTAACCTACCCTTTACATGGAAAATTTTGATTTTCTTGAAAATGACTAACAATTTTGATTACAATGCCATATGTTTGAGATATTTTCATGACAAATGAAATGTATATCTTGCATTTTCTGGCTATAGTCCATGAAGTCCTGTTTACTCTGGATGACTTTTGCATAACTGGTAAACCGTAAGAGATAGACAAAATCTTACTGTACAAAAAATATAGATCTTGCTAAAACACACAATTTATGTACAAATAATTTTTTTTTTTTGTAGAGTGAACCATTTCAGAGATATTCCTCGTTATTTGTGTAAGTTTTGGAAAACATACTTCTGTCAAATGGAACATCGCTATTCATTTTTTTATATATTAACCATGCAAAGAAAACAGAATTTGAAAGCTTTAAAAGATTTGACTATCGCTCAAAGCCTACTGTATTCCCATATTCCCATTGCATGTGCAAGAAAATGAACAATAAGGTAATTTCTGCAAATGTTTATCTCAACCAACACAAAGAAGATAGAAGAGTAAGAATTTGTAAGGATGGTTAGTACAAGAGTAGAGAAAGTATTCGAGTGCATGCAATACATCAGATTTTTTGAGTTACATTAAACACACACACGTACACCAATGAAGCACCTACTCTTCACCACCATAAAAGAATAATAATTACTGTCAGTATCTTTTAAAGTGTAGAATTATTTTTAAAAATGGAATAGTTTCCACACAATATGCACTTGCTTATTACAGAAGGTGATTGCATCCCAGAATCCTCGCATGAGTCATGAGCAACGGCAGGAGCTGAGGAGCAGTAGAGGTCATGAGATGACTTTCAAGCGGTATCATCGATACTCAGGTGAGAGTTCAGCTCTTTCTGATCATAATTTGAATGTAACTGCAATATGTTTTCAAATGTAAAAGATTAACATTTATTTAGCATGAATTAAGTACAGTCTACTACAATGTTAGTTGCAAAGACCTTTTAATACCATTAACTATACTGGACCGCTAGTGCTAGTATCTGCAGAGGAATTGAAGCCTGTGAATTGGAAAAACAAGTCATGGGTGCTTATAGAGGTGTACTGGGTGGGGTCAAAGTTCTCCAGTATGTACCTCTTAAAAATCATAAACTTTGCAGTTGGATTCTATTCAGGAACAATCAACATTATATAGTAAATAATCAACTTTGAGCCTAAATGGGCAGCTTTGTGCCTTGTAATTCCCTTACAGTTTTCTTTTTCTGACACTAACAAAAGCATGTACGTAGAAGTTAGTCTTAAAAATAAATAAAGAAGAACATTTGCCATTTTGCCTAACCTTTATTACCATAGTTTTACTGTTATGGCAATAGTATGAAGATAAAATATTATTTGACAAGATAGACATAGAGTCTAAATAATCTATTCCTAATCATTTTGTTGTGATGTTTTATTTAGGTAAAATAACACCTAAATGTTGGTCACCACAGACCATAGGACAATTAAAGTTATACTGTTAAAAGAAATATTAGCATATTGAATGGTTATGATAGGGTGGAATGGGATGGTCAAAAGGTTTATTTTCAGCACAGAACTCTGGCATCATTAATTTGTCTAGGACCATTCATGCTGGTGAAATTTTAGCAAATAGCGCATGTTTACACATGTGGGTATTCCATGAATACAATGTTATAAATAAGCTGATTATCCACAATGCTATTGTGTAAAATTCTTTAAGTGTTGTATGCATAATAATCAAGTTCACTGGTATTACTCTCTCTCTGTTTTAATCTGCTGCAGATTCAAGTTTCACCTATCACTAGATGCATTTTTGAAGACTTGGAACAAATATTCAGAATCTCATCTTTATACATTTGATGCTGATAATGTAAATAAAAGTAGTAGCTTTGTTACTCTCCATTCAGATTTTATTGCAAGGTAATCTGTTTTAATATAAATTTTGTCATTTTTCAATTTTAATACTAGCTATACTATTTGATGTCATGGCTTCTGGTTACCCTCTAGCCAATTAGCAGCTGTGTCACTTTTATTCTCTCCAGGACATATATCCTGGCAGATTTGATCATTTGAGCCTGATCATTAGCATTTGTGCATTTCAATACTTCTGCATTTCTGTAGGTTCTTCAGATAATGCACTGCAGATGTTTAGGTGGTCTTTATTAATTGCTACTCCCAAATTGCATAGGTGGCAAATGGGAGAAGAGAAGATTCCAGTTCTATGCAGATGACTTGCAAGACAATCGTGACCAGTTATTAATCTGAAGGATGCTACTGCTATTTTGCAGGACATTGTGGTTAGTTATCTGGATGAATAACAAGGTTGCATGTAACTTCAGCACCTGCATTACCATCTTTAAAAAAACTGTCACTGAAAATGTGTAACTATTCATTGGTAGGATATTTAGTATGTATGGTTTCCAAAGCAAGGGTCTTTAAGGGTCTTTATATCTGTAGACATTTCTAATTTTTTCGTTTCCATTTCAAGTAAAGCCAATTGGTTCAAAATCCAGTGGGTTTGTGTTAAGTAACAGGTTTTCTCTTGAAGTAGGGTATTTAAATTTATTTGGAGATGATATACTTTTCTAAGAAGCTGATTTGGCTTTTTACTGCATTGGCTGTTTGTTTCTCCTGTGAAAGTTAAGAACTCAATGTTGTTTTTAATGTTGAAGAAGGGTTTTTTCTTCAATTTGTGATGTTAATGAATGGGTCTGTCTTATGGGAGCATCTATAGCAGGGGCTCTCAGGGTGCATGCATCAGTGTATCGTGCAGTGCCAGGTACGAAATGCGACCTACGAAAAGTTGGCCTTAGTGCAAACCTCCATTTGCTGTTTCCAAGTTTGTCTCTCTCGCGTAGCCGACTGACTCTGCCTCACTTTCATCACCATTTCTGTCTCACTGCATAAAGTTTACATATGGTGCATAGTGTTAAACTGGTTAGTTTGGTTTTTAATATCAAATCTGGTCTTTTATTTTAATGATCTAGAAAGTGCTGGTACAAACCTCACTTTTGGATAAAGAATGCTTTTCTGCAAGATACAGGAACCTCTGTAATTCTTCCTCTCTGGCATCCCCTATGATTCCGTGACTCTTACAGTGTCTTTCAACAAATGATTTTCTCACACACGTAATTATTGTACCCAGGGTTGCCAACATTTAAAAGTAAAATTATTGTACCAACCACTCAAAATTATAGATTTGGACTCAAAATTATTGTACATCATAAAGCAAACGCTACAACAATAAAAATATCAGTATAATACTTATGAAAATGTAAGAGTAATGATTTTATTATATCCACTTAGAAGTTTGATGACCTCAACAAATATTACAACTTTAGCACTTATGTTTCTCGCACTATTCATCTGAAAGTTCAGCTTCCTCAACCGTCACAGCATTATAGAAATTTGTTGTTGAGATAAACCTTAACATCTTCTCGGTGACTTGCACATTTTAAGATCTACCACGTTTTTTCATAAGCTGAGACGATAAAATGAGTTCATTTACCGTTCTAGTGCCAATCTGTTTCTAACTTTGGTTTTTATTAAACCCAGTTTAGAAAAAAAACTCTTTCACAAGAAGTGCTTCTGTGGGACAAGGAAACCACTGATAATGCAAAGACCACTAGTTCTTTGAAATCAGTATTTCCACCAAGGTGACAGATGTTTAATAGCACTCCAGATACTGTCAGGTTCAGGCATACTCTTTATTTCACACGGAATATCACGTATTCCAAGTTTTCTACATTGCTCATCAATTTTCTGAACAGTGCCTTCTTCATTGAGATTATCAGACCTAGGTACACTGGCAATCAGAGGATAAAGGGTAGCAGGCTTAGTAGCTATGGGGTGGAGACAGACAATGAGGACAAAAGTGGTGTTATTTGTAATTAGTTTCATTTCGCTGGAGTGACAAACCAGTGAAAATGATATTTCGCCGATATCGAACTATAATACTTTCAAATTATCGTACACCCCCATAATTATCATACGGGTTGACAACCAATCTACAAACATTAAAATTATCGTATGCCTCCATAATTATCGTATGAGTTGGCAACCCTGGTTGTACCACACATGTGGCACTTGTCTTTATCGTGACGACTTTAAAAAAATTTGACGGTTCTCACTCTGATTTAAACAGGCTTTTGGCATTCTTTGCCTTCTTTGGAGCAAGCTGCTCCATAATTAGGTATTTCTATTGCACATATCTGTTTCACTGATAAGCAAGCCGTCTATGAACACAGGTTTCCTTGAATTTTCACTTCGTCACTCTGCAACCTGCGAGTTAAGCTGAGCTTAACTGAGTCACCAGAATGCACGGTGCAAGAAAACTCCACATCTTGGATTGCATCCGGCGCGATTTTAAGCTTTGAGAGGCACTGAACTATAGGTGTGGATTTTACTCCTGTAATCAGCCTAAGGGCTTGATTTTGAAGTTGCTCTATTTTATGGAGATAATTAGATTTAGCTAGCTATCAGAACTTCACTGCAGTAAATGAAGAGCAATTTAACATACATGTTGTATGTTATCTTGAGTGTTCACCTTGCAAATCTACATTTTACACCTGCTAACCATTTTAGTATATTTAAAGGTTTTGTAGCCTTCTCTTGTAAATGGTTAATATGGCTTTTCTATGTGAGTTTAGAGTAAAAAATAGCTCCCAAATATTTTGATTCTGGATACTTTTTAAGTTAGTCATTTTCATATTTGATTTTTATATATGTTGGTTTTCTTTGCAATGTGAGTAAATTTACAGTCATGAGATGATTTGAGCTCCATTGTTGGAACTTATCTAAGGCTACTTTGATGTTATATTTAAGATAATTTAGTTTTTGCACTTTGCTTGAGGTCTATATAACAAGGTCATCAGCAAACAGTGGTATTTTAGTTTTTGGAGACTATATTAATGATGGTAAATCATTAATATAAATGTTAAACAATGTTTCACTTAGTACTGCACCTTATGGGAGTCCTCTGTATGTCTCTGAATTTTGGTGTACTATTATTATGCCTATTAGTGCAAAACATTGGGAAAAGAATTGTGATAACCAATGTAGCATATTCTGTGTTATTATTATTTTATACATCTTTCTATTAATTTGTTTCTTCATACCAAATCATAGGCTGCCTGGAAATCTCAGAGACTGCTAAAGTGTTTTCCTTTTTATTGAACGATTGTTTTATATTTTGAGTGAAGGTGTTTTCATTTGTGTAGTGATATTTTCTGTTTGAACTTTTGTTAGAGAATTATAAAATCCTAGATACCAATTTACGCTTTACACATTCTTTCTGTGACTTTAGCTGTTACCTTGGTTACAGAAATTGATCTATAGGTACCTAACTGTTAAAATTATTTGCAGGTTTATTTTTCTATAAAATTGGCGCAATGATGACTTTAGCCCTCTATGATGGGACTGTTCCTTGCAAAGATGTATTGTACAGTTTTAAGAAGATATGCTTTCCTTACTACCAAGATGTTTGAGAAATTCAGGAGGAATAGTCTGGTCCAGCAGATTTTTTACTCTGCATTTTCTCTAGCCTATTTTTATTTCTGTTATGGTCAGGATTTTGGTTGGAAATTAAAACTATCAGTGCTCAACTATAGTAGAGGCAAAATTTAATGGCGGCTGATAGTAGACTATTATTATCCTTTTTTCTGTTGTGCAAATAAATTTTGTGGGTGCAAATGATATCTATATTGCTGGCTTAACAGCATGATTTCACAGCGTGTTTAACTATACCGCAAGACTTAGCAAGCCTATGATTGGATTTGGTATCAAGCTGCCCACCATTAAATTTTGTGACAGTCATAATTCTTGAAATTGTTCTAGGCTGGCTCGAAGAGTTATCTGCAGTCACCTTTCTTTTACGACAGAAGATTCCTTTTGGTGGTCGCATCCCAATTCAGTGCCGGAATGTCACATATTATGGCACTGGATCAAATTCAGAAAGAAGAGATCTGGTTATATCAATGAGTTGACCTAAAATTTTAGGCAGTTGTTCTTTGGTTCTTTGGAGATTGATGGTATAGATAATAAGTTTTATAAGAATATCTGAAACATACACTGCTTTTTATGGATAGTTCTGTTTTTAACCCTTGTTCTGCTTTCGGGTGCTGAGGGCTTCCCCATTTTCATACTGAAGAATTTAGATTTCCCTTACGAATTAGATTACTGGAAGGATTTTGCTTTCCCTTGAAAACCACATTTCGATGTTGAATTTCTATGGCAACGTGTATTTCAGTTGAACAAAAGCGAGTGAAACATACCGAAAACAAAAGTCCCACCGTGCCAATGTACAAAAGCTAAAGTACCTACTATATTTATATTCCTATATAGTTAAATGAGTAATTCTTACGATTTCGATCAAATTTTGTATTCAGACAGGGTTTTGCTTATTAAGTTTATCTATATAGACATCATTCCTGAAAAAAAACAAAAAAAACAAAAACAAAAAACAAAAACCGCAATTTTACGAGTAACAGTCACAATTACTCTAAACATTATTTTGGCCATAATTTCTCTTTTAATGGGCCAGTTTCAACAAACAAGCCAGAATATTAAATGTCTCGTCATGGAAACAGCTCCAACAATTAGGATAAAAATTTATATTTAGCTAACATTTTGCTTTTCAAGTTTATCTAAATAAGTAGATAAACGATTAATCAAAAGGAAAAGAAAAGAAAATCCGAGCGAAGCTCGGTCACCCAGGTACTGTAACATAATAGAACGATCGCATTGCATCTGTAATATTCACTACACAAATAAGATGCATTTAATTTTTGTAATGAATATCTCCTTCGAACTTCAATGGAATAAACAGTAGCCTACCCTGCTAGTTAATAAACAACAAATATTTCAAATGTGGTCAAATTCGACCACATTCACTTTTACAAACAGATAATGATCAATGCTTTATTGTTAAGTATTGCTTTGCAACCTACAGGAAAATTAGTTTAATTTTTCTCGGAAAGCTGTCACTTAATTGTGATGAAAAACCAAGAGTTTGTGCAGTTACGCTACCGATAGTCAAGTGTTTCTATCGCATTTACTTTTTCCTTTCTCCGTCACGTATGCATAGTAAAGTTAGTATGGTATCTATTGCATTCCATCCAAAAATTTATATCGAGATTTCATCGGAAATACATGTTTTGAGACTCCATGAATAAAAAAAGCAGCTGTTTTAGAAAAGTGTCTGTCTGTGAACAGCATAACTCCACCCAGACTAATCCAGGACCCTCTAGAAGGTCCAGACTATTCTTTACATAGAAAGTTTTAATTTTTTCAAAAATGGCTCTGACGATTTTGATTAAAATCAAATGACAGTAGACCATAGTACATTGAGAAAATGCAGTCAGTTGCTCCCAGATTTTCAGCTTTCTTTACATTAAATAAGTTAGGTTGATATACTGTTTTTATAATCGCCTAAAATACTGTATTCGGTGATATAAAATATTATTACTAAAGCATTATACATGGAGCTATACCAATTTAAATATACGATCTCAATGGGACAACATAACCTAACATTTACCTACATGTCAAATGAATATCGATATCAGTACAAAGAATAACAACGCACATACGACACAACATACATAGTTTGATAGCTTATTTAATGATTTATAACACCACAATCCCCTCCACTTAAAGCTTAACTTGCAAGATACAATAATAACATGAACGTCGGCAGACTTTTTTCCGGGGGGGGGGGGGGGGGGGGCCAAATGTTAGAATTTTGCAATCAGATAATATTAATTCATTATTTTGTTGTCAAAAGTTATAGTATTTGTTTCAGATAACCGTATAAATTTGTGCTAAACAGAAATTGTTCTTTACATAAAATTAAATTAATAGTTTAATAGTCAGCACATTAAGTTCATTAATTTCCAAGGGGGGGCGCGGCCCTCCCTTGCCCCCCCTACGCGACGCCCATGCAAGACAGCAAATTTCTGTTATGATTAGATTTCTTTCGCCGTTTAATGTCTCATGTTAATATTCTCCGCAACCAACTGCAGATGAGGAAAACTGATTGCATTAAAGTTAGTCATTCAGTGAAAAACTTCGTGCAGATGATCGATGGATTGTGCAAGAGCTTGGATACTGTCTCTACTGATGAAGATCAACATGGATTTAAGCGGAAACGATGGGATTGCAATAAAATCACTGGCGTTAAACAGGTGTACAATTGCATCACAATAGAGATGAAATGTCAGTTTGAGCCAATTTCTCATCTTGATGTTTTTAAGCTCTTAGACACAGAAAATTTCTAAGAATATTCGAGAAATTTTCCAGAGCATATTCCAGACTTAGGTATAGTTTAGGTATGCTAAACAGGAAAAAACTAAAATCAGATCTTTCAATCATTTATGAAAGGAAGAATTTCATCATGGGAGTGAGGCATTACCACTACTTAAGATGCTCTATTCAAACAATATGGTTGAAGCTTTTTGATGAAATAGTAATTCTCCTGAGGATTACCGTCACAATCCCTACCTTATCCAGAGCATTGCTTTTCTTCACTAAAGCGGATCAAGTGCTTCCTAAGGAACACAATGAAGCAGGATAGACTCTCGGCACTCGCCATGCTCTCTGTAGAAAAGAATCTAGTTTTAAGCATCAAAGACTTCAACACCAAGGTCATCAACATGTTTGCCGGCATGACAAATCATCAGGCTGATTTACTACTATAATCAGCAACAAGGTTCTTAAAGAAATGAAAGTATATTTCAAATCAACTACTGTATGTTTGAATATGATAGTTCAAAACCAGGTGTTCTAAAATCTTGGGAATTCATTGACGGGCTCATGATCAACTCATCCAGACTTAATTATGTAGCAGGAAGAACACCTTCATTGCCAAGAATAAACACCCAGTGGCCATAAATGTTAAAAACATAGAAGATGTTAGAAACCTTCTTCAATATGTCCCATATGAACTCAGTGCATTCTATAAAGACATTCTTAAGTGGACAACTGTAGAATCATCTTCAACTCCTGATGAAAATAAATCTTATTGAACCCATTTTGAAGTATGAGTTATTACATTCATGCATTCACTCATTGGAACACAAAGACATTAATTTGTTTATTATGATTATAATGTGTCCATGATAACGACCAGTGTTTATTTTGAAAAAGTAACTAAGTGAAAGTGCAAAACTGCAACATTAGAACACTTTAACCTTCGCTTTTGACAAATATAAGTATTGACCCTAGCAATGCCAAGTCTTATTCCAGAACTCATACTACCAACTATTTTTATGACCACCACTGGTAACAAAATGCCTGAGCAATTTTTAAAACAAATTTATTTTAAAATTGGGTATTATATTTTGTCATGTTTATAAAGGTAACATTTAACATTGCTTAACTATTCCTTTTTTACATGAATCACATACCAGTGGGGCAGTACTTTATGACCACCTTGACATTTGTTTCTCAAAAAGACCAATAGTGCAAACTTTGAAGCCATTATGCAATTCTGTAGTAGAAACAATAATTGATATAGCTATTCACTGCATGCCTTTAATAAAAAAATTAAAAGACAGAATTTAAAAAATTACAGAAGGTGGGCATGAAGTAAGTGCACATTAGCACTTGCTAGGGTTAAAGATGAATTCTCAAGTGTATTCAATGTATTTCCAATAGGTTGTTAATGTTTATTAAGTATAGGTATAAGTCCAAAGCAGATCTTTTTTGTTTAAGTTTCTGAAAACTTTTCATTTTGTGATTTGGCCCCCCTTTCAAAATAAATGATTCTTTCTTCTTTTAATTTTGATAGATAAAGATACCAAAAAGGTTTATAATTGATAAACCTGCCACCTTCTTTTTCCATTTCTTCTGAAAGTTCGTGGAAGGTTTAAAAGGTTTTAATTGTTTTTGTTTACATAGTAGTTAGAAGCAGTGAAATAAGTTGCTATAGTGAAAACTAAAATCAGATTGGGAGATCTACCATCTTCCTCTGAGTAAGTTTAGTTATATTGGAAGATACCATGAGCATGTCTGGGTTTGTACCTGAATCAATAGTAGGAAGTGTGGAAAAGTAGGAAGTTCATCTTAGTTGCAATATTGATGAGTTTGTAAAATCCTCTATAGTTCTCCCAGTGGTGTTTATGGTTTTATATTGCCATATTTGGGAATGCCTATTAAAATCAATAGATAAGATGGTTTTAGGTGTAATATTGATGTTATGTAGACTATAGTCGCTCCACCCTTAGATCCCCACTTGATGTAAACACAAGCCGTCAACAACTAACCGCGGCACGCCGAAACCAAAGCACACCACAAAATATAGTACCTTAAATATTGACGATTATCCCTATGTTTTCAAGATGTATAAATAACCCTGTTAAAGACTACTTGAATATAACGCGATAGTAGCGCTATTCCTAAAACTCCCGAGTAAATATCGTTCTGTTGCAACATAAACACATGGTATGAGTCCACGTGGCATTTGTGTTAGTCGCAGCTGATATGAACATCAGGTGGAGGGATACAACGTGCGGATCTAAGGCTGGATGGAGTATAGGATTATTACCAGGAAGGTTATAAAAACTGTACATGTTATAATAGTGGTTATTTTTCATATTTCAAGTTTGATTATTTCACTTTTATGTACACCTCCCATTTCTTTAACAATTTGAAAGCTTAATTTTAGATTTGTTTTAACTATTGTTAAGATTCCACTATATATTTGGCAGGTTTTGGGGAGAAGATGCATTTTATATTGATTCATTTGGAAAAAATATTGTTGTCTTGTTGTAAGTTTAGCTTGTAACAATATCTATATTTTCATCTGCCAAGGTTTTTTGAATTTTATATTTTTTTGTTCTTGACATGCTTCCTGAATTCCCTTGTAATATTTTTAATGTATTGGAAGTATTTTGATAAAGGCCTATGATTGTTCCCACCTGGAGATTTCATTGAGGGATATTTTTACCTCCAGAATTATTACCCTTGGGCCTCATCATTTTCATTGATCCATAGTCATTTTGATGTGCAACCAGTTTTTTTAGTTTTGACAACTATTTCTACACTAACAACCTCCAGAGTATCTGGAGGACTATACTTGCCATTGATCAATGGATCCTTTGGATCTAATTGGGATGATCCAGAGAAGTCCTCTGATAATTCTCTATTTGCCTAATAGAGACGTATATTCACCATGGCAAGTCAGGTTTTAAAGAGGATTTTCTGTCAGGGTTTCCTTTCCTTAGATGATTGTCTCATACAGCTTTTGTGAGTCATCTTTCTGGAGTTTGAAAGTGGAGTTCTCATCTCCTAGATGAGTTATGCAGCATTTCCTCTGCATCTGATGTTGCAGTTATACCACTGATACTCGGTCCCCATAGCCTAATTTGCAAAAGCAGGATGCACAACAGTCAGGAAGAGATTGAATTTGGATAGAAGAGGCTATGGGTGATGCATCACTATCCCTTACACCCCCTGAATATACACCTATACCGGGTGAGTCAGCCACCCCTTATTTTTTTTAAGGTAGGCCACCCATCAAATGGCATATTTGCTGAAGTCCAGTTTTATGCTTACTAAAACATTGATTGATGTTCTTAGAGAGAGGAATGCACAAAATTCAGAGGAACAGTGGTTTAAGGGACAGAACGTACTCCTCACTAAGATACATCTCAAAAACATAGGGCTCGTTTACTGAGAGTAAACTCTGGTTTCCAGCCCATTTTACAAACTTTTTGTTAGAGTATACATAGCAACATAATTCAGTAAACACCTATGATGAAATGAACCTATCATATGATACACTAACAGCAACAAATAAAAATAAAATGACAGATTCTTGTACTTAGAGCAGGGGTTGGTTTACAAGAAATTGGGACACGCCTCATCCACCGGACCCATACAGTCAAAATGCACATAATATTAAATAGCAGTTTATTTAAATTTTTGCATACACTACATCTTGTACGTCTCAAATAACATGCATAGTAGCTTTTGCCATTTGAGTAATAATATTAAAACACCCAGCAAAAGATTAAAACTGCCTTAAAAGGCTAAATTAAGCATGAAAACCCATGAAATGACAATGAGAAAGTTCCTGGCATACAAGTCATACTATTGAACTTGGAATGTGATTCAGTCAAGTCTCAAAATAGCTGAAGAGAATTATGACTGTATACTGTGCACTAACACCAGGAACACAGGTTCATGTCTAGGCATTGAACAATTTTTTTTATGCTCATCAAAACTTGGAAACCGAAATGACAATCTAATTATAAAGTCCCTGAGGGTTTAGGACATTAGAACTTTTGTATTAGAATAGGTATAATGTCTTCTGCCCCATTGGACTGTATGATGTAGTGTGTTATTATAAATGCAGACTACCTTCATTCTCCACACATAAGCTGTTACATGATATTTTGTGTCGTTCCTTCACCATGTATTCATCAGACTTGTGGTGGACGAAGCAGCACTAGAGTGGGTTCCCTCCAGGTTCTCCGGTTTCCGCTGCCACCTCATTCCACCAGTGCTCCATTTTTATTCCATGTATCATTAGTGTCACCGCCCGTGGTACCGTATGTAGTAAAAGCAGACGTTAAACACTACAAAAAAAAATATTCGTCAGACGAGTACACTGATATGCTTTTGATCTATAGAGAAGCAAGAGTCAATGCACAAGCAGCTCAGCATGTATACCAGGAGAGATAGTGTCACCGCGCCCGCCGTATCTAATTGCCGACAACCGCAGTGTCACCCATCGCATTATTGTCGGCACTACCGCAAAGGAGCCGAAGGAAAGAGACAGAGAATGGCCGCATTGTTGGGCGCTTGCCGAAAGAGAGAAAGTGATAGAGGCCTCTAGAAATGTCTGCTTTGTATTTCACCGCAAAATAAGTTAACGTTCCTGAAGCTTCCAGAATAGTGCCTGGGAGATATAAATAGCGGTAAAGTGTGAGAAGAGTCAGTCAGACGTATGTGAAGGTTGAGTAGTCGTGCCGACGGAGACGGACAGACGATGTGGAGAGTTGTGCCGACGGAGAAGAGTTAGTTCTTTGTGTTACGAGTTCGAAGCCGTGCTGTTGGAGAATCGGAAAAGACTTTCTTGCTGTTGCAACGAGTGTACAAAGTTACTGTTTACGGAAATAAAAGTGTTTATCTCGACTACATCTGTCGTATTTACTTCACAACCAAACAAAAAGTTACACTGGTGTCAGAAGTGGGATTCGTCGAATTGCTTCTAGTTTCGTTACTTCGTCGTTAGAAGTTGCAACGTTAGAACCAAGATGGAGGGAGATTCGGAAACCAGGATGATGGCAATGATGAAAGAATTATTCGCCGAGCTGAAAGAAATGAAGACGGCAAACGACAACCTCGCTGCCAAAATGGAAACGTTATACGACAACCTCGCTGCCGAGCTGAAAGAGATGAAGACGGCAAACGATAACCTCGCTGCCAAAATGGAAACGTCAATCGACAACCTCGCTGCCGAGCTGAAAGAGATGAAGATGGAACAACTCGGTGAACTGACTGGCGTGACGGAAGACGTGGAAGAACTCGGCGAAAAGGTGGTAGACCTCTGCCAGCACGTGGACGTCGTGGAGGACGACGGGGAACGTCTTGGCGCCCTGGTAGTAAGAGTTGACGAGAGCGTCAAAGTACTGGATGCCAGGGGCAGACGGAATAGCGCGGAGCCGGGGAGGGAGCACCTAGTGGCCGAGGCGACAGTTGCGCCCGTTTCAGATGATGTGAGGGAAGACGTGAAACAACTCGGCGAACTGATTGGCGTGACGGAAGACGTGGAACAACTCGGCGAACTGATTGGCGTGACGGAAGACGTGGAACAACTCGGCGAACTGATTGGCGTGACGGAAGACGTGAAACAACTCGGCGAACTGATTGGCGTGATGGAAGGCGTGGAGCAACTCGGCGAACTGATTGGCGTGACGGAAGACGTGGAACAACTCGGCAAACTGATTGGCGTGACGGAAGACGTGGAAGAACTCGGCGAAAAGGTGGAAGACCTCTGCCAGCATGTGGACGTCGTAGAGGACGACGGGGAACGTCTTGGCGCCCTGGTAGTAAGAGTTGACGAGAGCGTCAAAGTACTGGATGCCAGGGGCAGACGGAATAGCACGGACCCGGGGAGGGAGCACCTAGTGGCCGAGGCGACAGTTGCGCCCGTTTCAGATAACGAAAATGTACGTCTCGGGGAAGACAAAGGGACAGTTCAGGGGCGTCGTCGAGGATCCCCTGGAGGAGTGTGTCGGGTACGTAACCAACCAGGATATGACGTGGAGGACGATCAGCAGGGAAGCGCACAAGCAAACGAGCAACACGCAAGAACCGACTTGGCGTGTGACATGGGGGGACCGTCGGAGCCATCCAATCACCTGACGCATAGTGCCGTGAACAAAAGAATGGTGGACATCATCTTGGACGGCAGGATACAGGAGAGGCCGTGCCGAGCACGAGTGAACACGAGTGCAGCGGTGGACGCGACTCGAGCGGATGTGGTGGCGTTTGTTGCCAGACCCATCGGAAGCAAGGTGGCTGCGAAAGTGCGCCAGAGAGGTCGGCGGACATGGTACCCAGTGAGCCGTTTCCAAGTGCGCAGGATGGCCCGTCAACACACCAGGAAGAAGGGCAACTGGACGAGGGACCGTCAAGACCGGCGGTATTGTTGCAGAATTTCGAAGCAGGATGGCATACATCGTCCTACCCGGACCAAGGGACACTATCCAACAGCGATACCTAGGATCGTGCCTCCTGGAGAAGAGGTTCGATGGGATAGTCCGCTGGGGCGCAAGGGAGATGCCACAGTGATAGTGCTGGTCGGGACGACCAGCTCTGAGGAGGGAGCAGTGTCACCGCGCCCGCCGTATCTAATTGCCGACAACCGCAGTGTCACCCATCGCATTATTGTCGGCACTACCGCAAAGGAGCCGAAGGAAAGAGACAGAGAATGGCCGCATTGTTGGGCGCTTGCCGAAAGAGAGAAAGTGATAGAGGCCTCTAGAAATGTCTGCTTTGTATTTCACCGCAAAATAAGTTAACGTTCCTGAAGCTTCCAGAATAGTGCCTGGGAGATATAAATAGCGGTAAAGTGTGAGAAGAGTCAGTCAGACGTATGTGAAGGTTGAGTAGTCGTGCCGACGGAGACGGACAGACGATGTGGAGAGTTGTGCCGACGGAGAAGAGTTAGTTCTTTGTGTTACGAGTTCGAAGCCGTGCTGTTGGAGAATCGGAAAAGACTTTCTTGCTGTTGCAACGAGTGTACAAAGTTACTGTTTACGGAAATAAAAGTGTTTATCTCGACTACATCTGTCGTATTTACTTCACAACCAAACAAAAAGTTACAATATCCTATTGGACAATAGCAATACCATAAAATGGAAATAAAACTATTGCAAATTAAAATATAACATTTTTTAACATACTAATTTTTCAGCCAATGTTATTTGTGAATATCACATGGTAAAAAAATTAGCACATGCAGGGGAGTCAAACCACATCTACACCACGTGGATTACATACAAATTAGGTGCTCATTTCAACTGAGCTACCTAGTAACGTGAGAGGCAGACATTCTGTTTAACATGTAGTATTCGCTCATCCCAGTGAACATTTGCAATGGTGCAAATGTCAGCTGTCTAGCTACAAGTATATTAAAAGGTGATACTCTAACATCTATATTAGTACCTACTAATTTCATTCAGTGTGTAACCAAAGACATCCATGTTAAATACTTGGATAGGACCTAGCATAGGGGCTGATGTTTTCATGTTACAGTATAAAATGAGAATTGCATAAAACTGGAAAATAAGGGGCAGCTGACTCACCTGGTATATGAATTCCACATTTAAGCAAGTCTTTGGTGAGACTGATTTTCTATATGTTTTGACTAGTGTAATTTATAATGTAATTTGGTACAAACAATCCTCAGTCGTTTTAATACTTTGATGCATTGATTTAAGTTTCACACCCCAAAGTTGTTGAGTCAATATTTAAAAGTAGTGCCTTTTCCAAAATCTTAATTGTTTCATTGAATATATGCTTATGTACTGTTATGTACAAAGAAAGTACATATATTATCTCCTCTGTATGTTAAAAGGTTCCAGATTTTTGTAGTAGGATCTCATTTTAAGAATTAATTAATTTTTGATAGAGCCTTAAAATATTACAAATGCTTGTTGCATACAGATAGGAGGGAATATTGGTGCATTCATATTTTCAAGGTAAGATTGTTTGGGTATCAGGGTAGAGGTAACAAAACAATACATTCTAATTTGAAGGTCTAATACATTTTTTCCTTTGGTTAAGGGTTTAGAACGAAAAATTAGAGTTTGATGTTTGAACAATACTTATGGGCCAAGGTGATATTTAAATGCCATTGTAAATTCATTGCCAGATCATAAAATGTGAATCAGAATTTCAATACAGTGGTAAGTTTTGCAGGAAAGTGATGAAGGAACTGATTTATTCTCCAAAACGCATTGCAATATTTATTGATGAACATACAGAAGTATCCAGAAAGTTGCCCATGAATGGAGTTCAAACAAGAACTTTGTACTCTCCCCTGTAAATCCTTAATTAGAGAAAAAGAATTATTAGAATTATATAGGTGCAAAATCATTGTACCAATACTTCTTCCATGCTGTTATGTATCTATTAAGAATAATTATTATGTGATAAAAAATAAAGGCATTTCAAATCTTTAAGGGCACAATTAATCAAAGAATAGAAAAATTAATGAGAAAATAAGTGAAACAGGAATTAAATGAACTCTGGAGTTGCATAATTTGAACAGATTGCACCTTTTTGAATTCTTGAACTTTAAATGAATACATTTCTTGGTATTACTGTATATATCTAAGTGCTTAAAATTCCTGAATTTTTGTTCAATAGATATGCTCCATTACCTGGAATATCTAAACAGCAAATATCCTAACCTGATAGAAGTGCTTACAATTGGCAAGTCAAGCCTTGGATTACCAATTAAGGTTGCCAAAGTATCCACTGGACCAAGTAGTGAAACTAAACCAGCTGTATGGATTGATGGTGGTAAGTACTTTCATTATCTTGACAGTCAACTCTTTAGCTACATGTGAGAAAAATATTGAAACATATTTTTATATTGTAAGCCTGTATAGAAATTCATGAAACTACTAACAAAAAATTACGCTCAAACTAAGTTTCACCCTTATTTAAGGAAGCTAGGTTGCTACAGGACTACTTCAAGTGCTGAGAATGCATAGAAACCTTTAAGCTCCTGTCATTTTCAAACTACTACAGAGAATTACATGAAACTTTGCCACAGCATAAAGCTAACTAAAGATATTGTAATAAATGAAAAAGCCAGTTGCTGACAAACACACTTTATTTAACACTTAGGCTCTCACAAATGTTACACTTGAGACACTGTTGCGTGCACTCAGATCAAAACACAACTAATCCATCGAATTGAATCACAACAGAACTGGTGAGTCACAACTTACAGCTTAACTGCACTCAGCACTGTCCACTGCACCCAACTGAACACACTCTATCAACTGCCTACAGAAAAACTGTTCTGGTACAGCCATGGAAAAAATGATTGAGTGCATTAGGAGAGTAGAATATTTCGAAGTCCCACATCGTGTTGCAGCGCAGTTTACACAAGTCAATATTTCCAACATGTAGCCTAAGTTTATTGATAGTCTGTTCCATATGTTACCGTCTGTCAGACATACAAATAGGCTGTGTCTTGAATCACCACTCACATTTGTATTTGTTCCTGATAAAGAAAGGCGTAGTATAGCAAACTGCCTATTTGTGTGTCCAACAGACAATAACATGTGGAATAGACTATCAATAAACTCAGGCTGCATGTTGCAAATATCAACTTGGGTAGATTGCGCTGCAAGATGACGTGGGAAATATTCTTCTCTCTTAATGCGCTCAATCATTTTTTCCATGGCTGCATCAGCACCTTATGTAAAGCCTGGACACAAAACAAATTTGTGGAAAAGGAACTCATTCAAAACAGCTCAAATGAATGTTCTGGAGCAAGGCTATTGTTCCGTGGGAGATTGGCCATTAGCTGCACTTAACTTAACTACATAAATGTAAGACTTGAAAGTACTAAAGTAGAACAGGTATCTAATCAAAAGTTTTTAGGAATATATCTTGACGAACACTTAACATATGAAATGCAAGTAAATGAAGTAAGTAAGAAAATCACAAAAAACATATACCTACTAAAATACTTTGCAAAATACCTTAATGTAGAAGAGCTTAAAGCTATATATTATGGCATAATATATGTGCACTTGGAATATGGTATTGAAATTTGGGGAGGGTGTGGGTTAACAAAATTAAACAGGATACTATTGCTACAGAAGAGATGCATATGTCATATTTTTCAACTAAAGGCTACAGACATGTGTAAGCTACTCTTTAAAAAGAATAAAATATTGACAATAGTTGCTGTTTATGTATACAAAGTAATTATACTGATTCAAAACAAATCACCCACTAAAAACACAGATATCCATACATATAACACCAGAGGGAATGAAAATTACCATAGAATGCACTTAAATAAGGCTTCAACCAAAAACGATCCGATTGTAATGGGAATGATATTATATAATGCCCTACCAAGAACTATAAAAGAGCACTCAAGAAAAAACTCCTTTGCTGTTAATGTATTTTTGCATATTCAATATTCCATGTTTGTATTCCATAAGTCTAATTATGTGCCATGATGTATTTTTTATTCATGTATTAGCATTTGACAATGCTCCATGCTTGTATTACAAGTTTTATGAGCAATAAATTTGAATTTGAATTTGAATTAAGATCAGATAGTCAGGCAGCAGGGGCTTATATTGTGGGTTATCAAAGCTATCACTCAAGCCCATATCTAAAGTAAACTGGAAAGTAATAGGTAATATTAATAGTAATTGCAATATTAGGCAGTTTTCCTCACAAAGAATTAGTGCGTAGGATGGAATATCGCTCGTTCTCTACCATTGAACAGAGGGCTTCGGATGCTTGCTACCACAGCCTTCACTATGATGCAGGAAGAGAGCGGTGAGGTGGCAAATTGCAGGAATAAGCACACCAAGGCTTTGGAATCCCATGTCACTATACTTACATGAGTGTCTCCGAAACGTGTGTATGAACATGATTGGCTGCATAGCACTGACATGTGGAGTTAAAAGCAAGAAAGAATCTGTTTTTTAATTGTGCGATTGTTATGGTCCTCAACAGCTGTATTCATATTATTTGTTTCATAGTGTACAGTGTACCAAGACAGTTGCTAGTGCTAATGCTTTGAAATGGATGAACATTGTGTAGTAAAAGAATTAGTGAAACGACCATACTCACAGTGGAAATACCAGGATAAATTAGTGATAGTAAAACAGGGAAGGCCTACTCCAGCTCTTCTGCACTTGCAGTGTGAGCAGAGGCAAAAGAGATAAGAATACTTACAAAAGCTACTTTAATATAGATTATGATAAGTATGTGTGACTGACCGACTCATGCAAATTAAGTAAACTTTATTACTGGCCATGCTTGTTGTTTGCAACTGAGAAAACACCCTAGAATATGATAAGTTTCACAAATTTAGCATATTTAATCTCAGCTTTGGATAAATGTAAGAGATCAACAATTCATAAAATCGTTTACAGCTTTAAAAACTTTTGACACTCAATGGACAGACCATTCATTGAACTATCAGAAAAAAATTTTTGACTGTTTGCATAATGAAAAGATTAAAGAAAATAGAAATGTATTGAATAGATTGATTGATGCAGTACTTATACTTTCCCAATCTGTGAATTTTATTAAGGAAACCAGAAAATTCTTTGTTTCTCTTAATGGTTTACCTGCTTTTTTCTCACATTCCACTTCACATACATTTCAAATTACAAGTTGTATAGGTACCTGAAGAGAGCAATTTATTATCTTTCCATGTAGTGTAGTACAAATTATAATGTATACTGTATTCATACTATATTTTATCTATCTTTAACCTATATAGTAAGGTAATGCTAATAAAAGTCATGTATATTTAAGCTAAATGAAGCTAAACGTGAAAATGAAGGAAAAATGAAGTTTAAAAAAATAAATATGAGCATATAAGCACAAAAATGGGTATACTGGGCCCTGCACGAACAACAGTATTCTACCAGGGCACGTGCCTAACGAAAGGTTAATCAACAACCTCTTATTGTCCGGATCTGATAGGCCTAGATATCAAACAATAAATGAGTGAAGTAAATAAATGATAAAATGAAATAGGGCCCTAAAGCATTGAAGCAATCCAGTATTAATTCTTAGAAACTGAGGGAAAATCTAAATGAAAAGTTCAGTAAAGGCAGCTTAAACCTCTTAAACCTAATCTAACAGCATGAGAGGCAAGTACATTAGCATCAGGTGGTTAAAATAAAGATTATTGTATATTACACAGTTGCACAATGAAAGGGAGTTTTGGAGTTTTATGCCCCTAGAACTCTACAGAGAATAATAAAAGATTCATAACATATTACCTCAAATACATGAATGAAAATGTGACTGAACAGCCAATCGAACTCTTTTTGACAAAGTATATAAAAGTTTGGCAAGTAGTGATTTTCTTCTGTTTCTATGATATAATCCTCTGCTCACGCAAAATGTGCTAGAAAAGAGAATAACTGCTGTTGCCAGTATGCAAGTTTGTAATGTATCTGAAGAAGAATAGGTTTATCAGTTGCCAGCATTGCCAGTTTGTGGGCGATTATCTGAAGTTTGGGTCATTTGAAGTACTGTTTCTGTTATGGAGGGTAACATAAAAAGGGAACAATTTGGGTTATTATTATGAAACAAGCTTAATTAACAAATATTATTTTGTCATTATTTCATTTAAAATACGTTCTGAACCCTTTTAAAATCTCAATTGTTGCATGTACAGATGCCTCTAACTAGGAAGCTGCCAGAGAGCGATGGTAGGGTATCCTTGGAGGGGCCCACCCCACTAGGCCTCACTATGTGTATACTCACATCAACTTAGTTTCACTTCCAGACATTGTATCCAACTCTAATGTCACTATAATACAAACAAGGATAATTTAAATAAGACACAATAACTGAATAAAAGATTTAATATTTAGTTTTGATGAACTATGCATGTACTAAATAAAATTTCTTTTTACCTTTATCTAATACATTTGTTCTGACTTTTCACAGGACATAGAAAACAAAACTCAGTCCATTGGAATGCATTCAACTCCCGAGATATTTCCATCTGATTCACCATTATTGTCCAGCTCATCCTCTGACCCCCTTCTCCTCCTCCTCCTCTTCTTCTTCTTCTTCTTCCTCTTCCTCTTCCTGTTCCTGTTCCTCTTCCTCCTCCTCCTCTTCTTCTTCCTCTTCCTCTTCCTGTTCCTGTTCCTCTTCCTCCTCCTCCTCCTCTTCTTCTTCTTCTTCTTCTTCTTCTTCTTCTTCTTCTTCTTCTTCTTCTTCTTCTTCTTCTTCTTCTTCTTCTTCTTCTTCTTCTTCTTCTTCTTCTTTATGCCTACATGCCCACTCTCTGCATGTAATTGGATAATTAACATTTTGATAGCTAATTCTGCTTAACATATTTCCTAAAAATATTGTGTTTCATAGAATAGGACCTTTTCATACTTTTTATTCCAAGATCATTTTGTTATTTCATTAATTTCTCTGCTGCCAGTTCTATAACGTTCTCCATTTTAAATGTTGTAGTGTTTGCCACCACCGAGTATTTTACTTTGGTGCAAATGAGTTCTAAAGGATGTAGTTCTGGATGATATGGTGGCAGCCATAGAACTGTGTGACCATGTTGTTAAAGCTAGGAGTCTATCACTATTTTTTGTGAGTTGACCTGTTTAACCTTACTGGCTCAAGGAGTTCAACTTTAAGCATACTATCAGCAAATGAAATATTATGTCCCCTTAGCCATTTATGACAGATTTTCTGGAGCTAGTGGTTGGACATTTGTTTATTTGCACTTTATGATAGGGAGCATTATTATCAAAGGCATTTTTTTTCAGGAGATTGAGTATTAAGTTTTCTTGTAGTCACTTCATATAATTTTTGGAATTCATTTCATTGTGATAATCTCCTGTCAATTGAGTGAATTTCCACATTGTCAAGCAGTTATTAGTATAACCCATCTCCCCTTCTGCATGAATTGTAATTAGGACTCGGAAGTTCATGCCCTAAAAAGCACTGAAGTATGCATGCATATATGCTCTTAAAAACTTGAAAATATGCCAAGAAATATGCACTATTTAATTAAAACAATGTCCCTTTGCAGTAGACAAGACGAGTTAGTATTAATAATAAATAAGGTTACCTGATTCCTTAGAGGTTGAGGCTGAATTGGTCATGCTGCTAGTATTAACTGCTAAATTGCAGTTCGCAACGAATATTTTGCACAAATTTCCAACTTTAACCATCGTCTATTGTCTCGTAAAACACTTTTGTAACGTGAAAAACTTCTCTCCACATCACAAGATGTTATTGGGGTATATTTAAATGATTAATTGCTTCACAGAGAGAGTCAAGTCTTTTGATGTGTCAGATGGTTTTCCTTTGAGGATGTCTCGAATATCGCACATAGGTTTATAACCAGAATTTTTTGAAATTACATAATTCATTTTCTCTTTCACTTTATGTCCTATGCTACCAAGAACCCAACTTAGATCACATATTGTTTTTTTCAAAGACAGTAAGTTTTCATGCAAAGGAGATCCTACAGCTTCCATTATGGTTGTTGGTAAGAAAGAAAAATGGGCAGATATGAAACTAAGATCCTCTTTTAACCCAGTGCCTGACAGAATATTTTGCGACGTTTCTATTGATAAAGCATCAAAGCAATGAATTAACAACCTCTTTGACTATTTCTGTGTGCTCAGCATAATGTAAAACTGCATCGACCCATGTCTCCCATAGAGTTAACACTGGTGCAGGAGGAAGTTGGATATTAGGTGCTGTTGATCTAAACAACTTAACTCTTTTAGGAGATTTAACAAAAATTCTCTTTGTACTGCACACAAATCTATCTAGCAATGGGAAAGAATCATGTCTTGTCTCAGAAATGTGATGAAGAGCGTGTGCCAAACAAGTTATATGAATTAAGTTAGGAAAAATACCATTCAGAGTTTATCCTGATTTTACCATATAAGGACCTGCAACAGTAACAAATAAAAGTAACCAGTTGTATGTGATTCCACATGGCCATAGTAATTTTAAAGAGTCCACCCCAAACTGGGTCACAGTTATATTGCCAGTGGCCGACAATTAAAACACATTAAGAAAATAAGGTGTAGTCTTTTGTTTATTATTTAAAACACCCATGATTATATTAGCAATAGAACGACGCTCAGAATCAGGGGTATCATCAACAGACAACCACACAAACTGGTCCACTAATTCATTTTGTATATTTGACAATACGTTATTGTAACAATGCCCTATATAAGTCTTAAGCAATGTACTTTCTTCAGGCACATGTTGTTGAGTGTACTTGACAAGAAAGTTTTTAAATATCGGATTATTAATTTTGAACAAGAGAAAAGTAAGCAGTTAAAAATGTTTGGCACAAGTCATAGGAAAATTCAGTAACCCACTTCCTAAACACTCTACTAGGTGTTTTTGAACAGGTTATTTGTTTGCGAGTTTTCTGATTAAATTCTCCTTAAGTTTTGCTGTGTTTATATCCTGAACTATTTGAAATCTTTTCTCACTCCCTGCATTTTTCTCACATGCTCCACAAAACAGTAGCCTATTATCTGTAGATATTAAATCACCCAAAAACTGTTTCTGTAAGTTAATTAATCTAACTTTTGAAGTTGGTTCTATTTTCGGCATTTGAAGAGCTTTTTAACATTTTATATGGCTAATTTAATTTGGTGGGAACCAGTTCACAACACTGATACATTCGAAGGCCATGACACAGCTACTGTTGGGCAGGCAAGCATTGCCATAATCAGGCTGCTCAAAACGTTGACCTGCACTTTATCTTTGTTAATATAAACCTCTCAAATAATGCATTGATTATTCTCTACACACATACATACAATGAAAGGATGGAAACAGGGGTTTCACTGCATGACAACATGGCTCAGCATCAGTTCTCACCACCTCGCGAGTTGCATCATCATGTGTAATACTGCCAATATGAAAAATATCATACAGATGGAAAAAATAATAAAAAAAAGCATAAAAATCATTAAAATGTGCAATATAGGGGCTATAATATTGAAATCTCCATGAGTCACATCATCATGTGCAATACTACCAATATGAAAAGTATTATCCAGATGGAAAAAAATAATAAAAAAACCATAAAAATCATTAAAATATGCAATATAGACTTGCAATTATCAAAATCAAGAAAATATGCAGTTATATGCACCATAAAATCATGTCCAAATAGCTGAAAATTCCATAATTCATGCACATAATGTAAAAGCATACAGTATTAACCCCTATGAAGAAACATGCAAATGCATGAACTTCCTAGCCCTAATTATATGGCTTCCTCCTTTAGAAGTAGGCATCAACATACCTTCATTTGATCCACCTGTCCTTGTGACATGGAAAGAATGAATGTAAGTTTTGTTGATGTAAACCACGGGTCATCCTTGAGATCTGTAGTTTGCTATACTTCTCAGATATTTATATTGCTGAGAGGTTATATGCTGCATTTTAACAAGAATGCTGTTTCTAGTTTTCTTTCACTTGTAGCCCAGCTCTCAGACTTGTTTTATTGCCCTCGAACTTAGAAGCTTTTAATAGCCTGGCATGCAGTTTTGGTATCACTGGAAGACATTTTTCCATTAGGCAGAAATTGTTTATCACTGTTCTTATTACCTCTTTATCAAAATCATTGATACCCATTTTGTTTTTCCCTTATCTTATTTTAATGGGAATTTCAAACAATGGTTCACCAGCAACTTTGTTTCTCTTTGCCTCAAGAGGTATCCATGTTAATGCAATTTTAGGAACTCCTGCTGCAGACACTCATTCTCTTACTTTTTAATACTTATAATAAATATCCCAGCTTTATTTTCTTTTTCCATAAATTCTATAGTTTATAAGCTTGCAAGTTTGGCTGTGCAGAACTTTGTGCCATAATTTGCTCATCTTAGCACAAACACAAACAGCTAGGTATGGAGAATTGTACTTGCACCACTACCTAACCTAACACAGCAGATATTTTTGGAAAGGACATAGGCCCTTTGGTCAGGTAGCAGTGGGTAGGAGTAGGGAACTCTGGCTCTGTGTGCTTGTGGGAGACAGACAACTTCCTAGTTTGAGTCATCTGTAGGGAAGAGCATTGCCGCTGGGCATTTAATAAACTTGTACAACAAAAGGGAATCACACACCGATTGAATGTTTAACTCATATGGCTAAAATCGGCATAAGTTTTGTGGTCTCTAATGCTACCCATGTAGTCTATGACTTTTGGGGGTAACCTTATTCTACCACAATGATTGGACTCCTATCTGAGGAAGAAGTCCGTGATGATGAGGATGGAAGTGGAATGAAAGGACCTACAGCTTTTACCATGGACTCCGAACCATGTTGGACCTTGGGGATACTTTACAAAAGCTAGTCAGAGGTGAAGGCTTGAATAGGGCTGACTTAGCCCTGTGGCAGACGCATGCCGCAAATTTGATTGTCTTTCAATAATTAAGTTAACATGCCAAGTACACCACAATTGTGCTAGATATGCTTTGATAGGTTATTCAGGCACCAAATATTATTATTGTCACATTATTATGCCCCTCATAACAGCTGTGACTGATGTGTAAAGTGGACAACTGCACTGAGAGAGTACTCCATACCACATGCACCCGGTCATGTAAGTAAATGTACCTAATCATTACTGGATGTTTTATATATCAGAAACTTTATTTGGAAAAAACACTTTGTGTGAGTGATTACTTTGGCATTAAAATTTCCCTAATTGTCTTCCAGATTCACACAAAAAAAGGGATTGACGCCCGAGAAGTGAGCATCTTCTGGAATCATGTGACAGAGGATTATGGTGATTTCTTTGACAGTGATGACGAAGCACAAATAATTGAGATAATTCCAGTAAATCTGGACAATCATGTGAAAAAAATATTAATTGATGACTGCCATTCTTACATTGGTATGGACCAAGAAACTTTATGGATGCATCATTCATTAGCATTCCCAGGGAAAACAAACCACAATGATGTAGTCAAGGTTCTGCCTGTGCTGAAATGGAACACTGGAGAAACTAAAACTGAAATTGAAGGTTTTATCAAATTTTTGATCCTGAGATAACCGATTCTCCTTTTGCAAACATGAACAGATACACAAATAACAAGAGATAATTTTTTAATTGGATAGAGATTGCAGAAATACTCCTGCTTCTGAAATGATGGCTCGATTAGGAGTGCTGTTTCTCATTACTTACTAAAAGAAGGACGCACAAAGTTATTAGAGATGTAGGTATCAAATGGAACAGGAATAACTGTTCTAAGGGCAGCATTTAGCTACAAGTACTTTCTGTTCTTGCTCCAGTCACTAAAGTTTGATTATACTTGCAATTGATAAGCTTGTCACATCCATGATCTCCACTATGCATTTTTTAACAACTGCAGAGGCAACTTACAGTTCAGGGGAATTCACAACCATATACAAAATGCTTGTTACATTTCATGGACGTTGTGATTTTGTTCAATGCATGCCCAATAAGCCTGCCAGGCTTAAATAAATGTCATGCATTTTCATTTATTATTTATGACTTCAATATTAATTCTACCATAGAACAAGAAAATTTGCCTGTGAAATGGTATTTAAAGTTAGGTGGCACTGCATGCCACATGTGCCCGCTGATGTAACTATCTTCAGTGCACCTGCTGCAGAATTAAAATCATTATCCCAGATCATGCAATCAAACCACATGCCTTCAAAATGAGAGATGTGAACGAAACCACTGAGGCACACCAGTGTCACTCTACTTAAGTTTTGCATTAGCAAAAGCCTACTGCAGTTAAACCTTAATGTTTCTTATTTGATGTCCTTAAAAATTACATTTCATCAATGAAACTATTGAAAAATCTTCATACTGCGTGAAACAACTGAAATATTAAAACATTTTAGTTTCATTAAGTCCATTATACCTAGTTAATATGCTATATGTTTTATGTAAGTACAAGAGAAACCTTAATAATATATTTCATTGAAACCTAATGAGAACCATCGAGCATTAAGAAGAAGCACAAGCATTGCTCTGAGATGAGATGAGGTCTATTTTTTTAATTCTAATGATTGTAACCCACTAAATGTCCACTTGAAAACAGAATTTCAAGCAAAGTTGTTGTGCTTACTTTACCTTGGCTAAGATAATTTTTAATCTATAAGCTTACAGCACAGTTAGTAAAGGAGATGTTTCATGTCAATGAAATAAAGAATTCCAGTGTTGGCACTCTACCTGTTGCACAATAATTGTGCACAACCATCAGTGATGGTAAGAATAATCAGAACAACGTTGAAATACATGTATTCAAATGGGAGTGTTCACGACCAACAGGAAGATTTCCCAGGTCCCAGCAATAGGAAAGAAGACTTGGCCAAGTTTTAACTTTTTCATTCTCATTAATTGCATATTGAACATTTTGCTGTAGAAATTATTCAAGGTGGTTGTGCCATGAAGCAGCTGCTAGAGCTCTCTAATTTCATAGGCTAGAAAAAATATAATTGGGCAGAAACAAATGAATTTGCAATACCCAATACCAAGCTCTATTTTGTTATCAAAGAAATAAATATGAAACATCTATCAATCTGTGAGCAACTTAAATTGTATTAGACTTGACCTCAAAACATTGGAAGGCAAGAAGGAGAATGGCTTTGTTGCTAAACCCTGAGTGTTAGCTACACACACACACACACACACACACTCACTTTGCTAGCAATATGCTGATCGATAGTATGCAATCCTGTTCTTGCTGCCCTACTGCTGTGAATCAGACTGTTGAGTGCTGCCTTGCTCCCCATTCTTGTTACCTGATGATTGTGAACAGCCTTAAAAAGTAATTGTAAATGTCAGAATCTAGGATCTCCTATATGTAGACTCCCCAGGGAACTCTTTTAAAAAGCTGAGGTCCAAATTATTCAAATTCTCTTTTTAAGAACTTAACTATTTACTTTAAATTATTCTGATATTACAGTTCACTACTTATTACATTATTACAAAATTATTTAACTCTGAAAAGAGAGTATTTCTCTTTCTTGAATATTTTACTTACTTCCAATTCTCAGTAATATATCTTCTTTCTTGGAAGTTTGAAATCAGTGTTGTTATAATCAATTTAAATCAAAAAGGTGAGTCGATTAATAACACTACACAACACTTACTTATAATTTCTCAGAACATGTTTTGGAGGCTGACTTTCTTCCATTATCAACCGGACATAATTTTTTTCTCCCTGGTGTGGATGGCGATGTTTCCTCTGAGGTCTCCTCTGGTGGTGTTTCAAGGAACTTGTTGAAAATGTCCTTCTTGAGGGATGTCAAAATTGAGTACTCTGTTTCCATTTTTCAAAATGAAGAGGGCTGCCCATTGCTAAACCTGAAGTTTGATGGAAATATTTTGTTTGGAACTGGAAGGGGTTTTTTTCTGTGCATAATTTGGTGAGTTCTACGTATTATGTAATTTATGGTGATACCATTCCAATTGATATGACTCAGTTTTTGATCAATGGTGGAAGTTGTTTTAGTGGTATACTGGGGAACAGTGATTTGACATCAAAAGAGACAAGGGTGTCCTCTTCTGTTAATTCAAAGTCTTTAATATGTTTTATCAGTTCATAGCTATTTTTGATGCTTAGACTGTCGAATTTATATTCTTCACTACTCTGTCCTCTATGTGATCTGCAAGAGGAAATGGATCGAGACCACCTTCAAATATGCCCGGCCACTTCTAGTACCCCATCCATCAGTGAAAAATATTGGAGAGCAAGAGGATTAATGACTTCATTGTCAGAAATCCAGCATTAGCTAACAACAACTGTCGAATTTAGGAAATGAGTTGAATTTGTTGGTTAGCCATTTTGCCAGTTTGTAGGTTGGTGAACCTATGCTGCTAATTATAGGTCTAATTGCTATGTTTGGTTTCTGTATTTTGGGTAAATCATAGAGTCTGGGTAAGGTTGGGTTATCTGGTTTAACTAAATATTTGTTTAAGACCTTTTTGGATCATAAAATAATCAAAAACAAGAATAGAATAAACTTTGACATTCACAGAAAACCAACACAGACAGCCAATTACATAAAAGCTCATAATTACAATCCAAGAAGTCACAAACAGGCAATCTTCAATAGTTTAACACATAGATTGGTGAACATCCCCCTTCTAACATAAGAATACAAAGCAGAATATTACAAAATAATCAAAATAGCACAAAAAAATAGCTTCCACAAATCATTAGTAGATAAAAGAGTGAAACTAGTGGAAACAAAAAAGTTACTAAAAGAAACTACAATACTCACAGAATTGTGATAAAAAAAGCAGCAGAAACAAATATGACATTAAAAAAATTCACATTCCATCCATGGAACTTTCAAAAACTCAAAAAGGTTTTCAAAGAACATAATATTCAGCTAGCACCAGTGAACCAATACTCCATAAAAAATCTACTGAACTCAAACATCAAAGATGCCATCCCACCTAATAAAAAATCTGGCATATACCAAATTGAATGCAGTGACTGTAATGAAGTGTATATAGGAGAAACCTAAAGAAATTTATAAATAAGATCAAGGAACAATTTAGAAGCATAAAAAATAAACAGTTGGAAAAATCAGCAGTTGCCACTCACTTTTGGACAAAAAATCACAACATAAAGCCAACACCGAAACTTCTGAAACACCTAATGGAAAAACAAGAGCTGTCTACATGGGAAAAAATCTTCATTTTGAAAAATACAAACAGAGTACTCAATTTTGACATCCCCTAGAAGGATGTTTTCAACAAGTTCCTTGAACCACCACCAGAGGAGCCCTCAGAGGAAACATCACCATTCACACCAGGGAGAACAAGTTGATGTCCGGTTAATAATGGAGGAAAGTCAGCCTCCGAAACATGTTCCGGGAAATTATAAATAGGTGTTGTGTATTGTTAATCAACTCACAGTTTTGGTTTAAAAATGTAATACTTAACTTTTATTTATTTTAAACACCAAATAAGAAATAATATGTGAATTGCATGTCCTTACACTGAACAGTGAAGAAATCATTGTGGTCATTGACTCACACTTGTACTTCAAAGCAAATACATGTCAAAGAGAACCTGTTGTGCTATTTATATTCTGAAGTGCATGACAAAGTTCTATAATCTGGTACCAGTTAATTATTAATTCTTTAAACCACCCATTGCTTTAATTAAGATACCTAACTAATGATTCAAGCTAATTACTCTGGGTATTTGTAGGTGTGCATGCCAGAGAATGGATATCTCCTGCAGTTGTGATGTATATTCTTCGACAATTAGTTGAAAATTTTAAAGTCAATAGAAGAATAGTTGAAGGAGCTGACTGGTGAGTATTTTTCTAACCCACAGTTATAAAACAGCTTCAATTTCAACATAACTGAACAATGT
The DNA here is from genome assembly GCA_030765045.1 of Tenodera sinensis. Lineage (NCBI taxonomy): Eukaryota > Metazoa > Arthropoda > Insecta > Mantodea > Mantidae > Tenodera > Tenodera sinensis. The sequence continues at coordinate 166,517,032 of CM060962.1, forward strand.
GAGTGCTGGTCTGTTTAAATGTATTTTCTCATCTAGTGAGAGGTACCCTATATTCTGTGTATAATACCTATTTATTACTTGCTTTGATTTATCACATAGGCAATATCAATTTAAAGATTCAAAATAAACCTGGTGGTCAGACAAATGCCTGAGGAAAGGAGGTACAGGAAAGGGAAGAAGAAAGATAACATTTGTAAGGTGTTTTAATTTCACTTATGTTTTACCAACAGCAGGAGCAGCCTGATCGACTCTTGATATATCATACAATTTTCACAGTGTAATCATAACTTAATTGCGAGGATCATTGCAGTTAATTGTAATGTGATGATTGCCTGGAGAAAATTGAACAACCAGGAAGGATGACTAATGTTTTTAAAGTTTTTGTAAAGCTATCTTATCATATTCATTCTTACCTACTTTGTGATCCTCAAAAGTTGCATGATGTATTTTAAACAGATTCAAATAATACATTTTCTAAAACTTGTACTTATTAACAAGTAACCCAGAAATATAATTGAATAATTGTTTCAAGGCATCCTATGAGGTTCCAAGGCTGGGATTATCCCAAAAATAATTACATTTTACAGTAACCCACAACTAATTTAATTTTATATGCAAAGCTGGTCGGTTTCCTTCATATATAGCATTATGTAAGATGATATTTAAGTTTTCTTCTTTTTAAATTTAAAATCACTGGAATTTGCACACAGTGAAGCAAAGCATTAAGTAATGCAAAAATTAATCAATGTTAAGCACTAATTGGTAAGAGGAGCAATATTGATCCCTAAAGGCCCTGTTACCTTAAAATGAAGTGACTCTTAGAATAAAGGTTTTGTCTAGTAAAATATAACAGTGAAAACCCCACATTTCTACAATGCTTCATTCTCGCAAATATGAAAAATAACTGTTCAGGCTTCCAATGCAGTGTTGTTACTGACCCCTAGCTGCCCGCTGTTCACTGCAATAACCCTATGGCCAAACAATATTATTGTTCACATGAATTTGCATTTCAGTCTATTAAAAGTGCCTAGATGTGTTCTGAGTACTCAAACACCACAAATATAGATTTAGAAATAAGAATTCATTAGCTTCCAGATCAAGATAGATCACCAAGCAGATTCAAAGTGCAGTTGACTTGGCATAATTTCGAGCCTGCCCAGAATTCCTTTATTTGTTGTGAGCATTTAATTCCAGATGACTTTGAAATTACCTTCTGGCTTAAAAATGAACTTCTGAATATAAAAAAAATAGAATAATTTCAGAGAAAACTGCACTTCCCTTTTTAAAATTGAAACCAGACAAATATTGCAAGTCTCAAAGTGTGTGTATTGCCTAATGAAGAAGATTGTCAAAAAGCAATAGCAGATTCATCAGTAAGTGCATGTGTTGAATTTTATGAGATAGGGTATGAAGAAGCAAAAAACAATATGGAAGAGCAAACTGCTAATGTTGGTGTAGATGTATCAACTAAATGAGAAGTGCAGTCTGAGCTGGGTAGGGAAATTCTTAGGGATATTTTAAATCTGAAAATGATACAGATGTATGTTTTTGTGAAACATGATTCTATAGGGCTAAAAGTATCACAGAAAACATAATTTAAAAAGATGCCAGAGTGCCACATTTTTAGTTGTGTGAGAATGTTTGCTGTCTCTATTCAGCTTTTGTTGTAAATGCAGCAAAACTGTTATTTCTGCATACCAAAGTTTAGGAGGCCCTCATCATCTGTGAAAGTTGAATGCATAAATGGTCATAGATTTATATGTTATTTGCAAAATAACATAGTGAAACAATCATCTCTTTCTGTTAGATTAGCAATATCCCTCTACGTGAATGATTTAAGTTTTAGTTCTTCCACTGAGACTATTTAATTTGTACTTTATGCTTGCCTCTTCATTTTATAGAATTATACATACTTACGATTCACTCACAATAAAGTGTGTATAGTTACAGTAACATAACAGCAGAAATGCTGCTAGACAAACTGGAAAGGTTTGGTAAGCCAAGGACTGTCAATTTGACATCCCAGGACTTTCAGCAAAGTACACAACACATACAGTCACGGGTGTTAGCACTGAGTAAATCTTTATTTTGTTGTACTCCAAAAGGGACAGCCTAGCAACTGAAATAATATCAGGATTACTTGCAGAAATACATACAATTACACACAGGGGCAGAGGCAAGGGGGGAATAGGGGGGTTGTATAAAGAATTTGGAAACTTAAGGGAGTAACTAAAGAAAACATAATTCACATTAATTCAGAAATATATTAAAAGAATCTGAATGTTTTCTACATTAATTATTTTCATTAAAATACTAAATGTACCCCCATGAACCAAAACAAAAAAGGGTCATGTCTGCAATGCATATGTACACACACACACACACACACACACACGCACACGCACACGCACACGCACACGCACACGCACACGCACACGCACACGCACACGCGCACACACGCGCACACACGCGCACACACGCGCACACACGCGCACACACGCGCACACGCGCACACGCGCACACGCGCACACGCGCACACGCGCACGCGCACGCGCACGCGCACGCACACGCACACGCACGCGCACGCACGCACACACGCACGCACGCGCACGCGCACGCGCACGCACACGCACACGCACGCGCACACGCACGCGCACGCACGCACACACGCACACACGCGCACGCGCACACGCACGCACACGCACACACGCGCACGCACACGCACACACACGCACACACACGCACACAGACGCACACAGACGCACACAGACGCACACAGACACACACAGACACACACAGACACACACAGACACACACACGCACACACGCACACGCACACACACACACACCCACGCACGCACGCACGCACACAGACACACACAGACACACAGACACACAGACACACATACACACATACACGCATACACACACACACATACATGACAAATAGATACACAGTCAGACATAAATACTTGTTGAAAACTGCAATTTATTTGGTATTCATCGAGTTGTTCTCTGCTGTAAAGGTAGCCTGGCATTCCAGACATGACTCATTTTTTTGTCCATAGGTGTACATCTAATGGAATATCTAAATATTTTGTAGTGATGTGCTGCCATCGTAATTAGAGCAGAGAGATTTAGAGGGATAACAATAAAATATGCTTCCCATAATCTCATTCCAAATTATATAAACATCTACAGCATTACAATAACGAATTTCCAGGTTTTTATGATTTTAGCACCTCACCAGGTATACCGCCCCCCCTTCCCTGAAAACAAATCCTGCGTCTACCCTTGATTGCACAGGACAGGAAAGAATTCAGGAAATAGCTGAAGAAAGCTGACACCTAAAGGCAAAAGGGATAGAAAAGAAGAAGATTACTTGAAAATGGTAGACATTGAACATTTCTTTCCAATCATCAACTTCATCATAGATTAATTATCTATAAGCTACATACTGCATATTCCTACTATTCATTACTAGTGATTCTTTCCTTTCAGAATTGTATTCTGCCCTTACCATCATAAAGTGTCTAACAGTGTTCCGTGTGTCTCTGTCTAGTACAGTAGGATGAAAGGAGTTATGTAATGTAATACACTCAGCATTTACCCTCATGTCTCTTATCATGACACCTTCACAACAGTAAAAAAACTCATGATGAGTTGTTGACAAAATGCATTCACCCCAACTACACCAGTTAGTATTATTTACTTTGTCTGGATTCCCAATATTTTATTATAATCATATTACTATAATTAGACCTTTCTTGGACCCAATTTGGCCAGATTTGGTGATAGTTCATGGGTGATTGCATACTTGCAAATGCACACCCACTAATTTTTTCCTGTGTGGGAATCTGTATTTACTTCTAGAGGCAAGTATCTGAGATGGTCGAATGTCAAACTTTCTTCTATATGAAGTTACCCATTTAATCTTCCCGTGCCTTCTTTGTCAAGCACCAGTGCATTCGGTCAATGAGCTGTTGAGACGCAGTGGGAGTATGGTGAATTAACATAGTATGATCGACAAGTCCAAGTGATGCGATTGGTACCTTGCAGTTGCACTGTTTTCTCATACAATTCCTATTTCATTTCCTTCTCCGTTTTCCTAGTGACGAACATTTCCCTCCGTTTTGTGTAGCAGGAGTTGCAATCAATCTGCTATGCAGTTAGCCAACTTGACATTTCTAAATATATTGAAGCCATTTTCTGTATTGAAATGAGAGTTATGTTAATGTTTTAAGCACAATTATATTAAGTCATTATAAGTGCACATTTACTGTTGTAGCAATCTTTATTGACTTTAAGTATTATTTATTTTATAACAGTTATTAAGGTGCATATTCCCTTGTTTCATTGCTAAATAAAAACATTTGCCACATCCATTGTTCACTTTTGTTACATATGTACATTGAATTAATTGTCCGTTTATTGATGTAAAGTAACATGAACATCGGCAGACTTTTTTCCAGGGGGGGGGGGGGGCCAAATGTTAGAATTTTGCAATCAGATAACATTAATTCATTATTTTGTTGTCAAAAGTTATAGTATTTGTTGCGGATAACCGTATAAATTTGCCCTAAATAGAAATTGTTCTTTACATAAAAATTAAAATAATAGTTTAATAGTCAGCACATTAAGTTCATTAATTTCCAAGGGGGGGCCGCGGCCCTCCCTTGCCCGCCCCCCCCCCCCCCCCTTTGTGGTGCCCATGTAAAGTAATAACATGAGTTAAAATTTTTGTTACAAATCTTAGAGTTCATCAATTATTTTAGCTACCAAGCAAAAGGTCTGACTGAAGTTACTAAGCCCTAGAGAAACTGGTTGGAAACATCCTTCCAGAAAGAGAATTACCATTCTACAGCTTTATGAACAACTACCTCTTGCTCTAAATGATATCAGGGAAAAGGAAGTGTAGGGTAGCAATTCAGTCCACCAAGCTGAAGTCTCAATTAATATCTGCATAAGCTGTAGCTCATATATTTGTTCTGTCTTTGTGTGACAATATATTCATGTTCACTGATGTATTGTATAATGTTCTGAAGAACAAAATGTTAGATATTTACCTTGTAACAAAGAAATGAAAACACAATTTATAGTTTTATTTATGAATATAAGTTGATGAGAAGGTTTAATATAGTTCTGAAGCTGCAACATGCTAACAATTCACAACAGTAAAGATTAATGTCTGGAAATTTTTAAGCATTTATATTTATGTTTGTTCACAATGTTACAACTGAAATTGCATGGGTAGAAGGATTATGTAACTCTAGCACTGTAAAAATCTGCTGTTCTCTACCATTTTGGAATTTTTTTTTTTCAAGAGCATAACATTCCATTTACCGTTGCAGAACTGCCATTAAACTATTAAACTTCTGTTTAATGCAATGACTTCATATTGCAATGAGATATGCATTATGGCTCTATGCATTATTCACAGTGAATTCAAAGTGGTTCATTTTATACCATAACTCAACAACAAATTTTGATAATGACATTGATATCACAAACTAATGAAATATCTGTGCTTGTTTCTTTGCTCTACAGACTGAAATTTTATTTAATTTCTTTTAATACAGGTATTTACTGCCTGTAGCAAATCCAGATGGTTATGAATATACCCACACATCAGACAGATTCTGGAGAAAGACTAGGTCAGCAAATGAGGAGGCAGAGAGCCGATTCCTTTGGCCTGGGGAATCTTGCAAAGGAGTAGATCTGAACCGTAACTGGGACTTCCACTGGGGTGAAGTAGGAGCTTCAGATGACCCATGCACAGAGACCTATGCAGGTCCTCATCCATTTTCAGAACCTGAAACCAGAGCTATAGCAGATTTTCTAATGGACAGGAAGGAACGCATTAAGCTTTACCTCACCCTGCATGCCTACTCCCAGATGTGGCTTACCCCTTGGGGCTATACAAGCAAGAAGGCAGGAGATTATGAGGATCTAATGGAAATGGGGCGCAAAGCAGTTGATGCAATTAGAAAAGTGAGTGGTACTCAGTATAAACTGGGACCTGCCACATCACTACTCTATCCAACATCAGGTAAGCAACTAGATTTTGAAAAACAATTTAATCTGTGATAAAAAATAACTTTACCAATGATAACATAAACTTCCTTCATCTGTTCACTGTCAGCCAGTTAAAGTACACCTGACTAGTGTATGTTAGCAATATCAGTTCACATTCCAGCTGGCATTTCAAATCTATGTTATACTTGAGACACTGTTGCACCCACTCACAACAAAATACAACTGATTTGTTGAATTGAATCACTACTGAACTGCACTTGTCCACCGCACTCACTGAACTTTCATGGTCACTGTCTTCTGAATAAAACCTGCAAAAAACAAGAAAAGAAAAGAAAAACATGGGTCTGCCACACATTAATAACCTCCCTATATGAGGCCTGGACAAAAAGAAAATGTTCTGGAAGAGAAAACTGCTAGAAATAGCCAGAACACATTTTATGGGGCTGCAAAGTGGCACACAGTGGCTTTTGTTCTGCGGAAGACTGGCCTTCTGCTGCACTCTGGCCCAGTAAGTCCCATTGGCCCAGTAGGACTTGTAGTACTATGAAGTGCTATATTGCACTGAGGACAGGCCCCAACTCGGCCTCCCCCAGCTGCTCCCTTCTCAGGCTTGTGCTATCCCATCCATCCACAGGAAGCATTGAAACCACAAGGATAGCTGCAGGATGCTTCTTCTCCTCCTCAGGAACTTTTATTCTTTCCAAACACTACTTTCAGTACAGCCATGAAATTGAACCATATCTAGAATCGGTACATAATATAAATAGACTATATCCAAATTATGAAGTATTACATACAATGGATGCAAATGCAAAATCTGAATGGTGGCACAATAGTACAAAAGATGAAAGAGGGGAAAAATTGGAAGAGATTATATCAGACTTAAGTGTTCTAAATCTACCTAACAACGCACCAACCTTTGAAAATCGAGCAGGTGCAACATCGAACATTGACCTGACCCTAGCAAATTTTCACAGATTAATTTATTTCAATTGCATTTTAGAACCCAGAAGAAATGTATATTTTAAAAAGGAATTTAGATTAAACTACAAACAAACCAACTGGGAGAAATTTCAACAGCAATTTGAAAATGTAAATCTAAACTACACTGGCAATGATCTACATTCTGAAGCCGAAGAATTGGAGAAAATAATTAGACAAATAATGATAAATACCACCGAAGCGCAAAATTAAGAAATATACAGACAACGTATGGACAGAAGAACTTCACAACTTACGAAGAAAATTAAGGAAAGCTAGACGAATATGTCAAAAAACTATAATATATGAAGAAAGAGAAAGAAATCTGTTACTTTACAGAAAAGCTAAACTTAAATTTAAGACAACCCTGCAAGAAACTAGGAAAAAAATCATGGCAAAATTATATCGAAAACAGCATAGGCCAAAACATTTGGGGAGTACCGTATAAAATAGTTATGGAAAAAATAAAAAAACCGGAAGTGTTAAATACTTTGAGAAAAGAAGATGGGACTATTACAACCAACTGGTCGGAATCTATAAACGAATTGCTACGAAAACTACTACCGGATGATAATGACGAGACAGATAATGAGCATAATAGGATATTAAGAAATGAACTACAGACACCATATGTAAACAATACAGTCATTTTCCCATTTACTGAAATCAAACATACAATTTTAAACCTTAAGAAAAAGAAGGCAGCTGGAATAGATGAAATTAAAAATGAGATTTTGATAAATAGATAAATAGATAATAGAGATAGCTTAACTCCATATTTACACAATATGTTTAGTGACTGTCTATGGCAAGGAGAATTTCCCAGAGCTTGGAAAATTGCCAAGTTGACAATACTCAAAAAAGGAAGTGATAAAGATCCACTTGATCCTAAGTCCTATCAACCAATCTGCTTATTGAACACTATAGAGAAAGTTTTTGAATCTTTATTAAATAAAAGAATAATTGAATTTAGAACCATGATTGGCATGAATGACAATCAATACAGATTTCGGAAGGGAAGGTCCACCGAGGATGCCATTAACACAGTAATTGGAGCCACAAAAGTTCACCAAGCAAATATGTAGCCGCTATTTTTGTTGATATTTCTGGCGCTTTTGACAACCTTTGGTGGCCTTTTCTTTTTAAGAGATTAAGAAGCTTAAATTATCCAGTTTCATTATATAGAATTATTTTAAACTATTGCAAAGATAGAAAAGTGAAACTTTTAGGAATAAATCAAACAATAACTAAGGCTATTACTAAAGGATGCCCCCAGGGTTCTATATTAGGGCCCACATTTTGGGACATTGTTTTATAAACACTCCTAGAGGAAGTAAAACGAGATAATAAGTGTCTGAAAGTAATAGCTTACGCTGATGACGTAGTTTTTTTATTAGATGCAAATTCAAGACGAGAACTAGAAGAAAAAAGTAATAATTTGTTGCATATACTTTCAACCTGGTACAAGAGTTCCAAAATGAAGATATCCCCAGCAAAATCTGGATACATGATTTTAAAGGGAAATTTTAAAAGGGATCCAAATTTAAAATTTGAAAATGAAAAAATAAGAAGAAAAAAGAATATGAAATATTTAGGAATATATTTAGATGAGAAGTTAAATTTTAATCATCATACGGAACATGTAAGGGTCAAAGCCGAAAAAACTATGATGAAACTTTCTAGAATAATTCAATTTGATTATAAAATTCCGCTTCATACTGTAGCATATATCACACAAGCATATTCAGCTATACCTACGGTGCTGCAATTTGGGCTACTAGAATGAAAAATGTGATGATTAGAAATCTCCTAAGAAGGACACAAAGGAAAGTTTTATTAAGATTTACAGGAGCTTATAAAACAACCCCTACTTTGGCACTTTTTGTAATAACTGGAACTTGGCCAGTAGATTTAACTCTAAGACTTTGAGGAGCTTACTTTTGGCTTAAAGAAGGAAACTTTAATGCAGTTGCTGATATTTTGGAGCAGTATTGCACTACTAAGCAGGAAATTAAAACTAGACTGATGCATATTTGGCAAGAAGAATGGGAGACTATAAATCAAGGAAGGCGTGCCTTTTTTTTCTTCACGGATATCTCTGAAAGATTAGCACTCAGACATTTGAATAACACGAAAGGAATTATACACTATATATCTGGCCATGGACCTTATGGCACTTATTGGAAAAAGATTAATAAATTGAACACCGATGAGTGTGACGTATGCTTTAAGCAGGACACACCGGAGCATGTTATGTTTGAATGTCTAAAAAACACCAATTTTACGCTTGAGGAAAGAGCAAATCTACCTGGCTCTTTGATATAATACGTAACAAAGATCTGTTTCCACATTTAGAGGCTCTAGCAAACAAGATTAGTTTACACGCTAGAAAGATAATTATAGAACAATCTCGGCAAGTGGGAAACATAACGATAAATGTAGCAGAAAGACGATCACAAAGAATTCAGACCAGGAGCATAACAAGAAACCATGAAAACCTAAATATACATGATGAAAGGGAACAGGGCGGAATTTAATTATCAAGACATCGAGGTAAAGGGACCGAGCACAATAGTATACAGTCAGGATGGAGAGGCAATATACCAGAGGAAGTACTATCAGTGTGAGGCAGGCGACAACCCACGACCAGTGAGACGATGACCAGGAAGGAGTGGCGTGTCGAGGCGAGTTGAGGCGAGGCGAGGCGAGGCGAGTCATCACCATGTCGGGATTGCTGCCTCATGCATTGATAGGAAGATCGGCGATGGATTGAGTGACCACAAGTGTTAATGATCAAGTGAGTGACAGGATTTTAAGTGATTTATGGCCTTGATTATCTAGTGAATCTAATTTAAAGTAAATAAGTGATTTAGTGATGTGAAAGTTGAACTAGTGAAGTGAAATGTGATTTATTTCATAAAACTTGTGGATGTTTAGGAAATAATAGTGAGAGGTAATTTTGTAAAAATTATTTAAAAATAATTAAATATTAGTGATTTTAGTCCAAATTATTATTTTATTAAAGTATACAAACTATCTTATTAATCAAAAGTATAACATTTTTGTGTATGTTGTTTTTACAAATTTTGGTTATGTAGATTTTGAACTTTATACTACACACATTTTGTAGATTTTGTAGTTTTTGTGCTGGAAACCAGGACATATAGTATGCTGCCGGTTACCGGCGGCAGTTTAGAGTTTTAGTTTATAGCTGTTTTTTTTTTTTTTTATAACTGGTTACCAGTTATATTTTACTGGATATCAGTAAATTTTTGTTTATTTAAAATTTTTAATAAATATGTAAATTTAAATTTAAAACAATATATTTATAAAAAGTATTAGTTATAGGTATAATTATAATATTAAATTAATTAATTTTTAAGTAATAATAATGATAATAATAATAGTAATAATATAATTTATAATTTTATGTAATAATTATAATATATATATAAAGTTATTTAGAAATTTTATTGTATTTTGATTTTTTGAAATGATTTGTTATTGTTTTAGAGTATTTATTTTTGAGAGTGATTATGTGTGAAATGTTATAATTTGTGTTATTGTTTTTATTTTTATTTTATTTATTTATTTTTTTTATTTTCTTGTTTCTTGTTTTTTTATTATATATAATTTAATTTATTTATCTTTATAATTTGTTATATATTATATTATTTTGTAATTTTATTTTAAAATTTTTCTGTAAAGTATGTTGTATGTATGAATGTGTAGAATAAATAAATTTTAAAGATCTGGCATATTAGCCCTGGTTTAAGTAATTAGGTGCCAGGGTTATTATACAGATTTTTATTTTATTTTATAATTATCTTATATATTTAAATGAGCAATTCTTGTATATATATATTTATTCCGCACAACTTGGAAACGGCTCTAACAATTCTGATCAAATTTTGTATTGAGATAGAGTTTTGCCTTTTTAGTTCATCTATATAGGTGTAATTCCCGAAAAAACGCAATTTTACATAAAAAAAACATTTTTTTATTCCCGCTTCTACAGTGCAATTCTTGTATATATATTCCCCGTATTTCAGAAACGGCTCTAAAGATTTGGTTAAATTTTTGTATACATGCATATTACATTCAGTGTTTTCTCTACTACTTTTGGGTAACACATTTACATCTCTTTCTCTACTCAGTCTTCTAAAAACAATTTTCCATAAAAAAACATGATTTTGCACCAAAAACATTTTATCCGCACTTTTAAAATAAGTCATACCATGTTCTGTATGTTTGAAACAGAATTGCTATTACATTCACACTGTTTTCTCCTCTCACTTTTAGGTAACACATTCACATCTCTTTCTCTACTCACTCTTCTGTAAACAATTTTCCATAAAAAGTGTGATTTTGCACCGAAAAACACTTTTATCCCCACTTTTAAAATAAGTCATACCATGTTTGGTATGTTTGAAACAGAAGTGCTATTACATTCATACTGTTTTCTCCTCTCACATTTAGGTAACACATTCACATCTCTTTCTCTACTCAGTCTTCTATAAACAATTTTCCATAAAAAATGCGATTTTGCACCAAAAACACTTTTATCCCCACTTTTAAAATAAGTCACACCATGTTCTATATGGTTGAAACAGAAGTGCTATTACATTCATACTGTTTTCTCTTCTCACTATTAGGTGATACATTCACACCTCTTTCTCTACTCACTCTTCTACAAATAAGTCATGCAATTTTCTGTATGTTTGAAATAGAGATGTTGCATATTACTTTCACAGCGGTTTCTCTACTCACTTTTAGGTGGCACAGTCACATCTCTTTCTCTACTCAGTCTTCTATAAACGATTTTCCATAAAAAAGGCGATTTTGCACCAAAAACACTTTTATCCCCACTTTTAAAATAAGTCATACCATGTTTGGTATGTTTGAAACAGAAGTGCTATTACATTCACACTGTTTTCTCCTATCACATTTAGGTAACACACTCACATCTCTGTCTCTACTCACTCATCTGTAAAGAATTTTCCATAAAAAGCATGATTTTGCACCGAAAAACACTTTTATCCCTACTTTTAAAATAAGTCAAACCATGTTCTATATGGTTGAAACAGAAGTGCTATTACATTCATACTGTTTTCTCTTCCCACTATTAGGTGATACATTCACACCTCTTTCTCTACTCACTCTTCTACAAATAAGTCATGCAATTTTCTGTATGTTTGAAATAGAGATGCTGCATATTACATTCACAGTGGTTTTTCTACTTGCTTTTAGGTATCACATTTACATCTCATTCTCTACTCACCCTTCTATAAACAATTTTCTGTAAAAAACTTAATTTTGCACCAATAAAACACTTTTATCCCCCATTTTAAAATTAGTCATGCCATGTTCTGTATATTTTAAATAGAAATGCTATTACATTCACACTGTTTTCCTCTTTCACTATTAGGTATCACGTTCACATCTCTTTCTATACTCTTCTATAAAGAAATCATGCAATTTTCTGTATGTTTGAAATAGAAATGCTACGTATTACATTCATACTGTTTTCTCTACTTGCTTTTGGGTAACACACTCATAACTGCTTCTCTACTTACTCTTCTAGAAATAAGTCATACAATTTTGTGCATGTTTGATATAGAAATGCTGTATGTGTCATTCACAGTGTTTAGTCTACTCACTTTTAGGTAACACCTTCACATGTCTTTCTCCACTCACTCTTCTACAAACAATTCATATCATCTATACAACTTGAATGTTTGTATATATCTGTTAATCTCGAAAACCGCTTAACCGATCACCGCGAAATTCGGCACGTATATGTATTTTTTTCATTGAGAGTTTTTATGGTAACAATTTTACTACACAATATATTACTTTCAAATGGTTTTGTACTCGCTTTGTTTTTACGTAGTGCATTCATGTATCCTCTGTTTGCCCTTCAACATACAATTCATATAATATTCTAGGATTGAAATATAAATGCAGCGTATTACATTCACACGATTTCCTCTACAATTCTTCCTTTACGAGACACAATCAGTCTTCTTTCGCTCTTCGACCTTCAACATATAATTCATACAATTTGCTATATGTTTGAAAAAAATACAACGTATTACATTCATACTACTTTCTCTACTCACTTTTGGTTTACGTAACAATTCACATGTTATTCCCTATGGTTTATCAACTTCATACATACCAAGGCCTATATGTATCTTATGTTGAAGAGTGATTAAATTCCAAAACAGGTTGACTGATCGCCATGAAAAGTGACATATCTAATTTTTTTCATGGCAAAGGTTTTTATGCAATCCATTTTACCACGCAATGTATTATGTTCACATGGTTTTCTCTGCTCCCTTTTCTTTTATCTAACATACTACTCCTTCTTCTGCAACAATCCATACATTTTTCCATACCCTTTAAATATAAGTGCAACGTATAACATTCACACGGTTTTTCTACTCATTTTTCTTTAGTAAAACACAATCACATTTCTTTCACTGCTCCCGTTTCGATGAACAATTATGAACAATTACGAACAATTCATACACTTTTCTATATGTTTGAAACATAAATGCATAATACATTCACATGACTTCATCAACCACCTTTTCTTTCTGTAGTATTTGATATTCTTCAACATTGCTTTTGCTTAGTGTCGCTCCGGTGTGCGACGAAAAGCACGATATGGAACAGGTGATGAAACAAATGTTTGCCAAGATGGACATAATGGGAAATGAAATGAATTCCGGATGCGGCAGAGGAAACAAATATGAAAACCAGATTGGAAAAGTGTAAACAATGGAATAGAAAATATGGGAACAAAAATGGAAGGCAAATTGAAAATGTAAACTCTGAAACGGAAAAGATGAAGACGGGAATTCCAATATGAAGACAGGTCTATCGAAGAATACTAACGAGCGACTGGCTGGGGTTAAGGAAGCCATGGAAGAACTCGATGGAAGTATGAAGGACCTTGGCCAACGTGTTAACGTCCTGGAGTCAATCACAGCAGCAAAGAACTGAACTCCATAATAGAACAAATGCTCGACGAAAACCTCAAACTGGGTGAATATCTATGGGGGAGGCCTGCCTTCAGCAGTACACGTTTTACAGCTGAAATGGTGGTGTTTATGCAATATTTTTATATATTTCTATATCTCTTGTATCTCGGACATTACTCTTAACAATTGCGACAAGTAGTTTTATTTAGTTAACGTTTTGCCTTTCAGGTTTGTCTAAATAAGTATCTTCTCCCACAAAAAATAAGATTTCACAAAAACAGAGGCAAAAAATGCCGAGCAAAGCTCGGTCACCCAGGTACTATTATTTTATTTATTTATTTTATTTTTCTTCTCCTCCATCTTAATGCAGTGGCCATAATGCTCTGGGCAGGGCCTTTCTGACATGGCATCCGCATTGGAGTGGCTGCTTCCCCTCTTATATTTCCATGTGAGGTTGTACTCTTGGAGCCTCTGAACCTAACAGCAATCTGGCCCTCTAGGTTATTGAAGCTCAAAGGTCTGATGAGGGTGAAGTGGTCATTCTTCAGGTGGAATGACTGACCATACAGGTATTTCTGGAAATGTTCCAGCATCTACACTACCAAAAAGAGCTCATGCAGAGTAATGTAGTAGTTCTTTTTTGCCTTGGAAAGCGAGCATCTTGCTTTAGTGGGCTATCACTCACTCCTGCCCTCCTGCCCATCCTGGGCCTGGGATAGTATGCCTTCAATTACACTGTCGCTGGTGCGAGTGTCCACCATGAAATCGCTGCCTGGTAGTGGATAAATTTAAAATCAGGCGCATTGCACAGTGCTTACTTAATCATCCAGACCACGCTCTCGGCCTCTTCCATCTACAAGTAAGGCTGGTATTCTTCTGTCAGATGAGCGAGGGATTTTGTGATGTTGGAGAAGCCTCTAATGAACTGACAGTATAAGGTGCACAGGCCCAAAAACTGCACTACTCTCGTTTATCCTTTGGGCGAGGCCAATCTCTCACCACCTTAGCTTTCTCCATGTTGTTCATGGCCATGCCAATTTGTGAGACTTAGTGACTGAGTATCATAAATATGAGGTAATGGAAAACAGTCCTTTCATATGATAGTATTCAGTTTCTTAAAGGCCACACAGAAGTTAGTTAGCCATTCTTCTGCACTAGGACTACAGGGAAGCTGTCAGACTCTTTGATGCACCCCTCCAGCATATCCCGTACCAGTCCTCGCTTTGCTACAGGAACAGGTCTTGGTGCTTGCCTGATAAATAGAGCATCCTCTGTGTGGTGGAGCACTCCATGGGTGTGGCTGCAGCTGCCATCCCCTTGACTGAATACAGACTAGGCTTTCTATGGTGGTTGCAGATTGTAGTGTCACCAGTGTATATGGTAACTTTGCATCTGCCATCCACAGGAAAGTAAATAGAATATACAAAAATGGGGATATGGCTGCCTCTTGTGATATGCCAGCTTCCATTATTCCCCCATGTGATGAACGACCCACTAGAATGTAGAAGTGCCTGTTTTATAAAAATCTATAAATTAAAAGTAGATCATTTCGAAGGCTGGGAAAATTTGGGTGCAGTCTGTAAATTAGGCCATTATGCCAGCATCAATCCAATGCAGCCTCTACATCTAAAAATAGTGCCAACATGGGGGCCCCATTGTTAAACTGTTCAGTGATGTCATCAACAAGCCTTAGTTAGTTGTAGTTCAGTGGAATGCCCTTGTCCAAAGCCAAATTGTATGTTGGAGAGTTTCTCCAATTCCGAAATTTGGTTTTTCAAACATAAGTAGGTCTTTCAAACAGTTTTCCAATGTTGGACAGGAAACTAATAGGGCGGTAATTTTGAGGGTGCCCGGTGCTCGTCCCTGGTTTTGGTAGCATAATAACCTTGGTTTGTTTCCAAATGCGGGGGAAGTAATTGCACCTAATACAAGCATTAAAAAGTTTTGTTAATTGTACCAGGGCTTTTCTCGGGATGTGTTTGAGATCCTCATTGGTTATCCTGTCCGGGCCTGCGGCTTCACCATTTGGTAAGTTTCCAATATGTTTGAACACTTCCTGAGGTGTAATCAGTGTCAGTGGTTGCTCCTGCTTCTGCACCACCCAGGTTTGTACCCAATGTTTAATATCTTCTTGGACAAGGTTGTTGGTGGGATTGTCAGAGAACCTCTTTGTGAGACAATCAGAAAACACCTCAGCTTTCTCCTCTGAGGAGAAGTTGAGGTCAAGTAGAGTGTGGAGCACTTCAGTGCCAGTGTTAATGCTTGAGGAGGTCTTAAATGCCTTTAATAATTTCCACAGGGAGTTGTCCAAATGCATGGTATTCAGCATTTTGTTTTCGTGCTGTTCAATTTTGTTTATTTTATTTTGATGCTGAATGTGTTGCGTAGCCATTGTGCTAGCATTTTGTATTCAGGCTGGCAATTTTGCCTCCAGGCATCAGGTATCTTTGTCTGGCAATGAGGACCTCCACTTTGGGGTATGTGCAGAAGCTGGGTGGAATGCTGGTGTATGTGTTAGCTCTTCGGTAGGCTGTGTGCAGTGAGGCGGTAAAATTTTCAATCGCGGTATCTGTCTGGAGTATGATAGCCTGGGCTGTGCCATCTTGAATGTCTGTGCAGTGATGGTACTGCACTGGTACCATCTGGTAGATTGTCAGAGTCCAAGCTATGTTACACATTAAGGTGAAATGGCCACAGTTTTTGTAACTACAAAGTCCAAAACCTCAGGGTGAAAATGGCCTGAGTGGTGCCAAAAGGTGAGGTCAAGGGGTCTGTGTACCTGCACATTGTCATGTTCTATAATAAATTCTGCTAGAAGATTTCCAGCCATGTTTGTCCAGTGTGAATGCCACCAAGGGTGTTGGGTGTTGAAATCTCCTGCAGTGATAACATGCTCTCCTAAATCGAAGATTTGTTTGAGGTCTCTTAAGAAAAAGGGTGAATTAGGAGACCAGTAAAGCACTACCAATATCACCATTTTGTTTTTTAATAGAATGGCTGTGGCTCCCCCCTGTCAATCAGGTCTGTCAGTCCTAAAAATGTTGTACCCCTGGAGTTTAAAAGTAAACTTTGATTGTAATTTTGTTTTGCTAATAAATGGGACTTCAATTTTGTTGTGCATCAGGTAGTTTTCCAGCTTGTATTGCTTCCTGAAGATGCCATCAGCATTCCACAGGAGGGCTCATATTAAAGGTGTGTTTCCCCTTGGAGTGGCCATTTGCTCCAGGATGGTGGTGATGAAACATATAGTGGCCTTGAGTTTTTCCCAAGTGCTTATATAGCTCCTGAATTTTTTTAGGAAGAATTTAATTTTGGGCAGAAGTGCTGACAAGTTAAAGGACCTTAATAGGGAAAATATTTCAGAAAGAACTCCTAGGTCAGATTAGGATCCCTCAGAGGAGGAATGTTGTGTAGGGGTCCAATAGGTAGGTGGTGACTGAGGTGCATTTTCCCCTCAGGCTGCCCCAGCAAATAAATGACAGTCCTGTTTGCACCAGGGCAGGATTTGTAATGGGCGTTGGCCTGGTGAAGTAATTTGGGTTGTCCTGGCAAGTGTAGCCGCTGACGATGGTGGCGTTCGTGCACAAATGTTTCACACACCCTGTAGCTGGCAGGATGGGCCTCCTCACAGTTAATGCAAAGGGGTACTGTATCATCCTTGACCTTTTTCGAGCAGGCAGCTAGGTGGTGGAAGTCACTGCAAAGGTCAAATTACAAAACTTGTATGTATGCCTGTTGGCAATTGTTATGTTTGAGGACCTCCACAGTGATCATCATATTACAGATGACCTAATGCTTAACACTAGGACCAACATTGCCTTGCTACCTAAAAGGACCAACATCAGTCATTTTGACCGGTATCTTTTTCAGTCGGTTTTCAGCGGTTCATTTATAATATAACTTATATCAGGATATTTTATGCATGAAATAGTACCTTCATTTACATTTTAAAGGAGTTTACACAATATTTACTCATTAAACAGCATAAATCCATTACAATTTGAAGTACACTGGTTACAAAACATGGGATCATATAAATTATATGCATACTAAGTTATATCACTTTAGCATTCTGAAGTAGTTTGTAACACTGGTAACAATACAGCAGAGTTACAAATGGACTCCAGATTGGTGTGGCTGCTGCAAAGCCATCTGTCTTCAGTCTTTCGTCGTGTGTATGTTTATCATCAAATCTCAGGACCCTCATGATCTCAATAAATTTGTTCCTTCCCATAACACGAGAGGAAAATGGTGGTACCCACATCTTTGACCACAGAAATTTCAAGAGGAAGTTCTTACCTGCATATTGTCCACGGGCATACAATATGGCTATAGCTGCTTCAAACTGGTCTAGCTCAAGAGTTCAAGAATTGTCCTGAAGTTCTTGACGGGCCCTTATCTCGGTGCACCTGCCGTGCACTGGCATAGTTTCCACTCACTATCAGTTTCTTTACATAATCTGTAGGACCTGGCCTTTCTGTCATACATTGTGACACTCACGTCTGCCAGGTGCATTTCCCAGTTCAATTCTTGTCCACATTGTACCATCAACAGCAGACTCGTTACTTCCCACAGCCAGAAAGTTTATTTCTTGTGGAGCTTGATGTCCTCAATTGAATCTTCCTCTCTTGCATTGGACAGGGTCATGTGGTTCTGCAACAGTGCGGTCATTTGCCTGTTCCTGTAGAGGTTCTTCAATCATTGTATTATCACCAACGTCCGATTCTGATGATTTGCTTTTATCCGATTGATGAGGAATGTATTCAACATCCTCTTCATTATCGGATAATTCATCACTAAATATGTTCTCTCCTTCTGGCTCATTGTCTGGTAAACTATGGAAATAATTCAACATTTCATCTTCTTGAAGATACGGTGGTAATTATGATGTGATATGGCAATGATACAGTATGGCCTCAAAAATATTTTACCATCCACTATATTGACACGACTTCTAAAATATGTCTGCTCTGGAGCAAAATTTTTTCAAACTAAGCTTCCACAATGAACGCAAACCTTGGATTATTTTTAGACCACATTGTTATCATTGTTAGTTGCAACACGTCTACTCTAGCGCTAAACATTATTAAACTGGGTTACAACAATGACCGAAAGCCTTGGATAACTTTCAAATACATTGTTACCACTATTTAGTTACGACATGAGTGAAATAATAGCACTGGTCAAAATGACCGGCTATGGTCCTTTAAGGTAAAATGCGTGTATAATTTTTTAAAACCTACTATAAAAACTTGAACATTTTAGGGAATCACCCTTGCTCTATTTCGTTAAAAGTCACAAAATATTAAAGCGATAATCACACTACCTCAATGTACATACTTTTTTAAAGAACATTAACCAGTCAAAATGACCGGTACGGTCCTTCTAGTGTAAAGAAATTCCTGTTTTTTTTTTTTTGTGTGCATGATGTTACCTGAAAATTTGGTAGAATCCACCCTCGTGGTTTTAGCTGTCTGATCTGCACCTCCATGTAACCTTTTTCCTCAAGGTCCTCAAGAGGAATTGAACATCTAGGTCGGCTGGTAGTCTTTTAACCATAAAGCACAGAAGTTGCTGCATAAAGCAGAAACAGCTTTTTGCAGCTGTGTGTATACTGCAGCTTGAAGGCACTGTCGGCAGGGAGGCCCTGAGAAGTAGTCATAGTGTGGGTGTCTTGCTGGTGTCAGGAATGATAATCCTAGGGGACTTCTGATCCTGCGTGTTCTGCTCCTGTGGGAACAGCTGAGGAGGTTGGAGCACGGTTGACCACCTGTTCCCTTAAAGGTTTTGGTGCTGATTTTGGCTGGCTTCATTGTTGTCTGGGTGACACTGCAGTGGCTACTGAAGTAGCATCCTCATTATTCTCCATTGAGCAAACGGTGGTGGTTTCCCTTTGATCTGTGGGCATCTGGATATGGAACCTGTTTGACATGCTGATGGTGTCAGTAGACTCCTGCCAGGTTTTCTTATTCCCAGTCTTGGAGCATGGTTTCTTGACATCAAAGTCGCTGCTGTCCTGTCCACTGTTGATTTGAAGACGATATTTATGGCATCCACTGCACTGCCAGCCTTCTTCTAATTCAACCAGTTCTCGCTTCTTTGGTTGGTGTTGGCAGTAACAGAAGGTTAGGCTTACAGCAATTTTCCAGAAGTCCTCGGTTCGTGGGTTGACTTCCAGAAGCAGACCTTGATATAAGTGATTTCACCTTCCAACTCCCCTACCTTCTTTTGGAGCTGTTGGTAGTACTATTCTTCCGTAGAATCAGTTGCCACGTCCATGTCATCAGCCACGGTGTTTGCTGCTGTCACTGTAATTTCATGCACAGAAGGAGCAGGTACTTCAGTAAGTGATGTGGTAGCCCCTGCTATGTTGTCATTGTTTATGGTGGTAGACACCATTTCGCTGAAAGTACACTGCCAACTTGGCATGGGGACATGCTTGCGTAAACCACAATGGCACAAGGCTGTGCGTCCCATGCAAGTTTTGTTGAGATTTAACTTGTACTTCACACTACCTAGCAGACACTGAACATGAAATGAACACCATTTTAGTAATCACTGAGATGATTGCACACTGTTGATGTTGTAACGTGATACAAACTGTTCAGTTTTGCTAATTCGTCGCTGAGTAAAACACAAGAAATACACAAATTCAATAAATATTCACTCCATCTTGCAGTTGCAATCCTTGCAGTTCCGCAGAGCACCAACCTTGCAATACTGTATAGTGACTATAAACAGTAACAATATATTATGCTAAGAGCAAAACCTGATGATCACTCACTCGTCACTCCTGTCCTGCCACTACTACCACTCTGTCCTTCTCGTTCTTCACTGCCACTCCTGTGAAGCTGCTCAGGTTTGCTGACATTTCTTCATAGCAGCCTCACATCTCTCATCACTCCACTGAACCTGATGATTGTGCCTAACTAAATGCAGCTTAAGCTGTTTGTTCTGTAATTTAATTCACTTCACTCTATTTGTTTCTTCTTTTGTCTCCTGTAACTACTTCCGATTTGGGTTAATTAACCTAATTATGTTTTCATTTCATATTAGCACCCTTTTTTCCTTATTTAATTGAACTCTAACACTTACTTTTCATGTCCACTGTGTTCCCATTCTACCTTAAGTTAGTTGCCCTAATAATTTGCCTCCACTTCACTCTATCACACTTTATTTCACTTCAAGCACGTTTGATACTCTGGGCCAATGCAACAGTAAACTCTGCAGTAAAAGCTGTTATTTCCTGACTAGTCGCAGTTGGGTATTTCTCACACCACAACATTTTGCAAATACATTTAAAACAATTTGCCTTTCACTACTTTATAATAGTTTTCCTTCACAGCACTTTTTGTGCTCCATAGCAGACAAACAAATTATATCTTCCATTCCTTCGCTTCCTTCTATGACTGCATGCATATGCATTTCAAATCATAGTTAATAATACTTGTGATATGCAAATTAATGTATTCTATTTATTTTTACTATAAGATTTCCAAAGTGTTTTTGCAAACAATTCTTGTAGTTATTTTAAATTTAACCCTATTTTGTATGTTAACGGACAATATTTTCATTCATGCCTGCTGACGTGAAATTTGTGTGGTTTGATCTGCCAATGAAGCATTACTCAAACATGTGCCGTTGTCTACATTGCAATTTAAAGTAAGGCCAATGAAGATATAGTAATTTGTGATTGGCTAAAGCAGAAAATTATAATTTAATAACATCTTCAAGTGCAAACATGCATTTTTCCTCTGAAAATTAAAAATTATGCTTGCTCCTCTAGAATATGCATTTATATAAATTATATCATTTATATCACTTATCAAATGTTGTTCAAATTCTCTCTGCAAGTGTGACTTACAAAGGATATCATTTTCTCATACCTTCTTTAAATATATATGAAAAAGGGCATGTGCTTTGCATATAAATCTGGGCTCTAGTTATGATATTGCTAGGCATTCAAAAGGCTGAGAAATCACTCGTTCACTCACTCATGCACTCACTTGCTCACTCACTCACTCACTCACTCACTCACTCACTCACTCACTCACTCACTCACTCACTCACTCACTCACTCACTCACTCACTCACTCACTCACTCACTCACTCACTCACTCACTCACTCACTCACTCACTCACTCACTCACTCACTCACTCACTCACTCACTCATGTAATCACTCACTCACTCACTCACTCACTCACTCACTCACTCACTCACTCACACTCACTCACTTCCCACCCCTTGTGCCGTCTACCTTAAGAATAGCTTCTTCAATTGGATTAAACTATATTTCGGACATTAGTACTTTTGCAGTTCTCATCAGGATATACTGGTGAATATTAATAATAATCATTTTAATACTGATGTTCTCTTTATTCATTTCAGGTGGTGCAGATGATTGGGCAAAGGGAGCAGCTGGTATTAAATATGCATACACAGTAGAACTTCGGGATGATGGGACCTATGGGTTCCTCCTTCCAGCATCACAGATTGTTCCTACAGGGAAAGAGACATTTGCAGCTATTAAAGCCATAGCGCGGGCAATTGTTTGTAAAACTAAATAATTGTCATATTAAGTTTAGCAAAGAAATTATATTATATAATGCTAGTTACAGCAACCTTGTTGTTTCTATATTTCCATGACCAGTGGCATTTTTGTTAATGAACACTTTCACATGCTTTTGATCTTTCATTTGAAGGCAAGAGTATTTATTAAATCTGGTTATCTAAGATATGTTTCATAAGTGTTATACCAATTTTAATAACACTGATTTCTAATGCAGTATATGTTTAACATAATCTGGCATTAAAAGATAGAAGTATTGATAAAAAAACAGAAAAGATAAACAGCTATCACAACATTAGGAAAACTACATAAGAAAGAGATGTAGCTTACTTGGCTTTCTATAGCAAACTCATGCTTATTTAAAAGTGACAGCCTCCTGTCAGTAGATTTATTTGCATGTAAAAGAACTTCTGCATGACAAAGTTCTGGTGCACTGGTAGCACTAATATAATCCTGGTAATTCATAGCATTGCTAATGAACAAAATAATTTAATTTTAATCTTGGTTATTTTTATGTAAGCAATGTTGCTTAGTATTGTAGGGTATATCTAAAAAGCAGTTTGAATGATGATTATGAATAGTCATTAAAACTAACTATTAATTACTGTATTTTATCGCATAAGGCTCCCCCTTGCATATTTCCCTCCCCTATGATTTTTCATCACTAAAAATTATTTACCTATTAAACATCTCATAATTCCCTCTCCTGGTTCATTATTATTGAAGCGGCCTTCAAATGACTTGATAATGGACAACAATCGAAGCAGTGATGTCTGTCACGGACAACAATGGACGCAATGCTTACCACAAAAATACTCATATTGCCATTGTCATAACGTATTGTAAAATTGAAA
The DNA here is from genome assembly GCA_030765045.1 of Tenodera sinensis. Classification (NCBI taxonomy): domain Eukaryota; kingdom Metazoa; phylum Arthropoda; class Insecta; order Mantodea; family Mantidae; genus Tenodera; species Tenodera sinensis. The sequence goes on from CM060962.1 coordinate 166,540,463, forward strand.
TGTGAAGTTGCAGATGTGTTTCTAAGTCAGTTTGTTACAAGTCGTCATATTGTTAAGAAAAGTTTTTTTTTAAAAAAACTGGTATTTCTTGTGCCATTAATGGTTCTGACGACATATTGTGCAATAGTGAAAATAAAGATGTGTTATCTGAGCCAGATATAAATGAAAATAGTGATGATAGTGACGAAAGTGAGACCGCAGAATAGTCAGAGAAAAGAAACAATGAAACAATACATTGTAGGCCCAATGAAACCGTGGTACGTATCCAGTTCATTCACAAATTACTGTATACCTATATAACTTTTACATAATACTGCATGGTTTCCCTTCCTTTCTGAATTCCTAGAAGCACTACTTGCATAATTTCCTCCCCAGTGTTTTGAAGCAAATTTTTCGAGAAAAAAAAGGGGAGGAATTACGTAATAAAATACGGTATTTGTTCATAATTGGGACCCAAATATAAAAGCATTGTAAAATTGTTAAATGAGAAACTGTATAAAAGTATCAGTGTGTATGTGGGCATTTATTCTGTATTGCTGAAGAGTTTTTAAAGAAATCTGGACTACTTTTCTTGTTTTCTCAAAATGGCAGAGACCTAAATACATCCTTATAAGCTTAAGCACATGATTACTTAATTAATATATTTCCTTTGTATACTTTCTGATAGTCTTTTAATAATATATTTGAGGGAAGGAGATTCGTTTTTCTCATCAAACAGCTATATGCTCCAATACTACTGTTGTCTTTCAGTGATAATATTCAACTAGTGTGACCATATCAATTACTAAATTTCTGCAGGTTTGCTGAATAAGTTATTAATAGAAACCAAAGCTTGCATATCAGTTTCTTAACAGAATACAAATGAACTTTTCCACTGTTTCTTTTAGAACTAGCATAACAAGATTCCTAACTTTTGGAGTAACTTGTACTGTTAAACCAACATTAATAGAAATTGAGAATTGAGTCAAATTAACTGATTGGTTTCACCCATCACATTAACTGCAGGAATATATTTTTATAAACTATTGCTTACATCATCAGTTGCACTCAACTGGTTTAAACATTTGGGTCTCTTGTTGATCAACAGAGTTCCCCTAGTGGCAGAAGTTTCAAATATTTTGTGCAGAAGTTCATATCCAGGAAATTTCAATATTCATAGACATCTTATCATGTTTTCTGACAAGGATTTTCTCCCAGACATCCAATTCTTTGCTATTCTTGGTGGTTTTTAACAATTCTATATCAGAGTTTATATTGTGGTGATTATCTACTCCAAAAGTTATGGGCCACAGCTGATTTATCTAGTCACTTGAATTAATATTTCTAAAATGCTCTTTCATCTTGATATTAGGATTTCTTGTTGTTTTGCCAATGTATATTTTCACAATCAGAATAGCTAATCTGGTACACCTCAGCTTTTTCTTTATGTATAATAATTTCCATTTTGTTTGATTTTAGTAAGTCTGCAATATAAAATGTATTTTGAGGAGCCAAAATTATACTGTGTTATTTCAAAATCTTTTAAAACCAGTACATAGTTGTAGAATGATAAAGTGAATTTCCTCTACAACATGGTAGATTTGTCTTTCTGTAGAGTGGTCAAATCAATCTGAATTTGTGGATTTTTCTGTTCACCAGAACACCATCAAGGTCATTGTACACAGCTGTTTTAATAATTTTTTTTTATATTTCTCATAATATTCAGTCTGATTCAGAGGACATTAACCAGCCTGAGAGCCAAACTGTTAAATGACAGTATATTTATGTTGCTAAGGGTTGGCCCTTTAGTTCTAATGTAATTTGGAGTATGTGTGGATTTTCTGAAAATGTCATATTTAATTTTGTCAGTTTCTTATACATTTTAAATCCAAAAAGGCAACCTGTTATCACTTTCCACTTTCATGGTAAGGTTTATACATTTATGATTTGCAAGTTTAAACATTTAAAGAATCTTCAAGGATTTTTTTTCTTTACAATGGTGACCACATGAATCACCTTCTATACACCAATGTAACTAAATTATTTAGTAACCTGCATTTCAAGATTGCTCTCTAGCAGGTTGGCTAGAAAAGGAGGTTAAAGAGTTCCCCATAGCCAAAGCAGCATCCTGTTTATATAACTTGTCCATGAATTTGAAGGTGTTTGCTTGCAGAGACAAGTTAATTTGACTAGATTGCCTATATTCTGTTTATCAAAGTTATTGAAGGCAACCAATTATTTATAATTAAAAACAAAAGGAATTTCTCTCTGGGAAGGCTTGGCATAGCGAAACTATGTCAAATGAAACAAACAAATTGGGTGGTATAAATAAAAGCTAGCTAGTGCTTGTGAGCTGCAGCTGGTAAGCAAGTTGAGAATCAAGCAAAAGGTTGTGATTTTGTGTAAATAAAAACTTCCCCTCTTTGTACTGCTCTTGCTATCAACACTAAGCTTTAGCTTGATGACCTTGACCATGCCATGTCAGCTGAGTAAATAAACATGCCTATTTTTGTCTGGAGGCGATTTAAATATTTGCTGTATTTAAATATTCATTACTTATTCATATCAAAGGATCCTTCTTTAATAAACCTAATAGAAATACCAATTTTAAATAATGGAAATGTACATATAAATTTGGCAAATGAAATAGAAATTGAGATTCACCTGACATACCATCAATAACGTTCATACACTTTCTAAATTCAATCCATGATTTTCTTAATTTTATAGTATTGAGAACTTGCTATCAACTTATATATTGAAAGTAGATAATTTATACTCATGTATTGACACCATTATACTCATATCCTTTACATCTATATAAAATGTCAGTAACTAATTCCAAGATATAAGGCTTTATCATGAATTAAAGCTATACCAGATGAAGGAGTTTCATTTTGTGGAAATTGAAATTTAGGGTCGCTTTTGTAGGAAAGTCTTCAGTTATAATCTGGTTTTGATTTGCACAACATTCTGCTCTATGTATCACTTTGATTATGTTATCAGTCGGTAATGAGAGTGGATCACATTCTGTTTAGCATTGTCTTATGCAGACAAGATGAAAACATCTTAAGATGTTTTCAGCATTGTTAAAAGGTCCCCTTCATGTTTCATATCCCTCTGGAAGAAAATGCTGCAGAAGCAAGTCAACATTCTCTCTTTTAACGCAATTATAATTGTTTATATCTACTCACATCCAAGTCCCTGCATATTGTGTAAGTTTTTAGTTTTTCAACCAGTTAACATGTAGTAGAGAAATTATTGCATTCTACCCAATAATTCAATATCAAGATTTAACTAGAAATACACCTTTTGAGACTTCCTGAATGGAAAAAAATAAATACACAAATAGAAAAGGGCCTAGGTGTCCATGCATGTGTGTGTGTGTCTGTCTGTGTATGTGTGTGTGTATGTCTGTGCACATGCGTGCATGCGTGTGTGTATGTGTACACCAAAACCTAAGTAGTCAATTAATTTCGTATTGAAGTTTAGTATCCTCCAAGAGTGTGACACGACTTTAAAGAAATTCCCCATCCAAAACTACCTTTTACATGGATATTTGTAATTTTTTATTTTCTCAAAAATGTCCACTGCATTGGTATTTTGATTAAAATGGAATATGTTTAAGATATTTACATGACAAAGAATATGTGCGTGAATGTGTCCATTTCTCCTTCTTTGGAGCATAATAAACAATTTGGGGACGCCACATTTCAATTCTGAAAAGGTTGTTCAAGCAATCATGTCCTGTGATCAGTCAAAATGCAGCAACAGAGGATTCCCTTGGTAAATCAAGACCTATTGATGGACTATCCAAAATTTTCTTCCATTTTTACTTTCATTTCAAAGTTATCTGTTATCTGTTGAATATAATTTGAAGTTATTTCTCTTATAACAATTCTTTTAATTGATTCATAGGAGAAATTTTGTTTTACTACTAAATTGATTTTAGATCCTTTCTTTGTTAAAATATCAGCCATTTCATTTCCAAAAACACCACACTGGGCAGGAATCCACTATAAGACTATATTTTTATGCAGGTTCTGTATTTGTTTGATCATATCATGTAATTCGTTGATCTTCATCATTTTGGGGAAAGTAATAAAACCAATAGCTTGGAGGGCAGCTTTAGAATCAGACAGAATCTTTGCATTTATATAACCATGCAATTCCTAGGTTCCTATGTTTACTGCTTGGACATTAAAATGGCAATACCAATGGAGACTCCACTCGTTCCTACCGCCGATTGTGAAGTTCGCGCTGTAATCTGTTTTTTGACAGGAAAAAATACATCTGCAACTGAAATTCATCATGAGTTGTGCAGTGTTTAAGGTAAAGACATTATGTCAAGACCAATGATTTCTCATTGACGCTAATCGATCATTGGAGGGAGAACAACATTACATGATGAGGAACAAAGCAGCCGTCTCTCCGCTTCCCATGCTATTGCTGGGCAATGCTATTCCCCGGATATTGCTGACGAGGCTTGAGGAGTCATAGACAGAGATTAGTGCCTTACACTTGATGCAGTTTTGTTAAAACCTCCTCCTTATATTGAAATGAGCCATCCATCACTGCACATGATCATTTCTGAGGATCTGTGTCTATCAAAAGTGTGTGCAAGATGGGTTCCTCGTGTGCGTTCAGAACAAACACAAGGAGCAGAGAGTTGATGCCGCATTGCAATTTCTGCAATTTTTTTAGTATGAGGGAGATGGTTTTCAGTCATCCACCTTATTCACCTGACCTTGCACAAAGTGATTACCATATTTTTCCGGAGCTGCAGAAACATCTCAGGGGAAGGTGCTTCGTAAATGATGAACTAAAAGAAGTGGAAAGATGGATAGCCAGTTTGGCGGGAGAATGGTTTGACACTGGATTAAAAAAACTGTTACCACAGTACCACAACCATACTGAGCTTCAAGGAAATTTTGTAGAAAAATAGGTACTGAATGTAGCTTTCAAAATATACCATTTTGAAATATTTAAACATTGTTATTATTTTAAAAAATAGTATAACTTGCTTTTGAGATGCCCATTGTATGTATATATATGCTGATTCATACTTTCCCAGTAGACCACAAGGGAATCTCACATCAGAAGTAAATATCCCAAATATCCCACAATTGTAAGTACTTTATAAGTGCTGAGGCTTTCACGGCCGGCATTATCAACTATGTTAAGTAGATTTTCCGGGTTTGTGGGCCGTGGTCGAGTTGGATTACCTTCCTCCGACGTTTCGCTGGAAACTGCGTCCAGCATCTTCAGAGGTTGACCCGGAAAATCTACTTAACATAGTTGTAAGTACTTTATGTCCTGGGTACCAGGAAAGTATGAATTGGTTGGAGAATTTAATGTCATACTGGCAAGTTGGTCATGGTAGCTTAGTGGTTAGAGCAGCTGTTCAATAAGTGGAAGATCCGTGGTTCAAATCCTGGCTATGGCATTGAATTTTTCAGTCCTGATTCCACCTCTTAAACATTGCCCACACACAGCTTGTGTGTTTAAAAACACCAGCAGTACGTCTGTTGGCATAAATAAATAAATAAATAAATAATAATTGCCATCTAAAGGTTACTTAAACCCTTTTTAAGAGGTACCTTGCATTCGCTATTCATAGTGCCATGCCATATTCTTTCAAAATCATTTCTCAAAGAGTTTAAGAATGTACAGACTTCTTGAATCTTTTGCAAGTACAGATTTACATCAGACGATTTTTACAAAATGTTAAAAATTAATGTCTCTCTTGGTAGAATTTCAGGAAACATCTTCAATAAGTATATAAAATCAAACTCAAGCAAGGTCATATAAAATCCCTTTGCACACATTCGGGTTTCACCATCCCATTCTTTTGCATTATCCTTCATTTCACTAAAGAATACTACTATATCAGGGTAAGTCGTGGAAATAACTTCCACTAGCCTGCCAATGTAATAGCTGCATACATCTTTGTATTATTTTATCCAGGGCTACAGTTCCTTTAGGCCACTTTGTGAAGAAGACTGCAAAACCACAGAATGTCTTAATGTCTTGCACTTCTCAATGTGCTGGACAGACTGTAGAAGCTCTAGGTTTAATCAGTGGGCATAGCAGTGTATAAATGTTGCTTGAGGATATTTTATCCCTTATTAATTTTTGCAGGCCTCCATGATGGACAGCCATTACTGCTCCACCATCATTATGTTTGGGCAATCAACTTATTGCTGCACTTCAACTCCTCTAAAAGTGGAAAAACAACATTTGCAATAGCTAAGCAATCCTCACTGGCATCCAAGAAGTTTAAGGATCTTTCTACAATTTTATTCCCTAAGGCAATATATCTCAAAACAATGCACAGCTGCTCTTTATTCGAAATATTAGTGGTTTCATCTATCATGATGGCTACAAAATTGGTTTTGCATACTTCATTTTTATTTCAGTGATAATAAGGTGTGACACAGCCTTTATTATGTCTTACTACTTTGTTTGATTCTTTAAGCAAACTTGTAAGACAAGGAGTTGGCCTACCTTGTTCAGTTATGTGTTATTTATGATTAATTCACTTATACAGCTATACACACTCGAATTGTTCAAGCACTTTGTGGATTTATAATGTAGCACTTATATTTATTTTACTTTATTACAATAATTACAGTAGAATCCTGTTAACTTGACATTCCCTGTAACTCGGCGACCGTTTTTATTTTTTTTTTTTTTTTAATCGTTAACTTGACTGTAATATTTTCTATTATCCACTAAGCAGTGTGCATAGCATACATAAGTTTTAATTAGTGTATGTGTACAACCTACTGCATTCTCCCTCACAGTGACAAAAGGCTGATCACATATTGACATTCGATATCTAGTCAGAACATTTGCAGTTGGCACACATTAATTACAAAATAAAAATCTTGCAGCTAATAATGTGGATACATAGCACTAATGCTTGTTAAAAAGGTTTGAAGGTTTATTGCTTTACCCAGTACTAAGGTATTTTTAGGGGCAATGAATTAGACAGTGATTTATGATCGAGTTCTCTTTTGTGTTCATACGACCATAGGGGTGTCAGGTTATCTTTCTGACTTTGGTGCATTACTTGAACATCACGGACCATGTATGGTTAAGTATTATCGTGCTACTTAAATAGTTAATATTAAGGCTTCAAAGGGTGCAATAAGATGCAATATTAAATTATTTTGTGGTTTAACAATGCTATCAATTGCTAGGATCACATTAGCGTCACCAGTGTGCCAAAATTCCTCCCGCAGGAGTTCTTTTACATGCCAGTAAATCTACTGACACAGAGCTGTTGTTTTTAAGCACACTTCAAAACCATTGGTCTGGGCTAGATTTTAACCCATGACCTTGGGATCAGTAGGCCAGTGTCTAACTAACTGAGCCACCCAGACCAACGATAAGATTGCAGGTATTCAGTGTTTCAGAAAGTAACATTGTCACATTTTCTCCAAGTAAACATATGCGTAACAAGCATGGACATTTGTTTCTTAGCGCACAATGAATGAGAAGAAAGAAAGAGAAAACAGGGAAGACGTTGCATTACTGTGTTTTACTCCATGTGGGGTTAACATCTGTTTGTCGTTTGTGATTTCTACACATTCATTGGCTAGAGTGACGTGCTCATTGGTGCAATGTGAAACGTTGATGGCTTCTGAGAATAATCAGTGCATTATCTGAGAGGTTTCTATTAACAAAAATAAACTACAGGTTTATCAATGCATTTGAGCAGTGTAATAATATAGTGCCATCTTGCAATATCAGCAGTGTCTTGTTTATTTCAAGGAGAGAAACACAGACACTATCCCCATCATCAATTTGCATGTCATTTGTGCAGATGCTAGTGAAGTCATTTGCCACGTCTAAAAATAGCCCTGTATGTGGTAAGCCATATTTTCAGTCAAAAATGTTTGGTTACAGTGTAGCTTCCAAGATTTCAGGCTTACTGTTAGTGTTGTGTTGAGTTGCTTGTGCCAGTGAAAATGTTGAACAAGAAGAAAAGACAAGTTAACATGACAATGGAAATTAAATTGAATGTGTTAAAGAGACTGAACATGTTAATGTGTAATAAATTTTAGAATACCTATTTTATGCTTTTGTTTCTTATATTGTCCTAAAATATGTATTTATGTAATTTGCAGTATTATGTTATAAATTGTGAATAACAGACTCCTTATTCCATAAAACTAGATATTTCAGTAACTCGACAGCCTCTCAGTCCACATTAGATAGAGTTATTGGGATTCCACTGTACTCACTTTCACCTTCAAAACAGCACTCCAGATAACTAGCTATAGGTCCTGAGGTGAGACATGAACAAATCTTGCACATAGGGGAAGCTGCCTTCCTTCCCTCCCTCTCTGCTATGACTGAAAGGGGGAAATAATCTGACTAGCTTGCTACCAATGAATAAGGACTACTGCAACAGCGTGGTGCAGCTGAAACAATTCCAGTTCACATGAAAGTAATTGTTGGCACATAGCATAGTTATAGTGAAATCGCTTTGTTCGTTATAAAGCTGACTGTTGTACACATATGTCATTAGCAATATACACTAAAGCTATTCTAGCGAACTTCACTCCTTCATGGACAGAAACATTTTGACTTCTGCATATACATGATTGCGCAACTTCCCCTACTATCAGCCTTTTTGGTGAAGAGTTGCCATTGCACAGCTAAGGGAATTGCTTTTGTCTTGCCTCATGACCTATAGATCAGTGGTTTTCAACCTTTTTGTACCTGCTCCTCCTTTGCGTCTTTATATTAGTCCACAATCCCATTATTGATTTACAAAAGTTTGACTTTGGCCTAACTGTTAATATCAAAGAATATGCTATAATGATTTTATTAATACTGATATTAAAACATAATTATATATATATATATAGACTGCTGTTTTCTATCGTCAGCATTCCAATGTTTTGTACTGCCAGCTCCAAATGTTTTTGAGTCACATGTTTCTAGCTGCATTGAGAAGGTAAGACAGCTTATCGGAAGGTTATGCCAGGTGGTCTCAAAGGTCAACTTGCCAGCTCATACCTGTCTACAAGAATGGGGGTGTAAATGTGTCTGTAAGTAAAAAGATAATATCATTCCAACATTCCTCTTAGACTGGTTGTAAGAAAGTAATCTCAGTATTAAGAAAACAATATTAACATTATAAATCCAGAGAAAATGCACAGCGAGGATGGAAACTAAATATTCGGGATTAGAGATGTCATATCACTCAATAATGCAATTAAATTTAAAATGTTTAAATAATTTTAATATAGTACATTTTAAAAATATTTTCATTAGCTCTTGTTTTTTAGGCTGGGACATGCCTCCTGCATTCCATTGTAGAATTCTTAAAGTATTGGAATTGTTGTGATGAAATTTGCCTAAAGATGTCCCCACCCGGAGATCCAATTGGGGGACAGTTTTAACTCCGGAATGACAGAATGCAATTCAGGGAATATGTTCAAATACTACAAAGAAGTCAACAAAAATTAGAGAGGCTACAAAATGTTATCACAACTCCAAAAAGTTAATAAGACTGTTCATCTCCAATGGATTCCAGCACACTGTGGAGTCATGGGGAATGAAGCTGCAGACTCACTTGCAAAGAAAGGCACAACAATAAAACAAAAGTCTAAATTCAATTTCTCATATTCCTCAATAAAACGCTTGGTCATTAAAAAATTTTCTCATTCATACCTACAAGAAATAGAAACAAATGCGAAAAATAAAAAATGGATTACACTACTTTCCAACCCAGATATAATCCCCCAGAGACCAAGGAAAGCAGCGGTTGCAGCCTTCCGACTATTGACAAATCACGACTGCTTAGCAAGTCATCTCCACAGAATAGGTATCTCAGCTTCACCAATATGTGTCCTGTGTAACGATCCAGCAGAAATGAACGAAGATCACTTGAAGACCTGTGAAGCATTAAGATCAGAAGAAACTACAGTTCAAAAGTATTGGAAAGCACGAATGCTAATGGCTTCATTGCCAGATGCAAGGCACTAGAAAACAACAAAACAACAACAACATTTTAAAAATGGACCAAAAAGTATAAAATTGTTTTTCCTAGCCTCATACAGATACCTAACCCCATACATTGTCCTGAAAATTTGAGAATGTTAATTTTTAAAAGCTATGAAAATACTTTTCAGTACAATATGTATGGAGTTAGGAATCTGTATGAGACTTATTTTACACTTTTTAGTCTGTTTTAAAAACATGGTATATTAGAATTGTTTTAACTTCATTACTTCAATAATTAAAAAAAATACCTTGTCTGCCTGTGTGTTTCTCATCGAGTTCTGAGCTAAGTTTCAAGTTTCAAAGGACATCAGAGGCTATTCCCAAAAAAATTCAGGATACATATAGGTAGATTTGATTTGTCATGAAAATGCCCTAAACATATGCTATTCTAATCAAAATCATCAAAGCCATTTTCGAGAAAGCCAAAATGTTAGAAAATGTTTCCATTTAAAGAATGATATGTATATTACTTTCTCTACTGGTAAGTAGGGGAAGTATTGTATTCCACCCAAAAATTCGATGTCGAGATTTCACCGGAAATACATGTTTTGAGGCCCCCTGAATCCAAAAAAAGCATTTTTAGAAAAAGGTCTGTTTGTGTGTCTGTGTGTCTGTCAGTCTGTCAGTCTGTGGACAGCATAGCTCAAAAATGAAAAGTCGGTTAAAAACCAAAGTTGGTATTTAAGTTTAATGTCGTTCAAGGATGTGACACGAAGATTTTGAAGAAAATAGCCCCACTCTAAACTACCCTTTACATTGAAAATTTTTCGAAAATTTTGATTTTCTTGAAAATGGCTCTGACGATTTTGATTAAAATGTCATATGTTTGAGATATTTTTATGACAAATGAAATGTATATCTTGAATTTTCTGGCTATTGCCCCTGTAGTCGTATTTACTCTGGACGACTTTTGCATAACTGGTAAACCGTTAGAGATAGACCAAATTATACTATACAAAAAATGTAGATCTTGCTAAAATACACAATTTATGTCTCAATAAATTTTCTTGTAGGGTGAACCATTTCGGAGATATACCTTGTTATGTGTGTGAGTTTTGGAAAACTTGGAACTTTCATGAAATGGGTCATCGTTGTTCATTTTTTTATATGTTACATGTACAAAGAGAACGGAATCTCAAAACTTTAAAAGATTTGACTATCGCACAAAGCCTACTGTATTCCAATATTCCCCTTGCACCTACAAGGAAATAAGCAATAAGATAATTTGTACAAATGTTTATTTTAACTAACACGAAGAAGATATAGGAATAAGAGTTTGTAAGAATGGTTAGTACAAGAGTAGAGAAAGTCATGTGAGTGCAACACATTAGATTTTTTTAATTCAAAGTTTACTAATCTTTTAGCTGTTACATAAAATGGTAGATTAACTATAGATTTCTGTACACTGCTGGTACCCTTTTTTGAAAGAAAATCAGTTTTGTTCACAGTGAGCTGGTATCCATTGGAAGACTAGGTGTTTTTGAAGTGCTGTTTGAATGAATGAATGAATGAATTTATTGAATACTAGAGCATATACCTGTTGGGCTGTCCATGAACTTGAGCTCCCTAGCTCTTCTGTCATTGGACAAACCTCTGAGGTTCTCTACCCTTGATGTAAAGCACAACCCATGCTATTTATTATTCAGCTGCAATTTATTAGCCTTACTCAAACCTGTCATTTGTGTTTTAATTCACTTATTTTCACCAAATTCTCTTATACTTTCCTTTTCCTAAGCTCATTACTATTTTAAATAACCCATTCCAACCTAATATTTAATTTCTCCTTTTTTTTTCTTATGTTTCATGATCGTTTACTAATACTTTCCTACACCTCACAGATTTACTTTCCGCTTATCTCTTTCACTTCCACATTCTTTTCCTCACTTCAGTTTCACTTGTAATACCTACTTTGCTTTATCCCTAAACCTTTGTTTCCCTCCCTCCTTTCAACCCCGGACCATTTCACTTAATCACTCTCCTCCATATCACGCAACACTGATCACCATCTTCCCCTTTCTTTTTTGGCTTCCTGTATATTAACACATATTCATATCTGAAATCCACTTATTTAAGTTAATGTTTCCAAAATTATACTGGCTTTTCCAGGTCACCCTTCTCCCATTCTAATCTAGCCACATACTATGTAAAACCTGTTTCCCTGTCCTCCCATTGAAGAGCTGTTAGATGGGTAATGATTTTCCAACATTCTATATTTGTTTGATTTTTTGGTGACAACTTGGAAGCAATTGCTATAATTGCTGCCCTGGAATCTGAGAGAATAACTGCTTGATGAAAATGTGAGATTCTATACAAAAAGTTTATAAGTGTATAAATTAATATACCTAATACAAATATTTATATGTAAATCTGATGTGTCCTTTAACTATGTATTGAAAGGATGTATAACATGAGTTATGAGTTACAAGACAAAGCAAGCGGGATAAGGTGGTGAAAGGGGTAAGAGAGGGACATAATGAGTGATAAACTATAGCAATAAAGTGAATAATGGTAAACTTTAATCACTAATCAAGGTGGGAAAGAAAGTCAATAAAGTGGAGGTAAGGTTAAAATTTAAAGAGTTAGATATAGTTATTAACAAAAAAAATACAAAAATTAAATAAACAATTAGTAATGTAAAAGTAAGTCATAAATAATACTGGGAAATTAAGGCAATAAGAACATTGGAAACAAATAGTATGTACATTTGTGTGGAAGATAAACACATAAAGGATGGTTGATCTGGACACAAGTCAAGCTGATAGTAAAAGTAAAAGTTGTATATTTAACGACTGCTGCACTTGTATAAGGATAGCGATCCAGTTAGGAGCCATACAAAATGTATCTGTTGTTTTTTGATAGGTCCTCAATAAATTTCAATTCCAACTAAGTGATATTTATGTTCTGCTCATTAGTCATTTAAGAAGTACATTTTATTCAAATAAATTTAATTTTTAAAACTACACAAGAACTGTGATTATCTGGACCAGGTGACACCAATTTCTATGTTAATGAAAATGCAGATAATGTGGAAACAAATCATTAAATAAATACAAATGCAGAAGTGTAAAGAATTGAAAACCATGCAGATGAGATATCTACGATTACTATCAGAACTGTCATTAAAACTAACAACTCATAAAGTTTCGTTTTGTTCTGTGATACACAGAATTGTAATGGTATTCATTGCAAGCTTGAAAGGTATAATCAACCATGATTGATCTCTACTAGGGATTGCCCCCTCCAAAAGGTTATGGAATTAACACTGTAATGTAATGTAAAGGCTGGTTCACACCCATCAGTAGCAATAACCACAACAAAAAAGCTGAAATACATTTATTCAAATGGGGATGTTCACAGCCGACAGGAAACATTCATGGCCCCGGGAACAAGAAAGAAGCCTTGGCCAAGTTTTAAGTTCATGTTCCTGTTACCAGCTACAGCATGTTAGATTCATGTTGTGCATGTTACACTTTTCACTGTAGAAATTATTCAAGGCCACCATACCATGAAACAGCTGCTAGAGCTCTCTCTGGTTGCAAGCTAGAAAAAAGATTATTAGAAATAGGAATAAGAGATAGAGGGTTCAGCATGGAAGCCAGGCTTATGTACCTATAGCCCTAAGGGAGGCAGGATGAGGTGAGGGGAGACAGAGGGTTTGGCATGGAAGCCAAGCTTATTGTACTTATGGCCCTAAGGGAGGAAGGATGAGGTGAGGGGAGACAGATAGAGGGCTTGGCATGGAAGCCAAGCTTATTGTACTTATGGCTCTAAGGGAGGAAGGATGAGGTGAGGGGAGATAGAGAGATTGGCATGGAAGCCAGGCTTATAGTACCTATAGCCCTAAGGGAGGAAGGATGAGGTGAGGGGAGACAGATAGAGGGTTTGGCATGGAAGCCAGGCTTATAGTATGGCCCTAAGGGAGGAAGGATGAGGTGAGGGGAGATAGAGGGTTTGGCATGGAAGCCAGGCTTATAGTATCTATGGCCCTAAGGGAGGAAGGATGAGGTGAGGGGAGATAGAGGGTTTGACATGGAAGCCAGACTTATTGTACTTATGGCCCTAAGGGAGGAAGGATTAGGTGAGGGGAGACAGATAGAGGGTTTGGCATGGAAGCCAGGCTTATAGTATCTATGGCCCTAAGGGAGGAAGGATGAGGTGAGGGGAGATAGAGAGATTGGCATGGAAGCCAGGCTTATAGTACCTATAGCCCTAAGGGAGGAAGGATGAGGTGAGGGGAGACAGATAGAGGGTTTGGCATGGAAGCCAGGCTTATAGTATCTATGGCCCTAAGGGAGGAAGGATGAGGTTAGGGGAGATAGAGGGTTTGGCATGGAAGACAGGCTTATAGTATCTATGGCCCTAAGGGAGGAAGGATGAGGTGAGGGGAGATAGAGGGTTTGGCATGGAAGCCAGACTTATTGTACTTATGGCCCTAAGGGAGGAAGGATTAGGTGAGGGGAGACAGATAGAGGGTTTGGCATGGAAGCCAGGCTTATAGTATCTATGGCCCTAAGGGAGGAAGGATGAGGTGAGGGGAGATAGAGGGTTTGGCATGGAAGCCAGGCTTATAGTACCTATAGCCCTAAGGGAGGAAGGATGAGGTGAGGGGAGATAGAGGGTTTGGCATGGAAGCCAGACTTATTGTACTTATGGCCCTAAGGGAGGAAGGATGAGGTGAGGGGAGACAGATAGAGGATTTGGCATGGAAGCCAGGCTTATAGTATCTATGTCCCTAAGGGAGGAAGGATGAGGTGAGGGGAGATAGAGGGTTTGGCATGGAAGCCAGACTTATTGTACTTATGGCCCTAAGGGAGGAAGGATTAGGTGAGGGGAGACAGATAGAGAGTTAGGCACGGAAGCCAGGCTTATGTACCTATAGCTCTAAGGGAGGAAGGATGAGGTGAGGGGGGATAGAGAGATTGGCATGGAAGCCAGGCTTATAGTACCTATGGCCCTAAGGAAGAAAGGATGAGGTATGGGGAGATAGAGAGTTTGGCATGGAATGAGGGTGTTCTACGAGCGCGAGGGAACCTGGTCGAGCAATGAGCCATTGTGAGGTTCCCTAACGTGTGGTTGTCTTCATCTCGGTACCAGGGCTCGTCTTCTCCAGCCCTCCTCCCCCCCCCCCTTCCCTGCCCCTTAGGCCTGATAACTATAATGGCACCCTCCCGTTCAGAACTGCATAACAATTACGTTTCCATGGCGAATACGATATGTATTGAGTTCTTTTCCCGGATTGAATTTAACATGAAAACGCGGAAGTGGGAATGTACTCAATACGTGTTAAATTCGCCATGGAAACGTAGTAAGTGTTCAAATGCGGCACTCGGCAGCACTAACTGCACCATCGCTAACACTTGTGCCCCTGAAACACCGCATTGTAATCCGGGGAATGTAGTTATGCTTCCCAGTATTCGCCTGGTTTCCGTGGAAAACCCATGTGTTAGGATGGTCGGCCGCAGGAGTCGAACCTACGACCTCCCGAAAGCGAGCATCACACGTTAGCATCTCGCTCAATTAGTTAGTTATTGTATGCACATACAAGAAAAGTAAACACTAATAACAGGAGAAAAGTGCCAAGTATTTGAACATTGAAACCAATCTAAGGTACATGTTTGTTTTGTCTATCTGTTGTGCGTTACGATCACAAAGAAGACTTCTCAGACTACAGTTCAACAGCACAGGCGCGGTAGGGGGGCGGGGGCCGGTTCCGGCCTACTACCACCTCAGATCGTTACTGTTACACGAACCCCCATAGCTCGTTAAATACTCATCCAGTCGAAATGTTGCTTATTACAAAACTTAACACTGTGTTTAAAAACATTTGCTAAGGAATATTTTTGCAAAAATTCCCCCAAAAATGCAAGTTAATTTGATTTATTCAATTTGGGCCCCATTAGGGACCTTCCACCTCAATGGTGGAACCAACTATCAAAGTTAGTACATATACCAATTTTCATAGAAATCAGTTTGGCCATTTTTGCATGATCATGAGGTAACACACATATAGCATTTATAGCAATAAAGTAGGATATGACAGGGGGGCTTGGTCCCCCTGGCACCCCACCTGTATCTGCGCCTGACTATCTGGGTAACACACATATAGCATTTATAGCAATAAAGTAGGATATGACAGGGGGGGCTTGGTCCCCTGGCACCCCACTTGTATCTGCGCCTGGCTATCTGGGTAACACACATATAGCATTTATAGCAATAAAGTAGGATATGACAGGGGGGCTTGGTCCCCCTGGCACCCCACCTGTATCTGCGCCTGGCTATCTGGGTAACACACATATAGCATTTATAGCAATAAAGTAGGATATTACAGGGAGTCTTGGCGCCTCTGGCACCCCACCTGTATCTGCGCCTGGATATCTGCGTAACACACATATAGCATTTATAGTAATAAAGTAGGATATGACAGGGGGGGGGCTTGGGCCCCTGGCACCCCACCTGTATCTGCGCCTGGTTCAACATCTTGCAATATTAATAAGATAAGTGGAGCTTTTAGTTTCTAATTTGCTTTTATTTTAGATTATATATCTACATTTTAATTTTCACAAATATCTTAAAGTATGGCATTTTAATCAAAATCGTTATAACAATTTTTGAGAAAATAAAAATAACGAAACTGTTCCATATAAACGTTATTTGTGTGTGTAGGGGGGTGGAGGTTGAGTATCTTTGTATGGCATCATTGGAAGACGCTGGACCTAAATAGGAACCAATTTTAGTATTTAAACAAGATATTCACGTTATAGGTAACTCATGCAAAATCTTAGCACGTGCAGCATGACGAACTTGAGTATCGGGTCAGTTATTTATTCAACGTTTCGTTACATTAGGTACCACGAATATACGCGCAACTAAAATTACTTTTTTTGCATGAGGGAATCTCAAAATTCGTACTTCCTGTGAAATCCCAATCCTATTTTTTTTTTGGACAGAGGACAATACTTGCGGTAAATAAGTGATAGGGAAAGCAAAACTGGATTCAGCATCATTTGCAATGGATGGAACCCTCTAAAATAACAAACTAGCTTTTAGAATATGGAAAAGAAGAGCTTACGTCCATATGAGATTGAGAGACCGGCATTTTCCCGGGGGTTGCAGCATGAAATGGAACGCTACGAGGACTGAGGAAAGGTCCTGGCCACACGTCACTCTATTGAAATATGAGCAATTCACTCGTCCTAACTTTCACTTGACTTACTTATAAAAGCATAAAACCATGTTGTATACGCCATTGTTAATATGTACGTAGGACAATAAATGTATCAGTTCGCTAATGATAGAAACACAACTTTCTGATCGACAGCTTAGCTAGGAACATTCAGTTGACTTTCCTGTACGTTACAAACAAATAATAAAGCACTAATTACCTGATTCTGAAATCGATTTGACCAAAATTGTTGATTTCCAAACCTTCGTTGTTTACTAGTAACGTGGACTACTTTTTATCTCATTGAAGTTGGAAGGAGATATTCGTCATAAAAATCACACATTGCATCTCATTCGTGCAGTGAACATTACTGACGCTATGTGTACATTGTCAGTTACATTATAAATGCACAATGTTTTAGGTAGTTGAATTTTTACACATTAGCCCCCCCACCCCCCTTCCACACGATTTATTCATTTTCGCTCGCCGTTATTCATTTGAAACATATACTAAACAATGAGCCATCGTCATGGCAAATTTAAATATTATTTAATCAACAACCAGATATTTTGTGAATACTATTTGGAACTAAAATTTTGAACATGGGTAAGCCTCAATTCAAACAAAATAAATCAAAGCCAATTGTCCAAAAAAAACAAGTTTTGCTAAGAGCGTTAAAAAATATCAGAGCAATTCTCGTAAGCAATCCAAATGAGGACAACCTATGGATAAATATGTCCGGAGTGGAAAGGAAAGAGTTGATAAAGGCATTGAAAGATCTTAAAATTGTAAATTTTATCTCTCGGAGAAGAAGAAGTTCAAGAAGGAGAAGTTCAAGAAGGAGGAGGCGAAGTGGTTCGAGAAGGAGGCGAAGTGGTTCGAGAAGGAGGCGAAGTGGTTCGAGAAGGAGGCGAAGTGGTTCGAGAAGGAGGCGAAGTGGTTCGAGAAGGAGGCGAAGTGGTTCGAGAAGGAGGCGAAGTGGTTCGAGAAGGAGGCGAAGTGGTTCGAGAAGGAGACGTCGTAGGTCTAGGAGCCGCAGCGAAGATAGGGATAAGTAATGTACAATTCCAAATCAAAACCAAAAACACCATGCATCAGTTCAATTTGAGTAAACAAAATTAAATAATGTTTGCAAATGATCTAAATTACAGAAGTTAACACCACTCAATTCGGTAAATAAATATATATAATATATTCAAGTGTTGAACTAGTAGAAGTAGATGGCTGTCTGATATCACATCATCCTGTTCATATAGTACACATTTCTAAGTTCCATATGCAAATACCATCATGTTTCTTTCATTTAATGCTCAGTATTTAGCGGAACATGATGTAAGTGCTCCCCCCCCCCCCCCCTCACTTTGCAGCAAAATTATAAATATGCACAAATTCACTTGTTAAATCCATTTCATAGAAGAAATACAGACCGAATGTAGAAATGTGTACTACCTCCACATAAAACAGGTAGATAGGTACATAAAGTTTCAAATCTGCACGACTTTATAACTGACAAACGATACTACTACAACTGTAGGTACCTACATTAAGATTGCGGACAACCTACTCACTTGACCTTCTCCAGGTGTCGTTTGCTCCCTCTCGCTGCCAGTATGACTAATAAAACCCGTTGTAGAGTGATAAGGCCTTAAGCCGCAAAGTGTTGCCGAGAGATTGAGAGCCCCAAACAGCAAAACGTGGCCGTAGAATCGGTGAAACTAAACCCCAATGATCCAGGATCAGAGGGAAAATTGGGTTAAATAACGGGTGATATATAAGAAATTTGATACAAATAAAGTGAACGGGTACAAGAACAAGAACTTATTTATTGGAAAAAGCCAAACGTAAAAACTTGTCAGTCTAACGGATTTCAATTCCTCCATTAGCTTTGCACTCGCCTCCGCGGATGCGCTATAGTGGCAAGATGGCGTCATATTATTATAAAAGAAAGTGTTGTAAAAAGGGTCATAGGCTCCAAAAGTGCTAATATCAACTCTAAATGCAACTCCTAAGGGCCAAAAGTAGTTTAGGCAAGATTATTTTGTCTGTAGTTAAGACCTGCAGCTCCGTATTAAAGTATTGATAAAAGTGAAATATAAAGTTGTAATTACCTCAGGAGCGTTGTTTGGAGTCGATATTGTCTCTTGCACAGCCTGGAACCATGGACGTCGCAGACTGCGGCCCCCCTCCCCCCATCCTAGCGAAGCCCATGCCTGGAACACGGCCGCCCTCCATTTTTGCACGTTTTCTATTTTTTCCCCTTTACCTGATTGATTACCCTCCCCTTATGCTGGACTTACACACCTTAGCACTTACAATTCAGTGTCTAGGCTATCGGGGAGCAGAGCGAACACCTGGAAGCGGGTGGTCAGCCAAGAACCAGGTATGATAATGAGGAAGAGGATGCTATGAAATGCAGGCGAAATCGATGATTGGAAAAGTGATAATGGAAACAATTGGTGGATTTCTTTCAGAGGAAAATAATGGTGCAAGGACAACAAACATGGAACGAGTATGCGTGATGGGCACTGTCAACCTAGATGAGAAACGAATACTGCTAAATTGGCGATGTTTTAAATTGTGTTTAGTCTTCTTGAGGGATTGAATTATAATCATACTAACAACTCACTCACTATACACCTAACCTAACCTCCTGTGAACCAGAAAGCTGACAAAGTTGAAAAAGTGGTACGCATTTGGCCCGACATGATTTCCAAGTTAACTTGTAGATGCCACTTGTGTATGTTGCAAATGCACAGCATAAGACTACACTGAAAAATGCTTATCCAAAGCATGCGAGCTGCGTTCTTAATATGTTTATGATTCACGTTCATATAAGCTTAGGTTTGTGCATCAGACACAGCGAGGAGACTTGGGCTGTACCACTGCAGTATTGGACCACATCTGTCTCCAGCCGACCAGAAATAACTTCCAGGTATGTATGCTAGCAGAATTCATAAATTACAGTTAAAGTGAACTAACAATCCATATTTAGGTCAACTCATGCAAAAACTTAAAAATATTATTAATTTTACTCACTTTTTTAAAAAAACTTTCAAGAAGACTTCTACTTGTAGCTGACATCAGGAACCTCCATTATGAGCTACCAACAGTAGTCAACTAACATACTAGGTGACCACTTTCCGCTGTATTGCTTCTCCATGGCACTTATATCCTGATGATACCATTCTCCGTGCTCATCACTCATAGCTCCAGGTTGGGAGGGAAGAAGTCCAAGTGTGAGTGCAGAAAATGTAGTTTTAAGGACATATTGCACCCTAAATTTTTATATGCTTTTAGCATGTTCTCAATAATTTCCTTGTAGTTGTCAGCTTTTGTATTTCCCAAGAAATTTTTGCACACTGTCTCATGCTCTCTCATTTTTGGAAAGTAGTTCTTCAAAATGCGTACTTGTGGGCCAATAAGAGTATCTTCTTTTAATTTTGCTTTGCTTGTTCTTGGAAACTTTTCTTTCAAATGCTGAAAACTCCTCTCTCTGTTCAAAGTCTTTGCAAAATATTTCAATAAGCCTAACTTGATGTGAAGCGGTGGTAACAAAATTTTGTCTTTGTTAACTAATGCTTCATACTTAATACTATTTTTACCTAGTATTAAAGCATATCTTACAGTGAGTGAGTGAGTGATTAGGGTTTAAGGGCCCGTTGACAGCTAGGTCATTAGAGCCCTGCATTTCTTACAGGTCACTCAGTTACTTCATAATGTTTTTCTTTAGCCCGACTATCCCACTCTCATATAAAACAACAAAAACTCAGTGAAACCACTCTGCATTCCCAGGAGTGACCCTATGATCTTTAAATCTCCACAGATTTGCCATTCATACTTTGCATAGTTTATAGCTTTCAAAACTATCTTTAAATTCTCATGTGTTTCTTTCATCTGGATAGAATGAGCTACAGAGATGGAAGTATAAGAGTTACCATTATGTAATAAAACTGCCTTTAAACTTAACTTTGACAAATCAATGAAAAGACGCCATTTGGATGGCTTGTAATTGTCATCAGTTGTTCCATGATCTCATTAATATCATTACAACAAACAAGTTCATTTTTTTGTGAAAAAAATGTCAAAGAGTGTTCATTTTCTGAATGCTGTTACATTTACTTCAGGCTGAAGCAAGTTCCAAGACACACGGCTTTATGACGTGCAGTAGAGAACATGGTAAGGAATTCTTCTAGCCACAGAGGATGAGGAGGGTGGGGATGAAGAATAGTCAGCTTTCGTCTAAAGACAGTGGAGAGTGGTTGTATAGTTAAAAGGTTTGTGTTTAGCGCAAAAAGTGATGTTCAGCAAAGGTGAACAGCATTATGCCATTGTTGCAAAGTTTTGCCATTATTGCTCCAGTATCTTCATGGATAGATGCCGTCTGCTGTCCCTCTTAAAACCTTTCAAGGAAGAAATATTTTAAGCCCCTTGTCAAAATGCTTAAGTTACCTCGTCTGCAGTAAACATCTTACCAGCCTTGAATAACAACAGATGTTGAGAGGGTGAGCCGACAGATAAAGGTTGCGGTGGTGGGAGAGGCATAGTGCAGCATATTTTCGCAAATCACAAAAAGGACTATCTAACTAACATTAGGTGATATCACAAAATGGATTTCAGTTCTGAAATTAGTGCTTAAAAATCTATTAGAATCGTCTATTTTTGGTCAGCTGCAAATTTCAGTGTTGTACAGTGTAATTAGTGTTTATTAGTAATAAAGAAGCACAAATGCCAATTTCATTTAAATTTGTGATACAGTAGAACTGCGCTAATCTGAACCCCACAAATCCCAAAGTCCAGATAATCCAAACACAAAATCCATAGCCAATTTTGGCGGTGCCGTGGCCGAGCGGTTAGCACGCTCGCCTACCACCTAGGCGGCCTGGGTTCGATCCCAGGGACTTGCATGTGGTATTCGTGGTGGACGAAGCGGCATCAGGGCGGGTTTTCTCCAGGTACTCCGGTTTCCCCCGCCATCTCATTCCACCGGTGCTCCATCTTCATTCCATGTATCATCAGTGTCACCGCCTGCGGTGCCGTAGTAGTAAAAGCGGGCATTAAACACTACAAACAATAGCCAATTTTGTAGCACTTTCCCCCTTGTCTAGTCATTTAAGCACTCCAAGTTTTTCTTTTAACGTACAGGAACTATGTTTTCATTTGGTTGACATTGTGGTGCACAGTATAACACAAACAAGCACCTGTTCTGTATTAATTTATGAGTGAAGAGCATAAATTACTGCAGAATGACCACTAACAAAAGCCAAATAAACAGAACTGCCTACGTACTGCCATTATCATATGCAATGGCTATGCCCACGGGTCAGAAGAATACATTGTTGTTATGTTGAATACATTTACGATGTTTCCATGGGGAATTCAAATCGATCTGAGTTCTCATTCTGGATTGAATACTGCATGGAAATGCAGATTCAAATCGACTTGAATTGTGGGATCTAATCCTCTTAGAAGTGGGATTGGATCAAAATGTTGTAGCACAGAAACACCATAGCCAAAGATGCTAACTTCTACTGTACTCATAACATGCTGCATGCTCGTCATTTTGTTTTCTGAGCGAAAGTGGTATGATAAAACAACAACAAAGGTACTTTGTTTCTATAATCTCCAAGTATATTCTAAAATACATTCGCTAACCTCAAAACCTACTTAAAATACGCAGAAAACATATTTTTTACAGATTGCCAACATAAACCAAGTGACCAACATAAAACCTTGGAATATTTATGCCTGAGCTTGCATATCAAAATTGATCTCAACACGGATTGAATTCAACACTGAAACGCGGATCGTATTGAGAATGGGTTTGAACTCAAATCAATTTTAATTCCCCATGAAAGCATAGTGATTGTCATTATGTTGTATATGGTAATCATCATGTTCACTTCCTCACATAGCTATTCTATGTTATACCTTGTAGCTTCTAATCCTATAGCTGAATACAATCCTTTTTTGGTTTTTTTCGGATAATCTGAACATTTCTAAATCTGTACAGACTACAGACCCCAATTAATTTGGATTAGTGGGGTTCCACTGTATATGTAACAACCCCTAACAATCCTTAGCATTTGCATGCTTTAGTGTTAATTAGTGCTTGTTATGTGTATTGCTTTCTCTACTGGCAAGTAGAGGAAGTATTGTATTCCACCCAAAACCTTGATGTCGAGATTTCACTGGAAATATGTTTTAAGGCCCCCCAAATCCAAAAAAAGCACTTTTAGAAAAAGGTCTGTGTGTGTGTCTGTCTGTCAGTCTGTGGACAGCATAACTCAAAAACGAAAAGTTGGCTAAAAACCAAAGGTGTCATTTAAGTTTAATGTCGTTCAAGGATGCGACACAAAGATTTTGAAGAAAATGGCTCTAACAATTTTGATTAAAATGCCATATGTTTAAGTTATTTGTATGGCAAATGAAATGTATATCTTGAATTTTCTGGCTATAGCCTATGTAGTCCTGTTTACTCTGGATGACTTTTGAATAACTCGCAAACTGTAAGAGATACACAAAATCTTACTATACAAAAATGTAGATCTCGCTAAAACACACAATTTATGCCTAAATAAATTGTTTTGTAGAGTGAACCATTTCGGAGATATTCCTTGTTATTTGTGTCAGTTTCAGAAAACTTAAAACTTTTGTGAAATGGAACATCGTTGTTAATTTTTTATAAGTTAAACCTGCAAAGAGAACGGGATCTAAAAGCTTTAAAAGATTTTATTATCACTCAGAGCTTACTGTATTCTAATATTCCCCTTGCACCTACAAGGAAATAACCAATAAGATAATTTGTACAAATGTTTATCTCAACAGGAATAAGAGATTGTATGAATGGTTAGTACAAGAGTAGAGAAAGTCATGTGAGTGCACACATCAGATTTTTTTTGTATATATATTTCAAATCTGACTAAATATAACTGTCATAACTGTATGTACCAGAGTATGAAACTATTTTGTGCTTAACATTGATCTGTGTTAAATGTTTTACAACTTTACATCCAAACTTTATATCAGCAAAATAGTCCATTGCATATTTATCATTTATTATCACCATCGCCATCGCCACCGCCACTGCCACTGCCAGTGCCACTGCCGTCACCATCACCATCACCATCATCATTATTAACAATGATAAATACATTATATGCATTGTGTTTGTTTAAGGAATTGTTTAAACATTTCTTAAACGCGGTTAATGCTACCACAAAAAACAATGTTACTTGTTCAAATATGTACAGAAAAGAATGTGCTGATTTTTTTGTTTGGATAGAATAAAATTGATTATTTAGCTTCTTGTTTGCTCCCTGCTAGCTATATAACTCTGGTGATGCCATCTCTGGGCCAGGTGGACCAGCAGTGGCGCCTCATGAGCTAAACTATAGGTGAAGCTCTTATCATGTAAAAATCCCATGCAACATACCTATATTTACATATTAACTTGATTCTTCTGTCATTTCTGTTGGCATATTTCTCAGTTTATGCCATGAAAAGGCTGCTTCCTCTCTAGGTCTTTCAGCAAGTTCTTGTAGATGGAGATGTTGGGTAGAGATGTTAGTCTTTCCTGGGTCATAGAGCTCCATAAATAAGTCTATACATTTGGGAGCAGAGGAGCTGAAACGCTCATTGACAGCAGTACTACGAGCAAAAAAAGTTTGTACACCTGTTGAAATACACTACTGCTTTCTTTGACCAACTTCAGTGTTTGTGTAATGGAAGCGCTTTGCTGGTATTCATTTCCATAGGAAATCTCAAGTTCCATTTTCAAATGACTTATTTTAAATAAATTTGGATATGTTTATTGAATAGAGGTGAGAGCATCAATGGAGAAAACAGTTGAATGCTGCAGGAACCTCAAAGAATCAGCAAGAGTACAACGCTGTAGTTTTCCAAGGTCCTGAAATCTAATGATAATTTTTGCCAACATCAAATCCAATATTTCAAAATATAACAGTTGGTATTTCTGGAAAAGTTCATATTGTAACAGTTTAGCACATTTTGGTCCTCAAAACTCCCCCCCTCACCCATTAGTTTAGCTGTTTCAAAAAAATTATGAAAGCTTCATCAGTTCTTTTTCTTTGAAATGTATGATAACTGTTTTCTATTTGCTTCTGACAGAAAACTATGTCACTAGATATTTTTAAGAATGTCAAACAGAAAACTGGTAAAGTGAAAGATCTCATTAATAATAATGACCAAAAAATGCAAATCAAAATCATTTATGTTATTGAGAAAGCCATTTGAAAGTAGAATTGCTATTTGGTCATACTCAAAATCATCTGTCATCTCCTGAAAAATCTTACTCAGATCATTCCAGTTTTCTTCAACTACTTTAAGCAATTTTGAGTATGAACTCCATCGGGTGTTCATTGCAGTAAGTACACGCCTCCCTAAAAGGGTGTCTAGGGCATAGCTTCTGTTGGCAGAGCTATGAAAAAATGAAGGGATTCCAGCAATATCAGCAAAAGGATGTGGCATTGAGAAATTTCATTCAGTGTGTTGTGTATAACTATACTCAGCCTATGGACTAAGCAAACAAAGACTGACTGAGGTGCAAAATACATTACCTTATTTTGATAACCCATTTAAATGTCCACAATGACACAGGCGTCATAGTAGCACTGTCCAGTAAGCTTTGACTCATAGTCATATGGTCCAAACACTGAATCATGCAAGGCAAATACTGCTTCTGATGTTCTATGGCAACTGACATAAACAAACCCAAAAAATGTTCAACTAGTTAACCATTTGCATTTACTAATCTGAGAATTATGGAACACAGAGATTTTTGTGTGATATCTGTAGTATAATCAGTTTGAACTGAAAAATGTCGCTGCTGCATATTTCCAATTTGATATAAATGCCTATGTACTCCTAAATACAGTTAATAATCTCATTCTGTACTATTTTCGAATCCCCAGTGAAGACACTTTTAATTTTATTGTAGTGAGTCTGAATCTCTAATGGACTTGTGAAAATTAACAAAGACAACAGTAATTATTATTTATTTATGCCAACAAACTTACTGTTGGTGTTTTTAAACACACAAGCCGTGTGTGGGCAAAGTTTAAGAGGTAGAACTGGAACTTAAAAATTCAATGCCACAACCGGGATTTGAAAGCGGAAGGTCTGTGTTTCAAATCCCGGTTGTGGCATTGAATTTTTAAGTTCCAGTTCTACCTCTTAAAGACAACAGTATTTTGAAATTTTCCCTAATAGATGAAGATGAGCATTCATCATGACCACAAGTCGGTCTGGCTGGCTCAGTTGGTTAGACACGGGCCTACTGATTCCAAGGTCATGGGTTCAAACCCGGCCCAGACCCATGGTTTTTAAGTGTGCTTAAGAATGACAGCTCCATGTCACCAGATTTACTGGCATGTAAAAGAACTTCTGCAGGACCAAATTCTGGCACATCGGTGATGCTGATGTGGACCTGCCAATTGACAGCATCGTTAAACAAAGTATTTAAAAAAGGAATCTCTACCTTGAAAAGCAAGCTTTTGTCTGGTAAAATACATTGCTGCATTAATTACAGTAATATTGCCGAATATGGTCTTTGTGATGCACAATGGTGAAACACTATGCCAACTTGATATGAAGAAATGCACTACTAGACAAAATAGTTGACTACAACAAATCAGAGAGACTCAGCAAATGGAGAAAGTGGAACCGATGAAGTCATGTGGCTATACCCAGGGAAAATTATACCTGGGAGTGCTAACCTGCCACTTAACAGCCACCTTTTAGATATTCTGTGACAGCCACATCGCTCACGTGGCTCATAAGGGAAGGTAAAGGGGCTCAGCTTATCATATCCAATTGTGTTACAAATACACCATGTGACTATCACGTGACCAGAAGTGTGTACTCACCCATGTTGCAATATGTGTACGTATTCCCAGCTTGTTTTCCACGTGTTTTGCAGCTTGCAACAATATATTGTTCATGGGCATCACGAAGGGGGGCAAGGGGAGGGGGAACTTAATGTGCAATCAATTACTGACTATTTAACTATTATTTAACTATTTAACTATTAAAGAACAATTTTTATTTAGCACAAATTAATATCATTATCTGTAACAAATATAAATTTTGACAATTAAATAATGAATTAATACTATCTGATTGCAAACTTCCAACATGTGGCCCCCCTTCAGAAAAAAGTCTGCCGATGCTCACGATATTGTTTGATTGTTTAATAAGTGCAGAGTGAAAGGTATCTTACAGAAGAATTTCATATGACATAGTATCTGGTGGGATTGTAGTTTTATTATTTCATATACTTTATATAGTTAACCGCTGCATATTTCAGTGTTTTGTTGCATTTGTAACAGATTTTAGTGGTCTTGGTTATGCTGTGTTTTGTTTAAACATGGCTTATAGTCCTGGTAAAGCCAAAATGCGTGCACTGAATACAGGAATAACCCTAAAAGGTCAGACCCAAGATAGTATGTGCCATAAGAGAATCCGTTGAAAAAGAAAAGAAAGACGGTGGGCCTCTTATTATGGTGGAACCACTGGCCATGAACAGCAAGTGAAAAAGTGGCAACACTGTGACAGAGTGGCCGGCAGGCAGGTGTAACGTCAAGTGCCAGGTTAGTTCTCCCAGGGTATAACTGTCTTAGCTTTGTCGATCATACTGCTTTAAGTCACCATGTTCCTTAATGCAAGCTATCTTCAGTCCCCCCCACAACCCCTCATCCTAAAGGTTCCTTTGCCAGTCGCAAAATATGGTTTATGCATCTCTACAGCTTGTTGACTGAGTGAGCTGGCATTTGGTAAAGAGAGTGTGATAAAATTAAACGGGCAGGTTCATATGGAAGAAAGTTTGACATTTGACTTTCTCATATGTATGTCTATGGAGGTAAATACACGTTCACATACAGGAAAAAATTAGTGGGTGTGCAGTTGCGAGTATGCGATCACCCAGGAACCACCACTGTGTTCTGATTCTTTTTGAGTTGCTTCAATTGGAGCACGCACTTGAGATGGTGGTAGCATGTCTGCCTTATGTCCAAGAGTTCAAATGTCGCTTAGGGTGAGTTATCCTGGTAAGGTTCTTTCCGAGGTTTTCCCTTATTCTGAGAAGACGAACGCCAGGTAACTTAATGCTCTATGGACCTCGGGCTCATATGAGCATCATTTCACCCATTTCATTCATTCACCCTCGGATATGACACTACGTTGGAGGACATTAACAAAGAAAATGAGTCTGAATGTTTATGTAATGACTGATTGATGTTTTAAATGTCAGAAAAACCACACTGTTCCACACTGTCTTTTTTACACCAAGTAATAAGCTAGGCCAACAAAGCAGTTTTTCCATATAACTACCCTACAGCCACTCATGTTCACTGTACCATGAATTTTTAAAGTGATTTTTGTAATATTTAGCACCTTTTTGTGCCAATAAATTAAAAATAGGGACTGATCTTCTTGTTAATATCACATCCCTTTTGTAACAATCAATTCACTGCAAAAATGGTGTGTGTAATATACTACACACTATATCAGTTTGCAGATTCATTTCTTCTCTAACTTTAACTAAGCAAAACAATAAGAAGTAGCAGCAAATCTAACTTCAGTAAAATAAACACAACCACTCTACGTGAACGTATTTTTATACTGATAGGCTAGCCTCTACAAGGGACTGAGGTTCACTAAACTCCTGTTCTACTCTAGTTGCATGTTGCCCATGTCGCAGGTCTATTTGGCAACATGGAATCTTATATTCTGTTTTGCTGTCATGGCAACTGAGTATAAACATGCAGCTATATATTGACTGACAGAAATAGCTGCACCTTCTGCCCTGTAAAGTAAGCGCCCTCTTGAAGTTAAAGTGCAAGAGAGAAGGTAGGTAGCTGGTAGCTTTCACCCATCCCTTTACCCTCAAAGATATATTCCCTAATGGTTGTATATTTAAGCATACAACAAACTAAACACCTGTATCATATTTAATACAGCTAAAACTGATGAAGTGGAGGTTCATTAGCTTCACCTGACTAGCCACCACTGGGACAGAACCTTCACCATCGCCTATGAGGATACAATTTACTCCACCCATCCCATACATGCTGGTGTACCCCAATGCAGTGTCCTGGGCCCCTCACTATTCCTCCTTTACATCATCACCCTTCCCACACTGCCATGGTGATCCCCCTGTTTGTTTGCAGACGACACTGCTGTAACACCAAGGTCATCAAAACTACATGCCAGCCAAATGCATCCAGCACTATGCTGACCTGCTAAGCTCCTGGTCTAACTGCTGGCAGTTATGGATCCATCCATAGAAGAGTTTTGGCCACTGTCCCATGGAAGACATATTACCTATCTGCCTGGCTGGGGAGGCCGTGCCATGGTCCACACCAGTAAAATACCTGGGTGTCACCCTGGACATCAATCTTATGGAAGACATATGGAAGACACACATTGAAGATCTCAGCAATCACATTAGCAAGAGAATGGTAATACTATACACACTATACAACAGGGAATCTTATCTGTCACTGGAGAACAAGCTACTCTTGTATAAGCAGGTCCTCTGACTGGCCTTTACATATGCCTGAAAAGTCTGGGGAGTCACATCATATACACACCTCCTTCAGCTGGAAATCCTTCAGTCCCGCTATCTACCTATGCACAATAAGCTCTTTTTAATACATCCCAAACACAACCGTCCAAAAGGACCTCCACTTTCCCTCTGTCACAGACTATACCCATATCCTCTCCAAACCATTCTTCAACAAACTACCCTCCTATTTCATAAACTCATCCAGGGACTGGGGGAGTATGACTTAGACCCCAGTGAATAATATAAGTGCCCCAGACTTATGTTAGGCAAGCGTTCAGAAAACCTGACAAAACCTTAAAAAGCAAATCCCTGAACCTTACTCATAGCCACAAACCTTTCCCACATCCCACAGCAACAATAAAAAAAGAACACTCTCACCCACTACACAGCCTCAGCTAACATCTACATACAACCACATATTCAAGGCCAGTAGAGGGTTATACCCTACCTGAAAAAAAATAAACAGGGGGGTGGTCTGCAAGATCTACTGCAACCAAAACTTTCATTGTCAAATGCTGCTGCTGTTGCTCTGTGTCAGTCATCACAGAGACTAGCAGAGTACCACGGCCACGCCACTGAAGATGTTCGACACAGCTTTGGATGAAATGTCTGGAAGGAGTTTTTTCCATTAAACCATGGCCGACACACCCAGATAGTCATGTTGTATTTAATTTTTCTCAGGCTTCGCGC
The DNA here is from genome assembly GCA_030765045.1 of Tenodera sinensis. Lineage (NCBI taxonomy): Eukaryota > Metazoa > Arthropoda > Insecta > Mantodea > Mantidae > Tenodera > Tenodera sinensis. Next base: position 166,570,900 of record CM060962.1, read on the forward strand.
TCACAAAATTATCATTATATGAAACTGTCTCATGGTGTTACTATAGATAATTACAAGATAAAGCAACTTTGATTCATAAACCACACATCACACTTTGGGGAGTGCTCAATTATAATTGACGTTGAAAACGTGAAAGAGATCACAGTGTGAGCAGCAACCTCATGTGGAACTAAGCCACGTATATATTATGCTCCTAAATGCTTGCACAAAGAAAAATTTGTTTCTGTCACAAAATAATGATCCTGAAATGCTTGTTATATAATATTCATGATGCTTGATTGTTAATGGATAGTCCTGGAAGATACCAAGATATTCTCTTCTCTAACTTTCATGAGTTGAAAAACTGGTTTTAAAGAACTAAAGAATAGCTCATAAGAAATTTCCAGAATCAGAGTTACTAAACACTATTATTACAAGAACTTCACAATGCTGTTATACTTAGCAAAATAAAAGTGTATCATGTCTTACATGTAATTAAATTAAATTGTACCAAATATAATTTTTTTTTCATTTATGCCCTGAATTTGCTAATCTTTGGCAACTATCCAAAAATTATGAATTATGTGAAAAGCTATTTGTATGGCTACATAGCAGAAAACCAAGAAAAAATATTATATAAGGAAAATGAGAACAATAAATATATACTATACAGCTAGACAATTACTAGGGCTTCCTTTGTGGTACACTTTCCGCAGAAAAAGCAACGGGAACATTCCCACCTATTATTGGAACAGATAACTGCAGAAGGGAGGTGGTATTTGGTGCATTTCCTTACTCCAGCAAAAGATTTGCATATGTCAATGATGAATGGTAATAGTAGAGCAAAGGGAATCCATTTTAAGATATTTCTGGATTTTCCCTTTCACCCCCTCAACCTTCCACAACAGTCCACCCTCATATCAAGTGTGTCCAGTGAAAATATGTGGAAACAGAACAAGACTAATATAGTGGCAAACTATCAGTTATTCAGGGGTGCACTGTATGGTGATGAGAATTAAGCCTTGTTACACATCAGCAAAGAATATAAAAAACTGAATTAACAAAAGGTTTAAAACAAATTCTGGTGGCAGGATGCTGGGGAAGAAGAAGTAGAAGAAGAAGAGGAGGAGGAGAAAGAAGAAGGAGGAGGAGGAGAGGGAGAAGAAGAAGAAGAAGAAGAAGAAGAGGAAGAAGAAGAAGAAGAAGAAGAAGAAGAAGAAGAAGAAGAAGAAGAAGAAGAAGATGAAGAAGAAATTATTTAGTTCTATAACAACGCTGTCAATTGCCAGGATCACATCAGCATCGCCGGTGTGCCGGAATTTTGTCCCGCAGGAGTTCTTTAACATGCCAGTAAATCTGCTGACATGGAGCTGTCATTTTTAAGCACACTTAAAAACCATCGGGCTGGGCCGGATTTGAACCCGCAACCTTGGGATTAGTAGGCCAGCATCTAACCAACTGAGCCACCCAGACCGACAAAAACAAGAAGAAGAAGAAGAAGAAGAAGAAGAAGAAGAAGAAGAAGAAGAAGAAGAAGGAGGAGGAGGAGGAGGAGAAAAAGGAGGAGGAGGAAGAAGAAGAAGAACAAGAACAACAACACATTGTGACAAGATCTATACTTACCTAACCTTGCAATTCCCAGAAAATTTGAAAAGCTGATTACAAAACTCCAATTATCAACTATACCAGTTTATCACTTAAACTGTAATATGTAATTCTTATTTCTAAACTGAAATTACTTGCCTCCTTCGTTCCCTTTGAGGCCATCTAATTGTAAACCAGTATGCTGTCCATACACTTCCAATCAACCTAAATTCTTCTATAAGGGATTAATATAAACCATATTGCTGACCATTATTATATCTCAAATACAGATCTTTGAATACAAAATGCCAACTTCCTCTTCTCTATTGTAGTGGCATGCAAGTGCTGGTCTGAAAGACACATGCATGAGCTTGAGCTCATTGCTGATTGGGAGAGCCACATGTAAACCATCTCAGGTTCACCAGAGGCATGCAGTAAAACAGGCTAATTTCAACTGCCTTGTGTAACTTTGGCAATTGGGTTGTTGAACTTTACTTTTTATTCTGTCATCTAGAAATATTAACGTTATAACAATTTTGTAAGATTTATTCCACAGTCAATGGAGTGCATTAATTGAAAAGATGTTTTCCATGCATCCTGGTGTGTAAGGTAGGTAAGATAGACATCAGTAGTAGATGATATCGTTCTGTCGATAAGTGTTGCTGTTCGGAAGAGTAAAAGCAAACTTATACCTAGCTAAAACTTGAAGGTGTAAATGATTTCTGTTTCAGGTAATTGGTGACTAAATATCTCTGAAAATATCTTATTTAGGATTGAAATACATTAAACAATTACTGTTTCATTGAATTAGTTTTATATTCATCGGTGTGAATTTTCAGGATAATTTTGGCCATGCCAAAATTCCAGCATACAGCACCAACTATACTGAAATAGTTCCTAATATGCTTTTTAAACCAGTACAACTTATCTTATTGCTTCAGAAAGCTTTATTCAGAAACAGAAGCTTATTTCCTTGTAGGTAAAAGGGAAATATTAGAATACAGTAGGCTTTGAGCGATAGTCAAATCTTTTAAAGCTTTGGGATTCTGTTGTCTTTGCATACTTAACATATAAAAAAATGAACAACGATGATCCATTTCACGAAAGTTCTAAGTTTTCTGAAACTCACACACATAACAAGGAATATCTCCGAAATGGTTCACCCTACAAGAAAATTTATTGAGACATAAATTGTGTATTTTAGCAAGATCTACATGTTTTGTATAGTATGATTTGGTCTATCTCTAACGGTTTACCAGTTATGCAAAAGTCGTCTAGAGTAAATATGACTACAGGGACAATAGCCAGAAAATTCAAGATATACATTTCATTTGTCATAAAAATATCTCAAACATATGACATTTTAATCAAAATCGTTAGAGCCATTTTCAAGAAAATCAAAATTTTTGAAAAATTTTACATGTAAAGGGTAGTTTAGGTTGGGGCTATTTTCTTCAAAATCTTCATGTCGCATCCTTGAAAGACATTAAACTTAAATACCAACTTTTGTTTTTAACCGACTTTTGGTTTTTGAGTTATGCTGTCCACAGACACACAGACACACACAGACAGACACACACGGACCTTTTTCTAAAAATGCTTTTTTTGGCTTCAGGGGCCTCAAAACATATATTTCTGGTGAAATCTCAACATCGAATTTTTGGGTGGAATACAATACTTCCCCTACTTACCAGTAGAGAAAGTAAAAATGAATGACTTCCTATTGAGAAAAGTATAAGCATTGGAAAGTTCAAACCAGTAACAGGAATATCTCAGAAATGGTTAACTCCAGAAAAAAGTTTGACAGGTAAATTGTGTACTTTAATAGGATCTACATTATTTTGTGCAGTATGACTTTGTCTATCTCTTACAGTTTATCAGATTTGTGAGTCATTCTGAATGAAGAGGACTTTGGAGGCTATTCACAGAAAATTCACGATATATACTACTTCGAATGTATATGTTGGCTTTTGTTTCACATTCATCATTTAGCCGGAAAAAAATAGGGGCAAAGACTTTGATTTGCCCTCGTAAAATAAGAAATAGAATTTCTAATAAAGTTTAGTGGCTTTGTGTTTTCTTATTTAATTCGTTAAATTTTTAGAATTTTGATTTATTGTTCTAACCAGATATTTAGAACCTATCTTTTTTGGTTTCTGCTCATCACTTTTGCTATGGAATTTGCTTTTCTCTCTTTATGAATTTTTGTGCTTGATGTTGCATATTTCATCATTAACCTTAGCTTGGGATGATGTAGCTAAACTGAATGCAACGTTTCAATATGAGCAACATGGTTTTCTACTGTCATTTAACATATGAAATGGGTCACAAAGAATCATACTCTTTTTTATTTTAAAACATTTCAAATGCAGACAAAGCCATTAACCTACAGAGCCTGATCTTTTAAAAGCCTTTTTCCAAATTATATTTTTATTTTTTAATTATTTATTTAAATCAAATTAATACATATTTGAATATGGCAGACATTCAGCCCAGGCTCTTAGCCTGTCATATCCACCCAACAAAATTTCTTATCATATATTTTGCTTCTCTACTGCTATTAACACTTTATAACTAACACAAAATTTTTAATCCTGTTCTCTTTGTACAGACCAATGACATGTTTTCTTAACTCTACTTAAAAATTGACCTAAGTTCCTGACCTCCTTTCTAAAAATCCTTAAATGCTGTTATCCTATCTCCCTTCTCCCTTTTCTGCCCCAGAAATTCTTTCCTCCATACGTCCGTTCCTTGGCACTCAAAGACTATGTGCTCCAGATCTTCCTTCCCCCCGCAAATAGGACACAGACTCTGAGGGATACCCTTTCTTAGTACTCTCAACCTCCAAACACCAGTTCTTAGCTATGCTATTGCCTCCCTTTGTCCTTTGTTTACCTTATCAACATGTTTCCCTTTCCCATGTTTCCTTCATTGATTTGTAATCTACCAGGGACCTTTTTTCCATTATACCACCAAACAGTTTTCAGATTTCTATGTCTTCAAACCTCTTTCTTATTATTTTCCAAAATTTGTTATGATTATTCTTCCCTCTCCTCCAGTAGTCCCCCATCCCATTTACTTCTAAGTTCTTTTGAATACTACTTGTCCATCCAGATTCCCTAAGAGTCTTTTCCTGGTATTCTACACACTGCCTTAACAAGTTATTTTTATCCAAATTCAAAATTCTGTACCAATATTTCAGAGCTCTTTCTATAATCATGCCCTTCCTCGACACCCTTCCCATCTCCATCTGCGCTACCTTTCTTGCCACCGCACTTGGAAGACCCAACACTTCCCTGCAAAACATCCTATGAACTATATCTATGGTTTCCTCCCCCTCATTCAGTATTCTGTACTTACAACTTCTTATTGCTGACATAGCTCCTTCCAAATTATATAGGAACAATGCATTTTAATAGGAAAATGTTTATTTTACCTTTTCATATGTATGAGTTGAATCAGTTTTACTTTCTCTAGCTCTGGCGGCACCGTGACCAAGCGGTTAGCACGCTCGCCTACCACCTAGGCGGCCCGGGTTCGATCCCAGGGACCCACATGTGGTATTCGTGGTGGACAAAGCGGCGTCAGGGTGGGTTTTCTCCGGGTACTCCGATTTCCCCCGCCATCTCATTCCACCGGTGCTCCATCTTCATTCCATGTGTCATCAGTGTCTCCGCCTGCGGTGCCATAGTAGTAAAACCGGGCATTAAACACTACAACAGCAAAATTTCTCTAGCTCTTACTTGTAGATCGAGGAAGCGTTGCATTTCACCTAAAAATTCAATACTGAGATTTCATTGTGAATACTCGTTTTGGGATCCCTGAATCCAAAAAAAGACAGTTTTTTAAGAAACAAAATTTGGTTTAGAATATCTGTATACTAAAGTTAACTCAGAAATCAAATTAGCTTATCTCAACTCAAAAGTCAAATATGCATCAAGCTTCAGTGTCTGCTAGAGATATGACAAACTTTTCAAGAAAATACCCCCCCACCCCAAAATACCTTTACAAGAAAAACGTTTTGTCACTTATGGTTTTCTCAAAAATCACTAGTGATGTTGGTTAAGATACCTTGTGTTTAAATAAGTACGTGTAATTAAATGTTGTTGTTTAATACCATGAATTTGGCAACAAAGCCATTAGTATTTGTGGCTTCCGATACTTCTGCATTTCTGTAGGTTCTTCCAGTAATGTACTGCATATGTGTATGTAGTCTTTATTATTTCTGCTCCCAAATTCCTTAAGTGGCAGGCAAGATTGCTATTCCATGCAGATGACTTGTAAGACAGTCATGACCAGTTATTAATCTGAAGGATGCTACTGCTGTTTTGCAGGAGTATTGTGGTAAGTTATCCCAGTGAGTAACAAGATATATATACATACACACACACACACACACACACACACACACACACACACACACACACACACACACAGGGTGTTAATGAACTACACCGAAATAACTCAAGAGATTGTAGATGATGTGACTGATATAAGTAATTTAAGATAAGCAATGTATGGTCATCAGCTAAACATAATGCAGTTATATGGCGTTAAACATATTAATATCAGATGCTGATAAGTCAGTGTTAAAGCAAAGCCCGATGAAAAATTGGTTTGGAATGTCTTTTAAGCTGCTGCCCAAGTATAGAAATATCGATTTTCAGCAGTACGTTATCAGCATTCTCAACATTTTATGCCACAAAAATCTCAGACTAATCACCTGACAGTGCGACACTGAACAACGATTAGCTGCCTTCTTCTGTTGTGAAGCCTACTACAGAGACGTTTCGTTGATTGCTCTTGTGGCTCAATTTGTAGCATCAAAGGCCGTAGTCATAAAGGTAGTGAGTTCATTTCCTATCATGCAGTTACTAATTTTGCATTATTTTTCTATTCCATCTGAAGAAGAGCATTAACACTACTATCATTTCCTTGATTCAGCTCTCACCAGAAACCGTGCCTAGGGTATGACAATCGTTCCTTCAGCGCTGTCAATTTTTGCCATGAAAATTCGGGTCACAATTTCGAGCAATTCCTATAAAACTGACACAAAGTCTTAGATGTTTTTATGCTTTTACTCTTTCTTTGACCCTTTAAACTACTTTTTATTATGAAATATGCATATGAATGCATTAAGCATGTTTGAACTTTCTTTTTAGCAAGAATTATAATTAATTGTGCTGATATGTTGAAATAAAACTGCATACATTGAAGCATAATTTAAAATCTAGATCAAAACAGCATTAATATGCTCTACTCAAAATAAAGAGAAGAAGAAATAAAAAAGTAGATAACATGACTAATAATTCGAAAACGACGACAACCTTATGCTCAGAAGCTAATGTCATCATTGCGCCAGAGAGGTATGCTCTAAGACGTCCCTTCCTTTTCATGTTGCGCTCTCGAATGCTCTGTATCAGTCAGTGGCGTACTTGCACTTTAAACACTTACAGCCGTAACTTCGAACTTTGAACAAACAGGCCATAAGTCTCCTACCTCAAATTACTTGTTCAAGACATCTCCATATCCTCTGAAAATATTTCAGTATAGCTCATTAACACCCTATGTATGTATGTATATTGGGAAAGTATTATTATTTCATGTTCTTTTAAAACTTTTGTAAATTTCTTATTAGCCCAGGGATTATAAGTAAATTCTTTAAAATATAATCTTCTATTATTTTAGAGTGGCAACATCTTTTACAGTCTTTTGATATTTAAATTTCTAGATCTTTTATGTATAAATTCTGTATTGAAACCATTAATTAAAACAATGTAAATAATGCGTTTTTATTCTCTGTTAAATTCTTCTTTATTAATGAATATATTTATAAACCTATAAATTAAACTATCAAAGATGACAAATATAGCTGAAAAAGGGTTAAAAGATTTTATATTTAATTTTATCAGTATGAGTTTATTTTCTATAAATACCAAAAATCAATTTGTTACCTTTTATTATATTTAAATCTAGAAAAGGAAGACAACCGGCAGCACCGTGGCCGAGCGGTTAGACCATTCGCTTACCACCTGGGTGGCCCGGGTTTGATCCCAGGGACCCGCATGTGGGGTTCGCGGTGGACGAAGCAGTATCTGGGCTGGTTTTCCCCAGCACTCATTCCACCATTGCTCCATCACCTCTCCATTCATTATTTCGCCTACATTTCACATCAAACTCTTCCTCACTCTCATACCTGGTGCTGGGCTGACCACCTGCTTCCAGGTCTTCATTCTATCCGGTTCACAGATTCCTCTGCTCCTCAACAGGCGTCTGACCCTAGGCACTGGCTTGCAAGTGCTAGGGAGTGTAAGTCCTTCATCAGGGGAGAGCAATCAGGTTTGTTGTTGTTGTAGTGTTTCACGCCCGCTTTTACTACTACGGCACCGCAGGCAGTAACACTGATGACACATGGAATGAAGATGGAGCACCAGTGGAATGAGATGGCGGGGGAAACCGGAGCACCCGGAGAAAACCCGCCTGACGCTGCTTCGTCCACCACGAGTACCACGTGTGGGTCCCTGGGATCGAACCCGGGCCGCCTGGGCGGTGGGCGAGTGCGCTAACCGCTCGGCCACGGCGCCGCCTGGGCAATCATTTATATGTTCATCAGAAACAATAGCAAACATGTCATCTATGTATCTATACCAAGTTTTAAAAATTGAAGGAAATGCTTTAATGACTTGTATTTCAAAAAAGCTCATGAAAAGATCAGCAAGAAATGCTGAAAGTGGAATACCCATTGCAAAGCCAGAAGTTTGTTGAAAGACCTTTCCATTAAAATTGAAAAAAATTGCATCCAAAGTTTGGTATGCTTTATAAAATAATTTATTAACCCTTTCATGCCTGAATTATTTTGCTACTTATGCCGTTCTTCCTCTAATTCGAAACTGGTTTAGATAAGGTGGTCTGGGACACCTTCAGCCTGCTGGCTTGGATTGCCATAATCGTTAAGACAACACGTAGTGCACTGGCCAAGCACTCAAAGCCTGAGGTCGTGAGTTCGAGTCTCGGCAACTGCAGTCAAATGTGCCTGTGGTAAAGGACGGGGAGGGCCCACGTAAAATAATCGGTGTGATGGCACGCGTGGATGATGATGGGGTATCATTTGACTGCGGTTGCATGGATTTTGCTTCTTTTCTTATAAAAAAACACTACAATATAAATTGTAAAAAAAAATATTTTTTTTACAATTCAAAAAGTCTCAAATATGTATTTTTAATTGCTGACAGACAGTATAACAAGAATATAGCAGAAAAAAAGGTTAAAACTAGTACAAATAGAAAAAAAGCCTATGTATCTTATAATACACACCAGGCATTAAAGGGTTAATTCACTTAACTCTGTAGAACTGAACAATTTTTAAAGATATCAGAAATGTTCTCCACAAATTCTGGGAACTAAATCAATTACATCGAAAGAAACAAGTTAATCATTTAGCAGATAATACTTTCTTGCTGATCTTTTGTACCAGTGGAATTGCTGATACTCAAACTCCTAAATTTATTAAAAGTAATGCATTTTTTATTTAACCATTCAGCTAGATTGTAAGTAGGTGAATTTATACAATTTACAATTTTGGGGGGAAGGACAAGATTATGCAATAAAGTTGCATATTAATAAAATATTTAGTGCAGTTACTAAAGGTATTTAGTAAATTATTATTTTGTTGTTTAACGATGCTGTCAATTGCTAGGATCACATCAGTGTCGCTGGTGTGCTGGAATTTTGTCCCACAGTAGCTTTTTTACATGCCACTAAATCTACTGACGTGGAGCTGTCGTTTTTAAGCACACTTAAAAACCATCGGTCTGAGTTGGATTTGAACCTGCAACCTTGGGATCAGTAGGCCAGTGTCTAACCAACTGAGCCACCCAGACTGACAAAGGTATTTAATGATAGTACAGCAGAGACACTTTTGGTGTGTTTAAGTCTTACCTTACTATTTTCCAGCGAAAGTGCTGCATCTCTATTTCTACTGATTTTCAATCTATAACTACACAAATGACCTAAGTAATTGTAAAAGCCTGCTACTACTAGGTGTGAGATTAGTCATGGAATATAAAAATCTGATGTGTTGCACTCACATGACTTTCTGTACTCTTGTACTAACCATTCTTGCAAACCCTTATTCCTATATCTTCTTTAAAGCTGACCTGTCATGGCATGTATACGTCCTCTGATTGGTAATCAGAGAGGGTTGTGAGAGAGTGATGTGACCGCCAAAACATAAAAATATGGTGCTCTCTAAAAAGCGGTTACATTTATTGCTAAGTCTCTTCAATATTTATGCATTGAAAAATATTTGAGAGCAAGAGGATTAATGACTTCATTGTCAGAAATCCAGCATTAGCTAACAACATATCTTCTTTAAAATTTCATAAACATTTGCAAAAATTATCTTATTGCTAATTTTCTTGTAGGTATAAGGGGAATATGTAAATACAGTAGGCTTTAAGCAGTAATCAAATCTTTTAAAGCTGGTCGCTATATGAAGGCTTTGAAATTCCGTTCTCTTTGCACGGCCAAGAAACAAAACAATAAAGAATGAACTTCCATTTGAGAAAGGTATAAATATTGCAAAACTCGCACAAATAATAAGGAATATCTTTGAAATGGTTCACTCCACAAAAATATGCATTTAGACATAAACTGTGTGCTTTAATGAGATCTACTTTTTTTGTATAGTAAGATAGAGTCTCTTACTGTTTACCAGTTATGGAAAAGTCATCAAGAGTAAACAGGACTACATGGGCTATAGTCAGAAAATTCAAAATACATATTTCATTTGCCATAAAAATATCTAAACATGTGACATTTTAATCAAATTTGTTAGAGTATTTTTGAGAAAATCAAAATTGTTGAAACATTTTCCAAGTAAGGGATAGTTTAGTGTGCAGAATTTTCTTCAAAGTCTTGTGTCACATCCTTGAAAGATATTAAATTTAGATACCAACTTTGGTTTTTAACCGACTTTTTGTTTTTGAGTCATGCTGTTCACAGATACATACATAAACACACACATACCTTTTTTAAAAATACTTTTTTGGATTCAGGGGACCTCAAGATATATATTTCCAGTGAAATTTCAACATTAAATTTTTGGGTCAAATACAACAATTCCCCTGCTTACAGTACATAGTAGAAAAAGTAGAAGAGGACTATTTGGTCTATTTAAGCAATTTGTTTTATTTGTTTAATGAAAGATCCATCTTGTAATTGATAATGTTGCCACAGACAAACTTAGGGACCGTGTAATGCTGGCTGGAACGTATGAGAATTGAAAGTAGTCAGCGATAGTAGCACACTATTTGCATGATGTTGGAAGTGTGTTGTTAACAATGCATATAAAATGGAGGTAATGCGTGTACATAAGTGATATAGATATGAAGAAGGCAGGAATCTGTATTCTTGTTCAATATGGTGAATTTGGGTAACTCACATTGTGCCAGTGGACAAAGTGGTGGGTGTGAGCAAGATATTGGCCGAGAATTTTATAATTGAGCACCTTATTTAGGAGTTATCTACTGTGGAATGAACCATGATGTGGTGTGCATGTCATCGTCTTTTGCAAAATCAAGCAACATGTGAGAGATGCCAGCAACGTTGGCATCCTTTAGCTGGAAGGAAATTGTTGGTACTGTTTGTCCTGCAGTCAGAAGAACAATGAGATATGCTTCCATCTTTGAATGCACTTAACTGTTGTTTAACCAGATTGCTGTTTACATACTGCTGGGCGTCAGATTACCAACAGCATCAAAGCGCTCAGGAGTTCAGCATTGGATGTTGACACACTTCAGTGATATGGTTGAAATTATGTAGGGAGAAATGCTAAATTCATTTGGAGGGGCATGTCTCTAAATCTGAGGTTTTGATAAAAATGTGTCTCTCTTATTGTGAAGATCGATGAATCGAAGTACCATAGGGGTCAGTGGAGAGAAGGGGTGTCGAAAGTAGATCAATAAGGTGCTTCTTGGTTGAGGTTCCGGACAGGACTGCTCAAACTCTAGAAGCACTGATCCAGTATTATATATTACCTGGATCCCACTTCATTTCTGATGGCTGGGCAGCATACATCAATGTGGAGAATTTCAACAATGACGTATACATACACCCCATTGTTCTCTACGAGAACTTTATTAAACCCCACAACCCAGACTTGCAAACCCAGCGGGTGGAGAACATGTGGTTCAGATCCAAGAGCAGGCTTCGGAGGCAGTTTGGCACTGCCTGGGAGCTGTTTGCATTAGATCTTCATGAATTTATGTATAAGTGTGGCTGTAGAAATAGGACAGTGCTCCAATGTTCATCCTACATCTATATGGTTCCTTTTCTCCAGAACTCCATCCACATCACTTTTGACATACACAGCCACATTCACATGGTTGGTGAATTTATTTTGATAACTCTCCTGGTCAGTATGATGAGACCCTTAAACTGACAGGAGTGGTCTTCCAGACATTCTGGGGGATGCAAGAGAGCGATGTGACTGCCAAAACAGTTCAATGAAAATATATGTCTGAACAGGCGTACAATTTCAACTTTTCATAAAAACACTTGTTCATTAACTTACAGATCTATAATCCACTAGGCTTTTCCTGCAGCTAGTGGTTGATGCAGTACTCTATTTAAGCAAGCAAGGGTTGGCATTCTGCGGTCACAATGAAACAACAGGCTCAATTAATCATGGAAATTTTAAGGAACTGCTGACATTGCTGGTATCTAGAATTCCAATAGAAATACAGAATCGATATTGCAAGATAAAAGTGTGTTCAGTGGCGATAATTCCATTCTGCTTGCTTTCTGAATGACATGAACAATTTTGAATTTGTGTTTCTGGCAGTAATGTTTCATGACATACTTTATTTGACAGATATATTGTTCAATGTTTTGCAGAAGGGATCACTGGATGTAAACTGCTGCATATCAAAAATAAGGACCACTTGTGAAATGCTAAGAAACAAGAGGAATGAGCAGTATTTTTCAATTACGTTTGAAGAAGCCAGCAAAATGGCAGATATGCGCCTTTTCACAAAAGTACAATTCCCTTTCTCAAGATGAGTGTGTTTGAATGTATTATTGCCTTGTATTACAAAATTCTGGATCACGCTTTGATGGAAATCAATGAGAGATGGAAATGAACTTGCAAAATTTCTTTGGGCCTATATTACCCAAAACACAACGTTTAAGAAATGAATTTTCTATTGTGTATGCCTATGGGAAGTACAGAAATATTCTCACCAGAAAGATCTTAGAAATGCTTAATGTGGAAAAGAACATTTTTACGGATACTTATAAACTGTTCTCCCTTATTCTGTCAATCTCTTCTACTACAGTGTCTGTGGAATGAAGCTTTTCTTGTATAAAGTGTATAAAAACATACCTGAGGAATACAATGTCAGAAGAGGGATTTTCTTCTTTAGCGAATATTTTGATTCAGAAAGAACTTCTAGTGCAATTAATAAAAATGCAAGCATTCTATGAAGGCATCACCGACAAGTTTGTAGCCTTAAAGGACCAAAGGATTGATTTGTTGTGCAAGAAATAGGCCAGTACAAATTTTAAAATAATCTTTATAAACATAGGTATACTTTTCTTTACCACTAACTCTTCATCTAATTTCCTAGCCACTGAAATGTATACAAGGCCAAAAAAATAATCTACAATTCAATTTACATGTAGTTAGCCATTTTTAAGAATTATAGTATGTATTCAATTTTGAAATGACTGCATAGTATTTCATTTGTGTACTCGTAGAAATGCCCAAAGTAGGTCATCTTTCATTATAATGCCTAGTGTTTACTGAAAACTTTAAAGCCCCCAATGAAGTATTGGCACTTAACAAATTATCCAAAATGCAACACCCTGATCGCCTTGGCAGTCATAGCTAATTACATCTGACATTGAGTTGATGTGAGATGCAGAAAGGACTAATTTCTTGAACCAAGTCCGCTTCCAAGTTTACTAAATAGCATAAAGCACACAATATTGTTTTAATCCATGTGACATTTCACAAGCACTTCACATTATGCCATAATACACAATAATATACGCCGATTAACACATTCAAGAATGGGAAGACAGAAACTGAGAGAACATGCCAGACCTCATGGAGACTGTGACAGGAGGAGCACATGTGAGGAGCATTTTTTCAAAACTCAATAGATACAAAAGTTTACGAAATTGAGTTATATATAGTATTGGCATAATTTTCACTTTCTGCATCGTTCTGTGAAATCAGATTTTGCAAAATTCGATTCATGTCCTGTGTAGAAGGTAGGGAATACTTTTTTCAAAACTCGATAGATGCACTTGCTCAGTTAAAGCAAAGGTTGATAGATGCAATTTTATGATTTTATGATCCAGAGTGTAGCAACCTGAATTCTATGAAAGGCATGTTGGCATTGACTGCCATCTCACTTCTGCGATTCTTGGAATTCTCAATCAGTTCTGCGAGCTTTGTACACTGCTGCATCGTTGGCAATAACTGCGAACTTAGGTTGTGTGCTTGGATTTCTCATTCATTTCTGCAAGCTTTTTTCTTTTTTTTTTGTTTCATTTATATCCCACCTTTAACTGCAGAGGTCATATCAGCAGTCTTGCCTATTGGCAATGGTGTTACTCGTTTAACAGTGGGTTTTTCAGTCTTTGGGGGTTTTTATATGTTGAATGCACATACACATTCACACTTTTATTCATACTTCCAGACTCAGGGAAGGATGAGGAATAATCTTGGCTGGAGAAAAATTCCTAGCCCCCTGCCAGGAATCGAACCCGGGATCCCTTGCACAGTAGGCAGATGCTTCTGCAAGCTTTTTTATACTTACATGGCATTTTTATTCTTAGTTGAGACACTGCACTGTACTATGCACAATGGACAGGTGCTCAGATTGTGAAACTGTACCAGTCGTAGAATGCGCAGGAGGTAGGAATTGCAAAAACAAGAAAAGGAAAATAAAAATTCAAGTCAAGGAACGCTCATACTCCAACAATTACATGTTCACATGGTTTCGAGTGCAGTCCACGAAATCCTAAAAGTAAAGGGCATAAGCACTGTGATGCAGATGATTTGACTTATAATGATATAAGTGGATTTCACCAACACCTTTCAATACTCAACAAAATAGATCAAGACAAATTCCTTATGAAATATATGAGTATTACATGTCCTAATTGCAGATTGGTGAAGAAAGAAGCTGCAAATAGAAAGCAGACTGTTAGCATTAAATACAGTGTGAGAAGTAATGATGGACGAGTATTGTCAGTATGCGCTGCAAGCTTCCAAGGAATCACAGGGGTGTCAAAAGTTAGATTATCTCTCCTGGCTAGAAAATTTCACTTGTCTGGGAATGCGCCAAAGGAAACCAGTGGAGGTGACAGAACAGGAATATTACCGAAGGGCATTACTGTTACTATAAAGCAAGACATTAAGAAGTACAGATGTACAGAAAGCTACTATGGAAGAGCAAAATCAAGGAGAGGATATTTACTTCCAAAACTTAATATCAGAAAAATGTGGACCAACTTTTGCAACGAAAGAAGATTAAAAAATCTACCAGTCTGTTCATTGTTAAAATATAAAAACATATTTTACAACTTCTTCAATCTTTCATTCTGTACACCACACACTGACACATGCTCAATCTCCAAAATGGGACTGATGAAGATTAAGACAGAGGCAGATGTGGAAAAGAAAAATGAACTAAGAACCATGTACAGACTGCACAAGCACTAATAAAGGTGAAAGCTTACTTATTCATATTGTTTGAAATTTCTTTGTGCGTATTCAATATTATTGTTATATAAACAAAACAAAATATATTGTTATTGTGAATGTAGCAGTACTCATGTAGTTTATGGGTTTATACTTAATAAAATAATCCTTATAAACTTTAATATGTTGGTTGTATAGTACATTATGTATTATAAAAAGGTGAAAATAAATAAAAAATAATAAATACATAAATAAAAAGCAACAAAAACAATAGATGACAAAAATAACAAAACTTCATGTGTTAATTTCTCGCTCATGTAGAAAAGTTCATCAGTATCTATCAGTTTTTGAAACAACGCTGCATTTTCATACCCCAAATTTGCACTAGTTTAACTATGCTATTTGTTTCTTTTCACATTCAATGAGACAGTATCAGGGAGGAGAACTGAATGATTAATATAGTTGCTGTGCTAACCAATTAGTATTGTCAAAAAATAGAAAAAAATTTTTTCTCAGGAATGCATTTTGTGTATCTATCGAGTTTTTGAAAAAAACGCTCCTAATGTATTGTAGCTAGTCCTCGGTGAGCTAACTGGTTGCTGCTGGTGACAAGGGAGAGGTAGAATGCTGGCTGGATAAGTCCAATGGCACAAGGGCTGAGCAGACTGAATACAGATTGTGTTATGTTTTGGAATGTTTTAAAGTTTAAACATGAAATTTAATAAAGTTTATAATGCGATGATATTTAGGAGACTAGCTAATAGTTCACTAATGAACTCCTGTTGATGTGACAGTTCTGATCAGATCACTCATTTAGTTCCAGTCAGTGTAAGTCAGTGATATACATTCTCAAAATGAGTTCAAATGTTGAACCAATGTTTAACTCAAAGTGGGAAGAAAATACTTTTCTTTTTTGGGAAAGGGTGCTGGAGGGCTTCAGAGGATGGAAATGCACATTTTCAAGTATGTGAAACAACCATTAGATACACATCATGTCATAATGTAAAATGATATTTGGAGTGTAATATGCAAGGATAGGCAGGCATCAACACTTGGGTGACAAGAAGTGGACCCACTCCACCAAAAAAAGGAACATTTCATAATGAAGAAAAAATATGAAGCTATAAAAGGCTAGAGAAAAGGTGTTGGAACATCTCATAGGGAAAGTACCCACTGAAAAACATTGAATGTGCCACTGTTGATTCTCATGAACCATCAGTTTTTCATGCTAGTTATAGAGCTTTTTATTGTACTGCTCAGCTATATAAATGTTTTTCATAATAAATTTGTAAAGGGTGGTTTAGTAATGGCTACTGAAGAGCTTGATTCTAAATTAATAATTCCTTGATATCATTTATCTGTTTCTGAAACTAGCCTGACATGGATAAAATTGTGAATCAAAAGGTGTCAATTTTAGTTTAATTATTTTCTTCTTCAACGACACTGTCAATTGGCAGGATCACATCAGCATCGCCAATGTGTGCAGGAATTTTGTCCCACAGGAGTTCTTTTACATGCCAGTAAATCTAATGACATGGAGCTGTCACTTTTAAGTGCACTTAAAAATGTTGGTTAAACCTGCGATCTTGGGATCAGTAAGCCAGCGTCTAACCAACTGAGCCACCCAGACCAACATGTCATGTCAGTTTTAGGGGCAACCTTTCACTCAAAAGGAGATTCTGTGTTTAAGCTAATATTCTAAGAACATCTCAATCACTAACACAAATATAGTGAAACAATAAAATGTACTTTCCATTTAATACATTTTTAATGAAAGCATTAGGTGTATGCTAATTTCGTATACCCAAAATTTAAGTACAATAACTGCAATAAAAATATTGTTGAATTTGTCTTCTCAAAACTATGACACATAGATATTTTTACACTTAATATTAACAATATGTGTACAAAATTAGCTTTGTGCATCCATCACAGACCGTTCACATAGGAGATGGAAGTCAGATATTACACATAATAACATGGTGGAAACAACTGTGCTCTTACACATAGCAAAGTTTTATGCCCCTGCTGCAAGCTGTGTGTTCAAAATATACACTTATGGTTCCTAAGAATATAACATTTTGTAAGAAGCACTTCATAGTCCACTTTGCTTTCATTGAGCTTAAAAACTCCTATATATACATAGGAGTAAACAATTTCTTGCTGCTACTATGGTTAAAGGAAGGTTTGAATTTTCTTCATTGTATGAGATAGAGCTGATACCATGTGGCAGATCCACACTAATCACAGATAAAGATTAGAATTAAGCAGATCATGATTATGAATACTCAGTATTAAGCTTATAGCCGTGCGTGTGCCTTAGAAGAAATATAACCAGGCTATTATATTTCTCAGAACCGTATTAAGTTTTTCAGATAAGATTAATAGGATATGGCTCATCAATAGTATAGCTGGCATATTTCTATTAGTGTTCAGTCAAACTAGGGTTACTGGAGCGAAAAAGACATGAGTAACTGGGGTTACCTAACAATTATTTGTCCAATGCACTGTGTAAATTCACAGATAACTGACATTTTATAGATAACTGTCATTTCAGAAATTAGTGGACGGGAGGGGGAGAAGAGAGAAGCAACAAATTTAGCAAACAGTGCTTAAAACAATTCAGCAGTGCAAAATGAAAGTGATTATGAAATTAGAATTAGAATTAATAATTATGTTTTTGGACTTCATGACTGATGCGCATTAACATTTGATTATTACTGAGTAGATTTTTATCATTACATCATACAAAAATAAAAAGTAAGCACTTAAGTAATGTAGTGTCTAAAATCGATTCAGTAATAACTAAATTAAGAAACTACTTCAACAACAAGGTCTAAAGCACATAACTCATCTAATGAGACTTTCAAGGGAAGGGAAATTGGTTTCTCTTATTACTCTTAGTATTTAAAGTATAACAGAGAAAGAAGGGTTGCCTTGGATTTGATGCTCTCTGTGGAATTGTGCCAAGGTTAAAGAGAATGTTATTCAGTGTATTATCAGATTTGTATTTCTGCACTACATCATCATTTTTGTGCCGATATAAACCATGTTCCTTAAATGCATTTACATAATAATTTATATATTTAAAAATATGATGTACAAACTAGTGTTTATGTTTGTAATTAAACTATTGTGTGCTACTGAAGTGAATTGTTTAATTATTACCTTCTTACCTCTCTCCATTAGTAGAACATCCTTAAGGGGAGACAGAGAGAGCAGAAAACTTCTACTCCCTCACAAGTGCTGAGTTTGCACATTAAAATTGCATCATAATGCGTATAAAAGGAAAAAGTTTAAATGTTGGGGTGGGTCGACAACTTGTTTAAATGCCTTTCTCTCCACTTGTAAGACTAGTTTCTAGGATCCTCTTCCCCATCATCAGGCATGTGGTTGGCTGCATTTCTATGGATGGTTTGGTCATAGTTGGCATTTGTGCTCCCCTCTGTACTTTTGGGTAAGTGGATGTCATCATCTACTATGGGGATTTCAAAATTCCTAACCTTTCCCTTGTTCTTGATGATAAAGGTATTTTCTCCAAGTGCTTGGTTCTAATGGTTTCTTGACATGTTTCAACAATTTTATCATCTGTTTTATCTGGAATGTCCTTAATTTCATGTGCATAATTAGTTTTTAGTTCAGCAATTATAGACAGTGTCTCTATTGGATCTATTGGTTTTAAAAACATTGTTGCATGAAATAACGTTGTGTTAAATTTGGATGTTTTGACTTCGTTTTCCCAGCTGATTGCACTTCAGTATTTATAAAATAATCATATAAAGGCTTCTACTATTGATGTTGGGTTATTAATATAACAAAGTTAAGTTTGAGATTATTGCTGCTGGTAGTTTGCCAACTTTGTTTATGACTATATGCCAAGAGCTCAGAGATACTTTTTGTATAATGTATCTTCTTATTTTCTTCAGATTTTCTCTTTTTGGGGTGGATGAATGGATTTGTATGGCTTAATGAAAAAAAATGAAAATATGACAACAACAAAGATTTTTAAAATATTTTTATTTCCATAACTCAACATTACTTATGTTTAAAAAACTGTTGTGTTTATTGTAGCAAAGAAATATCTGTGATATATGTATGATATCCATGAGTTAAAAAAGAAGACAATGTCTTAAGTGTTTGGCCCTAACACATCTGCCAGCTATTAACAACTTAAACCTTATACATTATGTTTAATTGCATAACAGACAGGGATAATACACTGGAGGGTGTAGAAGAAAAATGCACACCTCTTATACCTGATAAATAATCGTTACTCAATAGGGAGCACCAACAATGTGCATTGTTATGTAGTTGAACATTTTGTCAGCAGATGGAAGATTTCAATATTGTGCTAGCTGCTATACCTAATGTGATTAAAAAAAATAGTACATTCATACACATGTATAAATATTATATGATCTTTTTCTTTCTTGAACGCTTTTAATGTATTTTTGTGAAGTTTCATGATCAGAATTTGAAACTTTATCCATCTGTCTGTTTACATAACATTGCTTCCTTCATCTAAAACAACAATCATTGGTTTTAGGGTAAACTGATTTCTAAGATGACTGGCTTTTGCATACTAAGATAATATCTTAAAGAGTAATACTGAAAACCTGAGCTAAGTTGCAGGAAAGCTAAAGTAGTCAATATCGTTACTTATTTTCAAAGATGCACCTGCTTTGAATATTAAATAGCATGCTTCATCAGGAAGTATTTTAATACATAGTTTAAGCCATTGAATTATTATGTGCTTTCTCTCCACCATGTTATGCATGCCATAAACTAGTCAGAAAAGCATATAAAATTTGCTTTACTTAAGTAAAATCCAACTTGCTATTTTCTTGGCATATTACTCTATCATGTACTAACTGATACTGAGCTAAAACTGTTGCAATGGAATATATAATAATAACAAATTTAAATTTCAGGTCATCACTGCAAAATAATCTTTTACAATTGATAAATTACACTTTGGTAAATAATTGTTTTTTTTTTTTTTTTTAATTTAATTAAAACTTTTATTATACCTATGCAAGTAAAACTTGTAATGACACTCCATTTGAAAAAGAATATGCAGGCAATAGTATAAATTTAATTAATTAAATATAAACATTTTATTAAAATTGTTAATACTGCCCAGCTGTATGGGGATCTGTGCCAGATAATTTAGATAATTTTTATATTATTTTGCTGCAAGTATAAATGTACAAAGGAATAGAAACAGAGCTTCCATAATTCAGTATTTATTTATGGAATAAGATGAAAGACCTTTAAGGGATAATTACTGCACTTGACTCTCTGGTGTGTTATGGCTAAAGATAAATGTTTAATCCATGCATATTGTGGTTCGGAAAAATAGATGAGAACAATGAAACAAACACTGGATGTGTGTGTTAGTGATGGATGAAGTGATTTCTTTCCTGTCTTATTTCTCCAAATCAGTAAAGGAATACACAACACATATAAGATATTTTTTATTGTTAAATTGACTGTAGAGTTTTCTGTCTACCTGATATGCTATCAATAAAATCAGTGGTAGCACGTGAGTATACAGTTTGGGTGTTCACAAATTCTAGATTTAGATAGCCCTGAAAATGTGAAATAGTATGCTGTATAATAAATATGACTACAAAAATTGATATCTACAAATGTAACTGCTCCCAATAATAGTAGTGATGAGGAGGAGGATGATGATGATGATGATGATGATGATGATGATTGATGATGGTGGTGGTGATGGTGGTAGTGATGATGATCATGATCATAATGATGGTGATGATGGTGATGATTGATGATGCTGATGATGACGATGATGATGACAACGACGATGATGATGATGGTGGTGGTGGTGGGGGTGGTGGGGGTGGTGGTGGCGGTGGCGGCGGTGGTGGTGGCGATGATGATGATGATGATGATGCTGATGATGATGATGATGTTGTATAACTTGCCTGATGAACTATGGAATTGTTTTGGTGCATTTTTACTTGAATTGTACATACTTAAGTCTAGTTAAGTACAAGAACAAACTAATGTGTAAGGTTTCTCCCTACTCCCCATTTGCACTGTTTTGCCAACCAAACATCAATATTACTCATTTGTTATCACTCACCAAACGTCATTTTCTGAGGCAGAAAAACAATGTAATTACTTCTTATTAAAGGGGGCCCTAATTCTTTGCGACTAACATCTTGATAATTTAATTTTCTGTTGGCACTTAAAATAGCTTGAACAGAGTCCATGTTGACACTACAGCTGAATATCAACTCTCTATTTCTATAAACCACACATGTATACAATTACAAAGATGTCAAAAGTTAGGCTGTTCATGTGCTCTTATACAGCAGCCACCACTGAATAAAATCAAAATAGTTGGCAACGTATAAGCTGGTATAAACAATTCGGAAATGGTAATAGAGATGATAAAAATGAAGTCGATGATGAGGAGGAGGAAGAGTAGGAGAAGGATGATGATTAGTGTATAACTTGGAACAATATGTTTTAACATATTAATATCCATATTTCCGTATATCCATTAGCTTAATTTAATTGATTGTAGTTTGAAATGCCTAATAATAATGTATTACATGAAATGCCTAATTAAAGTGAATTTACTGTTTTTCATACAGTTAATATAAACAGTTCTTTTCCTAAACGCTTCAGTGTGCATCATTTTTAACTACAGTTTTAAAGTGTATTCACTATCATGAAATGATATTAATATTAGAGGCTTTACTTAAGTTAGAATAATTATTTATGTTGTAAATAGAAAAACTAAATATATTAATAAATTAACAGCAGAAACTGAAAATAAATTTAGCTCTCCTTGCATTTTAATGTTAACAAGCCAAATAAAATGAACACAAAATATCAGAGAGACAAATGCTGAATTATCTGTTTTAGTATGGCATTGCAATGTCATTTTATTACATCAGGGTTGGTTTGCAAGATGT
This sequence comes from Tenodera sinensis, assembly GCA_030765045.1. Taxonomy (NCBI): domain Eukaryota; kingdom Metazoa; phylum Arthropoda; class Insecta; order Mantodea; family Mantidae; genus Tenodera; species Tenodera sinensis. The sequence continues at coordinate 166,593,130 of CM060962.1, forward strand.
TTTATGAGCTGCTTAATAAAAGAATGATTATGTAAATTAGCTGAAGTTTCATGCATATCTTGTGATATTCTAGTTATTAATAATAAACTGTACTGCAACAATTATCATTTATGCCTTAAATGTAATCTGCTAATCAAACACAATGTCATACTTTGATGAGTATATTATAATGTGTGCCATTTTCCTTAGCAAAGTAGATTTCCAAGCAACCATTTTTTAAAATTGCAGCTTGCAGAATAAATTCTTGCAATTGCTGCAAGAAGCTCACCCCTGAATATTTCAAGATGTAAACAATTAATGCCAAGATGCCAGCACAGTAGAATCCCAATAACTTGACTCTTGATATTTTAACATTTCGTGTAACTCGACAACCTTTTTTGCTTACATTTTTTTTTTTTTACTTTTTATTGTTAAACTTGACTGTAATAATTTCTATTACCTAATTTCTACTATATCATATTAATAGTATAGGTAAATTTTAATTAGTGTACGTCTACAATTTACTGCAATCTCCCTCACAGTAGCAAAAGGGCTGACTGCCTATTAACCTTTGATATCTAGTCAGAACATTTGCAGCTGGCAGACCATTGTCACAAAACCAAAACCTTGCCACTAATAATGTGGATACATAACACTAACACTTCTTTGGAAGGTTTGAAGGTTTATTACTTTACCCATAACAAAGGTATTTTAGATATGACAAATGCGCAGTGGTTTATGATCATGTTCATTTTTGTATTTATAAGACCATAGGGGTGTCAGGTTATCTTTTCAACTTCCATGGACCGTGCATGATTAAATACAGTATCCACTCGCACTATCGGTAGTGTCTTGTTTATTTCAAGGAAATAAACAGAGACATTACCCACATCATCAATTTACATGTCACTCGTGTAGATCCTACCAAGGTCATTCACCATGCATAAAAGATATCTGTGTATGTGGTAAGCTAAACTTTCAGTTACATATTTCTGGTTACAGTGCAGCTTCCAAGATTTCAAGCTTACTGTTAGTGTTGTATTGTTGTGTTTGTGCCAGTGAAAATATCGAACGAGAAGAAAAGACAAGTTAACATGACAATGTACATTAAATTGGATGTGTCAAAGAAACCAGACAAAGATATTTATTAACATGTAATAAACTTTAGAATATGTTATACCTTTGCTTTGTGCTAGAATATGTATTTATGTAATTCTCAGTGTTATGTTATGGGTTGTTAATAACAGACCTTTTATTCCATAAAACTCAACATTTTGATAAGTCAACAGCCCCTCAGTTCACATTAGGTCAAGTTACCGGGATCCCACTGTAATATCAAAGCCATGGGGTAACAGAATCATAAAATAGTGTGATACTGAAACTAATCAATATTGAGCCTTTTGTTCCTAGAATGTAATTTTCATTGCTTCAGCACAAACAATGTAGGTTCCAAAGTGATTTAATATTCCAGTACTAACTACAATATAAATTCTCACCTAAACTGCAATGATAATTTGCCTGTGTTTTCTGCAGCTCTCTGTTAATAGTATGTTCACTCAGTGTAAAGTCCACTGTCAAATATCATATGAAATATCACTAATAATCAGAGGATTGAATTCTGTATTGGACACTACATTGCATAGAAAGTAGAAAAATAATGGAAATAAAGAACTGTATGACATTATACTCATACATTCCAGGAAAATAATGTTTTTCTTTCTTACTGAATCTTTAACACCAATCAATTAAATAACAGGGTTACCTTTATTTTACCTTATAATGTATCTCTTGCAGATAACACAGTAACATAGAATTGCTCAAATCATGTTAAAAGGCTAAAAATTCTAGAGGTGCATTATTTAAGCGGTTACCCATCTGTGAAAAAAGGCTAAAAATTTCCAAAATTGCCAAAAATGGATTTTTGTTTTATCAAATAGTATAAATCGTCTGCTTTATTTTGATATGCTTTTTACAGCCTTACGGCCTTTTTATCTATGTCACATGGCCGTCTAACTGATTGCCTGTAAGTGGTCGTGTCCATTTAAATCCATACAGTTCCATTATTCTTGCTATGACTTCAAACTTAGTTTTGCCTCGTTTTTATTTTTAGCACTGTTTCTTCTTTAAAATGCTCCACACGATGCAATTTTCAGTACTTATGCATGAAATTTGGTGTACCTGCTTAGAAATAACATTAAAAAGAAATGATGAGATAATTTTCTCATAAAGTGAGCAACCGCTGAGTAATTAAATATTAAAATTTACATTTCAAAATTTAAATGAAAAAAATAATGAATTCAAACTTCAAAATTTATTTTTATCCAAACTAATAACAAGATTAAAAAATTATCTCATCAATTTGCTAACATTCTATTATAGGACATAAATAAAAATTATCAAGTTTTTCAAATCAGAATTGCAGCATGGGGAACCATTTATACAAATATTAAAAAAAATATAATAAAATATTAATATGTTTGCAACTAATCTGCCTAAATGTATGAAATTTGGCGTAGTTACTCCTCACTATACAGTGATTGTTGTGTTAAAATTTCAAATCAAACCAATGAAAACTGTAGATTTTCAAAATTTCACAGATGGGTATCCTTAAAAGGCTAAAAATTCTAGAGGTGCATTATTTAAGCTAGTAGCTATAAAATACTTCACAATGAAATATATGGTAAGATTTTAAACAATATTGCATTTATATAACAGATATTTAGAAAAAGCATATCCTAGTTATTGCTATAGCATTTGTTTAAGAAAACTACATTTTATGGTAGAACTGGAGCTTATATATTTGCACACACAACCAATATCCAAAGCAATTACTATACCCGTATGTAGGTATAACTTATAATCACTTTTTATACTTAAAACGTTTGGAGCCCGTTCAAATCTGATTTGCTTTTAATCCATGTAATAAAGAAATAAAAGTTCTATGGCTGGGTTATACTAGAATTAAACTCTTTTAAAGAAGATCTGATTAGCAAATGGAGTGGAATGTTAAGCAAAAACTTGCCAAAATGCAAAGTGATTCCAACGTAATAATTGTATAATATTTAATTCACTTTGAAAACCAGACTTTATTTGGTTTGTTATTAAAAGAAGGTGTCCGTTTATTTCTAGTAGTGGGTTTCACCATTCTTAAAGATTCCTGTTGTGTTTATTTGAAATTAAACAGATGGAAATCATTTGAAACAAAGATTCTGACCAGTTACATTTCTATAACTGGGAATGTCAGAATAATGATACTATTGCTATTTCTTTTTCTCCAAACGAGCATAAAAACTTAAACTACAAATAATTACCTAAACAACTGATAGACATTACCATACTTTGTGATATTTCAAATAATATACTTCAAAAACAAGATTAACTTACATTCACAAAATAGTTAAATGTAATCATATGGTCAACACTTTCTGACAAGCAGAGTATGTGTGAAGCTTCCCAACAATAAACACCACAATAATTATTTGTTACTTCCATTTAAATAGTGGTATGGGCACTTATGTCATTACTACTGTTTTACTTGGTGAACTACACCACAGAATATAAATAAAGGAATAAATATTATTATATCAAATAAATATACGATAAATACAGCCAGGCACTACCATTTTGAGGTATAAGAGAACTCTGAAATAAATTTCACTTACTATGAACAAAGTGTTCACCTGTAAGTATACAAGCTTACTGTTAAGGATAGGAGAACAGTACTTAGACAGATTCTACAATGAACTGCAAAAATCAAATTACCTTCAAATGCTAATGCTAACGCAAGGTAAGACATGCAGAAATATAATAAGTAAAAGAGCCTATGGCAACAAAGTTTGCAAAACTGGAAAGTGATCCATCTTAAAAAGTTCATTCTTAGGCATGGTCAGAGATTAAGAAATGTGCACATCATGTAAGTACCTTTTTAGTTGACATGTGCTTGAACTAACCTTTAGCATCTTTCAAATAAAGTGATTTACACAGAATCATTCAAGAACAGCCATACAAAGCTCTTGAAGAATTAGAGAATTCTAGAGTTTGATTACATTAAAATACTGCATGTATTCTATCATTGGTTTTTGAACCTCAAAATGTAGTTGTAAAATAAATTACAGCATACTGTACTAATTTCCAACTTTCAATAATTTTAATACTTAACACATAAACACTTAAGGTCAATATGTTGTATTTGACGAGAATCCACTTAACCTAAAGTTTTACTAATTGGTTCGGCCCCAATTATTTCAGATTAGTAGGACTCTACTGTGTATGTTAGTAATTTGAATGAGAGGTAGATACAGGATTCCCTAAAGAGAGCAGCTAACTATGTCTTTTAAAAAAAGGAAAGAAAATATACACTAAACAGTACCTACCACAAAGTAAAAACAATGAGTAATTGATATTCTATCTCTCTAGTGATGAAACTTCCCGAATTTAAGGAAACCATTACAGAACAGTGATCACTGATTAAGGTATAACAGAATTATTTGTTTCACTGCTAGTAAACATAATCTCTGTTTATTATCATTTATTTATGCCAACAAACTTACTGTTGGTGTTTTTAAACACAAAAACCCTGTGTGGGCAATGTTTGAGAGGTATAATTTTTCAGTTCTGATTCTTCCTCTCACAATCTCTGTTTAATTAAATCTACCTGTTTTTCTGTGACAATCTCAATATCATTTGAGATGTGGAAATGTTAGCTATTTCCAGTGAAGTGTAGGAGCACTTATCCTTATTTCATCTACAGATCCCTTTTATTTTTCAGTAGTAATCCCATCAATGACACTAGAAGAGGCCTTATCCATAGTTTTGACGTTTTACCTTCTGCTTCATTTTTTGACAAAGTTATGAAGTTGAAACATTAGAAAATTTATATTTGTTAGTCACTGCAGACAGAATAGTAAAGTTTCAGCTAGTATTACTTGTGAAATAAAACTACTTTGAAAATTGAAACATATTTACTGTGTGTCAATTCATCACAATATGAAGCTCATCATAATTTGTGAAGCACTGGATTTGAATACTTACAGGTAAATGGAACATGTCGACTTACTGCCTATTGATGCTGGTCTGGTCCCCTGGCCACTACTGGGACAAGTCCAATAGTTACTATTCAGGGGATGTATGCTCATTCCTAGTAAACAAGTTGGTAACACATCTATTTAAACTTAACTGTAATGGAGGGAGGGGGGTTAGGCCCCCTTAGCTCCTCCAGCTGTCTCTGATTTCAATAATAATGACAAATGAAGTAGCTTAGTTATATTTAATGCAAAAATCTTATCATAAATGCTATTAATATTCTTTGCCTCTCATATTTTACAATCTCTACTCCAGGAGAGGGGACTATGCGCCTGCGCGGGCTCTGTGGACTTTGCACTCCTTCACTCCCTCCACTTTTTGTTGTGTTGTGAGCAATGACAGTACCGATCTGAATGCATGGCTTATAGTATCAGGCGTGTACAAAGTCAACATGTTGTAGCATGATATAGGTCACCTCATAATTTTCAAGAAGCTTGGGAGCATGAACATTTTGACGAAGCCCATTGCCTCATCTGCTCTATTGATATTAAATATATTAGGCACCATAAACTAGATACTATTCTAATATTATGGAGAATCTTCTCACAGAATTCAAGATTAGGTTTTCAGATATATTATCAATGAAGAATGAAATCTGTTTATTCAACAATCACATGTTCTTTAGGGCTACTACAGTTCCCAATACTCTGCAATTAGAGTTAATTTGGTACTAAACAGTACTCCAATTAAAATAGCACGTAAAAATGGCATTCAACTATATGAATCATTGCCTAATGAAAACTTTCCCACGTTGTATGATTTTGTAGCACAAGTGATCCCAATATTTGCTTTTTTTCAAAGCTTAACCAGGTTTAAAATACTGCACCTACTTGTCTCATAGATGATCATCTTTTTTCTGCTTTACATCTGCATGAAAAGTATTGTACCTAATATAGATAACCTTGTCAGTAGAAAACAATGCAGACATTCTGCAACACGTTACTAACAAGAATGTATCACCCCATGTATATCACTGCTATGAGTATGGTTATTTCAAACCTAGTTTATACAATTACTTATTTTACATTAAGTATTATAGGCATTTTCAGTAGTGTCGTGCCATCATAGTTTTGCACACTCCTAATGCAGGTCAGCTTCCTCTCAAGGTCAATACTCACACACTGATCGGCAAAAAGTGGAGTGAGTGAACTCTTATTTTTCTCTCCCCTTAAGTCTCCCCTTGGCTGCTTTTCACAGAGAGTGAGCAATGAACAGTTTTGGTATGTCAGCTCAGAAAAATTGATGTGCATTTTTAAGCTTTTGATGAACAGTAGCTCTATCATTATCTTCAATAAACTATTTCAAAGGAAGGGGTGAATGTGGGTGAAGGAGAAAAACCTAACATTCAGACAACTCTGATTTTTTTCTTCCTCCTTTTCAAGGTTAGGCTATGAAGCCTGTTCTAATAGAAGCACATTTCCCCATCTGTCTTTTGGTTACCTTATTGAATACTGACCTTCTGGTTTGTATTTGAATGCTTGTTTTGTAATTCTGTCATCATTCATCCCTTCTATGGTTGTCACCACTGCCATTTGATGTTGCATATTTCCTCCTCTAATTTATATAGTTTACTTCTCCACATATTTTGGTGTTGGATAGATGAGCTTTTATGTTCTCGATTATTCATCTAAGAAATTGCATATTGGATGTTTGTAATCTCCTTTTAGATGGTCTACAGAGGATCAAATTTCCACAACCATATAAAGGTAAAGGGACTGCTAGCACTCTGATTTTAAATACACTAAAACGAAAGAACATCTACAGTGAAATCAATCTCAATTAAAACCGGAGTACCTGACTTAACACTCTTACAATATCACTCAAAATACTTTTATGTAGTGCATGTTGAACTGGCTCTTGCCTTTATTCTCAGTTGCTGCTAGAGTCTGCAGTATGTGTAGCAGAAATATATGTATATAAATTGAGATATTTATTGTTTAAATTAAATTATCTTTACATAAATACTAGTTTAAACAAAATGGTGTGAGTGTGTATGTATATATCCAGTAATGGAGGGGGGATACCTTGACCCACTGCAACCCCAACATGGCTCCTTTGCGGGCTACCACCCATCCAAGGGGAAGGAATGAGGCAAAGTGAGACCATAGGCTTGTTAGAGAGCAGAGCCAGCAAAGCCCAGGGATGCATAGAAGTCCCTAATGTTATTGATATTGACATCTAGCGTACAACCAAAGTATTTCCTCTACCCAGGGAGAGGGCAATGAGGCGACCCTTGCGACCTGGGCAGCAACTTCTGGGGAGAGCCAGGGAAGGGGTCCCAGAGTGCAAGCATCTGCGCCATCTGTCCATAGTTGCTGGAAAGTACTGCACTATCAACCAAACCTGAAAGATGACAAGGGAGGAAAAGGAGAAATGAAGGGAAAGGAATTCAGGGAGAGAGAATCCACCCCAGCATTCGCCTAGTGACAAGGGAAAACCACAGAAAAGCCCAAGTCAGAGTGGTTGGTCGATGGGGATCAAACCTGCGTCCTCCCGAATGCAAGCTGCACATGTTGCCACGGCGTCACCTCACCCAGTAGACAAAAAGTTTTTAAATGAAAGCCATGTAATTGGCAGCACATGGCATGTATCAGTTTGCCAAAGTCAATGAAGAGCTACTTAAGTTTGGACTGTCTGAGATGTATATATGATCTAAAAAATTGCCAGTCTCTAAGAAAAATATTTAAAAATTGATGCGTTTTAATAGTAATGTTGCTATATGCATATAGTTATACTGTTAAGAGTGAAAATATCAGCAAGTTAAACAAACAGCATTATACATATAACACTAGAGGTGTTAATAATTATCAAGGAGTTTTACCACAAGGGTTGCAACAAATAAAATATCCCTACATCAGAGGCACACATTTATTTAATAAGCTATTCAAACACATAAAAAATGTGCAAGACATCTCATTAAAAATAATGTTGAACTATCTACCTGATAAATGTTCATATAGAACTAAAGAAGTATAGCACTTGTGTTCTAGGGTTGACATTTTTTGGTAAATATAGTATGTATTTCTGAAAATTGAAACATATTTCCGTTGTCTTCTTTTTGAGCTGAAGCATTTCATTGAAACTAAAACTTAAACAGCAGAGCTTTAACTATTACCTCACTGATAAAAAAGGATCAAATTGTAATGTTAAGCATTGTAGCTTCATGAGATAAAGCCCATTATTATTACTATTATTTATTTTACCTGGGTAATATCTCAAGAGCTACTCTTTGCAAATTTCAAATGCCTGAATTCTTATTGACAGTCATTCAACATTTCCCTTTGCACTTTGAAAAACCGCTATGTGACATTTTTGTTATGTTGAAATTTAGTTATGTAGCACAAAATTAACAGAAAATTCTCTAGAATCATTCCCTATAATCTGACATGTAAATATGTTGTTGTTGTTGTTTTCTAGTGCCTTGCATCTGGCAATGAAGCCATTAGCATTCGTGCTCTCCAATACTTTTGAACTGTAGTTTCTTCTGATCTTAATGCTTCACAGGTCTTCAAGTGGTCTTCATTCATTTCTGCTGGATCGTTACACAGGACACATATTGGTGAGGCTGAGATACCCATTCTGTAGAGATGACCTGCCAAGCAGTCGTGATTTGTCAATAGTCGGAAGGCTGCAACCACTGTTTCCCTTGGTCTCTGGGGGATTATATCTGGGTTGGAAAGTAGTGTAATCCATTTTTTATCTTTGGCATTTGTTTCTATTTCTTGTAGGTATGAATGAGAAAATTGTTTAATGATCAAGCGTTTTATTGAGGAATATGAGAAATTGAATTAAGACTTTTGTTTTATTGTTGTGCCCTTCTTTGCAAGTGAGTCTGCAGCTTCGTTCCCCATGACTCCACAGTGTGCTGGAATCTATTGGAGATGAACAGTCTTATTAACTTTTTGGAGTTGTGTTAACATTTTGTAGCATTCTCTAATTTTTGTTGACTTCTTTGTAGTATTTGAACATATTCCCTGAATTGCAGCTTTAGAATCTGAAAGAATTACTGCCTTGTTAAATTTATTTAAGGAAAGATTTAATAATTGTCGGAGAGCAATGTGTATAGCCTCTATTTCTCCATCATAATTTGTTGTGTCTCTGCCAACAGAATGATAAAAGGAAAAATGTGAACACATAACTCCAGCTCCAGTAAGGTTTTCCTTGGAGGATCCATCAGTATATATGTGCAGCCACTCTTTTGTGGGACATCTAGTATTGATTGTTTCCAGAGCTAGAAGTTTTTGTATTTCTTTTGGTGTGTCTGATTTACTTATTTCCTCTATTAATTCCAAACTGAAGGTAGGTTGCAATAATTCCAATGGATTTTCTCTTATAAGTAGATTTTCTCTGGTGTTAGGAATGTTCAATTTGGATTTAATCTGTGTTACCTTTTCTATGAAACTACTATGAGTTTTAAGGATTGAAGGGGAGAGGTTCTCTTCCTTCCATTTAGAGTTTGGCAGTCGTAACATTTTCTCATGTTGGAGCAATGCTTGTTCTTCTATTTTTGTTGTTATTGATGGGGTCCGGGTTAAGGCAAGCATGGCATCAATAGGTGTGGATTTAACTGCTCCAGTGATAAGGCGAAGAGCCTGATTTTGTATTTGTTCAAGTTTATTGATGTTAGCATTTGCTGCTGTTATTAAAGCTTCAGAACAGTACAAGAGGTTTGGTTTAACATACATTTTGTATGTTGTGTTAAGGACTCTCCTTGAGCAGCCCCATTTAGCACCAGCTAAACATGTAAATATTCATTAGTTTTTTTTGGTAAAAATATAAAAAATAGAAATCACTATGTGGAGTACATCAGAATTGATCCTTTAATCCACTATGTGAATAACACAGCACATAGCGGATATACCAAATGATCTTAAAGTATCTCTTATGTTACCTCTGGTACACATAGCAGATTTTTAACTGATAAATCCCAGAAATTTACCCATGTACCCATTTATGTGTGCTCTTCTTAAAGCTACCGCTAACAATGAAAGCAAATTCATGCATTATTGGCCATTTACTCTCAATACTACATTAGTTATAGATGTCTAGCAGAGAAAAGATGTTAGTGCAGCTAGCTCTTGGGGCTTTGAGTAAAAACCAGAAAGATGATCTTTTGCCAGATAAGTAAGCCATTGGAGAAGGTTAACCACGTTATATAGCTTGTGTGTTTCTTGGTATGAATAATTATTATGTCAATGTGACTTTCCAGGTGACTTTCTGGCTCATCCCATGGATCCTGGTTCAGTTCCTATACAACATGATAAACAAACCGCTCCAGCTAGTAATGTATGTTCTGCTTATGGAAATGAAGATACAGATGATCGATCGCCTATCTTTTCCGGCTCTGTGAAGTGAAAATGAAGTTGACACGGTGACAGAAGTTAAGGTTGACAAGACATGGAGTTCAAATGAAAACAAAGAAGAAGGGACTAAAGCAAGTGAACAAAACTGTGAAGAGCAAGACTCCTGATAATGTAAACAAAAAGTTAATGCTACATGGTAAAAAATACCAAGGGAGAAAATACAAAGGAAATAAGTACTATAGTGTTGTTGAAAGAGACAAGCATAAACTTCTTCCAATAACATGCTCACATAAGCAAGGAAAGTGATTAGAGTTTTATGAGTAGTGAAACTGATGAAAATAAGAGAAGTTCATCAAACAATGTGGAAGTTTAGCTCATGGGATGAAAAGAAGCGGTATGTATATGGATTAGTGAACTTTTGTACAACTACTAGGAGGAGAGTAAGCAGAATTGTTGAGGAGCTGCCAAAGAAAATGTCTGGCTGTGATTGTTATTTGCCTACAGAAGCCAGAAAGAAAGTCAGAGTTTGCAAGAACTTTTTCCTTGCAACTACAAGCCTAAAAATGGATGTCTTTGATGAGTGGGTAAAACCTTTCCATTTGTATAACAATAGTGATAACGCAAAAATTGAAGAAACAAGAAAACAGAAAAATTTGGCCCAACATGATAACACACACAGTTCAAAGAAACTTAAATTAGATTCTGTGAAACAGTGGCTGGGAATAATTGAGGAGCATTTTTTCAAAACTCGATAGATGCACAAAATGCGTTTCTGAGAAAAATGTTTTTTTCTACTTATTGGCAATACTAATTGGTTAACACAGCAACTGTATTAATCATTCAATTCTCCTTCCTGAAACTGTCTCATTGAAAAGAAACAAATAGCATAATTTAACAGGTGCAAATTTGGGGTTTGAAAATGCAAAGTTTTTTGAAAAGCCGATAGATGCTGATAAACTTTTCTGCGTGAGCGAGAAATTAAGACTTGAAATTTTGTTATTTTTGTCATTTACTGTTTTTGTTGCTTTTTACTCATGCATTTATTATTTTTTTATTTATTTTCACCTCTTTATAATACATAATGTACTACACAACCAACATAATGTTTATAAGGATTATTTTATTAGGTATAAACTTGGAAACTAAGTACTGTTACATTCACAATAACAATATATTTTGTTTTATTTATATGACAAAAATATTGAATACACACAAAGAAATTTCAAACAATATGAATAAGTAAGCTTTCACCTTTATTAGTGCTTGTGCACTCTGTACATTGTTCTTAGTTCATTTCTCTTTCCCACATCTTCCTCTGTCTTAATCTTCATCACTCCCATTGAGCATGTGTCAGTGTGTGGTGTACAGAATGAAAAATTGAAGAAGTTGTAAAATGTGTTTTTATATTTTTATAATGAGCAGACTGGTAGATTTCTTAATCTTCTTTCGTTGCAGAAGTTGGTCCACATTTTTCTGATATTAAGTTCTGGAGGTAAATATCCTCTCCTTGATTTTGCTCTTCCATAGTGGCTTTATCTGCATCTGTACTTCTTAATGTCTTGCTTTATAGTAGTAGTAATGCCCTTCTGTAACATTTCTGTTGTCACCTCCTCTGATCTCCTTTGGCGCATTCCCAGATAAGTGAAATTTTCTAGCCAGGAGAGATAATCTAACTTTTGACACCCATGTGATACCTTGGAATCTTTAGTTTTAGGATTTCATGGAGTGCACTCGAGACAACATGAACATTTAATTGCTGGAGTATGAGCTTTCCTTGACTTGCATTTTGAATTCCTTTCCTTGTTTTTACAATTCCTACCTCCAGTGCATTCTACGACTGGTACAGTTTCACAATCTGAGCTCCTGTCCATTGTTCATAGTACAGTGCTGTGTCTCAACTAAGAATAAAAATGCCATGTAAGTATAACAAAGCTTGCAGAAGCACCTGCCTGCTGTGCAAGGGGTCCCGGGTTCGACTCCCGGCAGGGGGGTAGGAATTTTTCTCCAGCCAAGATTATTCTTCATCTTTCCCTAAGTCTGGAAGTTTGAATGAAAGTGTGGTGTGTGTGAATTCAACGTATAAAAACCCCCAAAGACAGAACAACCCACTGTTACATGAGTAACACCATTACCAATAGGGAAGGTCGCCAATATGACCTCTGCATTTAAAGGCGGGATATAAATGGAACAAAAAGCTTGCAGAAATTAATGTGAAATCCAAGTGCACAACCCGAGTTTGCAGTTATTTCCAAAAAGCAGCAGTGTACAAAGCTTGCAGAAATGATTGAGAATTCCAAGAATCGCAACAGTGAGATGGCAGTCAATGCGAGCTGCGTTTCATAGAATTGAGGTTGCTACACTTTGGATTATAAAATCATAAAATTGCATCTATCGACCTTTTCTTTAGCCGAGCAAGTGCATCTATCGATTTTTTGAAAAAACTGCTAATATTCCTTAGCTTCTACGCAGGACAAGAATCGAATTTTGCAAAATCTGATTTCACAGAACGATGCAGAAGGTGAAAATTATGCCGATACTATATATAATTCAATTTCATAAAATTTTACATCTATCGAGTTTGGAAAAAACAATCCTCAATTCCTAAAGTGCCAAGCCACTATTGTCAATCCTCTAGTAATGAAGTTTATGTGGAACCTGATTTTAAATCTGTTCACAATATGCATGAAATTTATAAGTTATGCTGTGAAGAGAATGGGGCAAGGTATGTTCAAAGGACGAGGTTCTGCAAAATCCTGGAAGAAGAGAAAATTTCTGTGTTCAAACCTAGAAAAGGTCTGTATGATACTTGTGTGGCATTTAAAGAAGGTAATCTAACAGAGGATGATTTTAAATATTCATGTTAAAAAGAAACAAGATGCTCATAAAGCTAAGGAAAAAGCTTAATCTTGCATAACAGAAGCAACCCTTATGTTGAGAATGGATGTTCAAAGTGTATTATTATGCCCCAAGCTGCTTGTTTCAAAGCAGCACTATAGTTAGAAGCTTCAGATTCATAATTTCAGCATCTGCATAGAAAACATTTATATTTCTGGCATGAAGGAGAAGGGAAAGTCTCAGCAAATTAATTTACAAGCTGCATAACTGACCTTTTAGAAAAGAAAACTGGCACTGCAAGCAAACTTTTTCTAACATTGGATGGCTGTCAATATCAGAATAAAAATAAGGTTTTGGCTGGTGCCATATCAGATGTTTCAACAAAACTCAACATTGAAATAGAGCAGATAGTTTTGGAGAAAGGGCACACAATGATAGAGGTCGACAGCGTCCATTCTACTTTGGACCGTCTCTTCACTCCACCAATCTATTTGCCTGCACATTACTTATCCAAAATAGAAGCAGTTAGAAAAAATAAACCACACAAAATACATTACTTGGATCACACATTTTTCAAAGATTATGAACATGTATCTTCCAACAACACTTCAGTTCATCCTGGCAAGAAGAAAGGGGATTCCACAGTCACTGATATATGGGGACTACTCTATAAAGAAGGTGAAGTGTTCTACAAGATTAATCATTCTGACCAATGGCAGATTCTTCCACAAAGAAGACAGAAAGGAAGCCACAATGAAGCGCAGCTCATGTACAATGAGCCTATAAAGATTGAAAAGTCCAAATATGACAGTTTGCAAGATTTGAAAAGGTTCATCCACAAAGACTATCATTATTTTTACAGCAGTCTGAAGTATTAAAATCAAAGTTCGATAGTGTATGGATAGTCTATGTTAAAGTTGTTGTAATTTGAAAATTGTTTGAGTTTCTAATCTTAATCTGATAATAGGTGTCCAAGGAGAGTAAACTGTGATCAAACTGTGAAACTGTGCACACACTACTACCATGACTGTAAAATGTTCTGGAATGTTAACATTCAAAGTTCATAATAATCTTTGGCATGAGCATATATGCATTTTTGTAATTTGAGATTATTGTTATTTATAAAACTAATTTATAAAACATAAGCCCACAGGGAATTATGTATTCAGTACGTTTATAGCTAAGCATTCTTGATGAATAAAGTTGGCTACTGTTAATTGTACAATTCTGTTTTTTAACTTACTTTAAGCCAAACTACTGTTAAATTATGTCTTGTAAGGCTGACTATCAATAGAATGTTTATAGATCTCACAAAACATGTATACACTATGTGATTATAAAGGTACAAAAGTAATCCACTATGTGCCGCAAGAATATACAAATATGCAATAAACAAGTACTGTTGCACTGAATTTCAATAATATCTAGCATAAACAATACAACGTCTACTGTTTCACATGTTTATGCAGTTTTCACGCATTATTGACAGCCTGGGTAAGATTGGGAATTATTTTGCTTTCCTGAAAAGTTTATGTTTTTACACATAGTGGTTCTACAAGATACAACAACGATATATGGAAATGAATGTAAGAAATACCTATATGGATGTAAAAAAAATGTTTGACTAAATTTTTCTACTCATTTTAGGAACATCTAAACCTACAATATGGTGATATCCATGGTATAAAATAAGCTTAGCTTCTTTCAGCATTTTACAGAAAACATTCTGTCATTAAAAATAATAAGCATCACTTACCACCTTGCCGCTTGGTTAAATTTGTTTCAGTGAATTACTTTGTAATTCTCTGTGTTAAAATTCAGTTGAAATTTGTAAATAGAAACTATTACAGAACTACCAGCAGCAATACTTAGAGGTATCAGTTTTCTAGAAAATTCTTATTAGGAGATTATTAGCTTAATGAGTACACTCTCTTTAGCAATAATGAAAGCTTAACACTGAAGAAAGTGAAACAAAAATGTCCACAGCTGCAAGTCCTGATATTGAAGAAACGTGTAAGTGGTTGTAACTTAAATGATTCTTCAAAATACAGACTATTGTATTTTACTATCTTAATAAACAGTATAGGCACCGCCATGACCGAGCAGTTAGACTGTTCCCCTAATCAAGTTTGATCCCAGAGACCCGCATGTGATACTCGTGGTGTACAAAGTGACATCTGGGCGGATTTTCTCTGGGTTCTCCAGTTTCCCCTGCCACTCATTCCACCAAATGCTCCATTATCACCTTTCCATTCAACCATTTTGCCTGCATTTCATATCATCCTCTTCCTCACTCTCATGTCTGATGCAGGGCTGACCACCTGCTTCCAGGTTTCCACTCTATATGGTACCCGACAGGCATCTGACCCTAGGCACTGGCGTGTAAGTCCATAGGGGTGTAAGTCCTCCATACGGGGAGGGTACTCAGATGAAGAAGAAGAAAAGAAGAAGGAGAAGAAGAAGAAGAAGAAGAAGAAGAAGAAGAAAAAGAAGATGATGATGATGATGATGCCGACGACAACGATGATGATGATGATGATGATGATGATGATGATGATGATGATGGTGATGATGATGATGATGATGATGATGATGATGATGATGATGATGATGATGATGAAGAAGATGAAGAAGAAGAAGAAGAAGAAGAAGAAGAAGAAGAAGAAGAAGAAGAAGAAGAAGAAGAAGAGGGGATAAGCAGTGTATTTATATTTTTTTTTGTTCAGTAAAATTGCATGGTATTAAAGTGGTACCCTTTGAATTGGATTTTACAACTAAATATTATTCATTGACTTTGTAATTGTTTCCTTAAACTTTTTTTTTTTTTTGCAATTTTAATCAATATTACTTATCAGCTACTTTTAAGGATATGTTGCCCTTCCTTCGAACAGTTTTCCCAAAGTCCTTTCATGTATGCTAGTTATTGCAACTTTGGGTCTCCTTATATATTATAATGCATGTCCTTCCTTGCAATTATTACACATTAATTAAATTCCCCATGGGTGTCTATAGTATTTTCATTTTCACCAGTCCACTCAAGGTCACTTCTTCGCTGCTTTTGCAACTGTGGCCCATTTCTCTCAGTGTGCAGTGATGGATGGACAGTGCAGTGTCAGGCAAGGGAAATCAAGAGACATTAACAGAAAACATGGGGATATATATGTGTCACCTTGACTGGACTGATTAGAGTGAAAGCACTATAGGTCTGTAAGAATTGGGCTTTTTGTTTCCTGCAGTATATTATTCTCGGTATAAGTTTTCTTGTGTACAGGAAGGGGAGCTGGAAGTTTTAAATCTATATACAAAGTAATTAGGAAAACAATAGTATGCAAATAAAATTCACAAGATGCTGAGGTGTAACAACATTAGTAGGAGGCTATTCTTGGTCTTGTCATGTAACTTAATATTAAAAACATTTCAGAAACTTAACATGAGAAGGAAATGCTGTAACTGTGTGCAATAACATATGGATATAAAGAATTATAATGCTTTAGCAATCTGGCAGTGATTCTTTTGCATTCCAAAATACATGCATATCTTATTTCTTAAAATAATTTTACAAACTGTAAAGTTGTGATCATTAATATGTTGAAATATTTTCATTTCATGAGAAAGGTATACATTCCAAAGTTTCAGCTTATCATGGAGAATTATGTATATTTTGTTTATTTAAGATTATGGCAGTGAACAGTTTATCACATTGTATCAAGGTATACTCTGACTCATGAAATCCTGCATTAATGCAAAAAAGTGGGAATGTTGTGGTTTTAATTATAAATTATTACAGTTTCATGCTTGAAAATTAAATGTACTTAAATATATGTTATGCATGCCTTTAAACACCTCTGCACATACTGCACTTGTAAAATGGCATATAGCAAGATGGGCTGAGATGAATTACTAAGCATCTTAAGAACATATGTATCAAGCAACTTTCAAAGGCTTTAATCAGTGCCATCTCTTATTTCTGATACACAGATACTCTCAGTTTGAACAATAGGCAGATTTTAAAAACAGAGAAATTTGTTGCACCAATTTATTTACTTTTTGTATTGTTGCTAAAATATTAAAATACTAACAGGTCCCCTCTGTTCTCAAGGTAACATTTATTCTATACTGTATACCTTGGCACCAAAATTCAAAACTCTGCATAAGATGCAATGCAAAAGAAATGAGAGGGAGAAAGAGAATTTAGCATTACTGAATTAACCGCTGATTATGTAGAAAACTACTGGATTTTTTATGCAACCTGTCTCTAAATCAATTGAAATAGTGAATTTGGAGGACAATGGACCTGAATAAAGATTTACAAGTGTTAAATGCAGTTGCTGTTTTTAATCTTCCAAAACTATTGTATGTACTGTTTTTGCTTTTGAATGTTCTTTAGAGTATCTTGAAATAGTTTTTGGATAGTCTCACTAGGAGATACTATAAGCCCCCTCAAAAAGAAGTTTCTATTAATTTATTTATACAAAGTAACATACTGTTATACGAACTTACCTTAATGTACTACAAGAAAGCCTATTGTCATTCCATCATCTACTATAACTCATTAGAAAACAAAGGAATAACTTTCTTCTATTTCAGAGATAAAATGCATGCCAAATAGTGATGGAAAAACTTATAAAATCTTCATAGGTCCACACACATTACTTTAATTGCTTTACTGCCTTCAATATTTTAAATAATCATTTACAGTGAAGATATCTAGTTAAAATAAAAATACACGCTTGACATAAATTATTTTGCAACATAAGCAAATGCAACTCCTACTCAGGCAGTGATTATAAGTGGACCTGATTAAAACAATATGCTATACCACTATAAAACCTTTTATGTGACTCCAAAGAAATTAACTATTTTAGCTTTATTTTGATAATTTCAATGGAGTAGCTATTTAAGTTTGCATTCTAAAGTGAGTATATAATTTACTGGTATGGTGTTAAAACTTTAGATAATTTACTAATATGGCATTAAAAGTATCAAACTGGAAATCAGAGCTATCAATAGCTCATTTTTTGGGAGCAATGTGAACTGCTATGTGTGCCTATACCATTATACAGAGAGATCCAAATACATGGAAACCGCTGCGCTGTGTTTTTCCACTGTGCAGCGTGCTTTGTTATTTAGTTCTGTATTTACTCACAAAGTGTATTATGGCTCAGCATATGTTTTCTACTGCACAGCATTTATTTATTTATGATTTGTATGTGTTAACTCAGCTCGCCAGGTGCAAGTGCGATTCGCAGAAATCCAGGTGTAAAAGTTCCAGGCTGTACAACAATCCATAAACTTTACAATAAATTTCAGGCCACAGGAAGTGTTCAGGGTCAGAAATCTAAAATATGGCGTATGGTTCTTACTGAAGAAACATTAGACGACATTGGTCATCATTTGGAGAATTCCCCCCAAAAATCACTTAGGTATCTTTCACAACAGGCAGGCATTTCTTATGGCTCTTTGCAAAGAGCTACTAAATTGCTGAAGTTAAAACCATATAAAATAACTGTGGCACATGCTCTTCAACCAGGTGGTCCTGTAATTAGACGCACATTTTGTGAGTGGAGTCTCAATAGTGTATACAATGGCGAAACTGACCCACATGTAATATTTTTCGTGGATGAGACTTGGTTCCACCTTCATGGATATGTGTGTACACAAAATGATTGTTATTGGAGCTCTGAGAAGCCTAATATTGTTCATGAAATACTGACAGGGAGCATGATTTTGCATTTTTTCAACAAGACTCTGCAACAGCTCATATAGCCAAGTTTTCAATGAGAACAATTGAAAGTGTGGGAGGTACAATGGCTTGTGCGTTTAAAAACAAAAAAAAACACCAACAGTAAGTTTGTTGGCATAAATAAATAATAATTGAAAGGTGTTTCAGGAAAGAATTATTAGTTGAAATTTGTGGCCCCCTCAGTCCCCTGACCTAACCCCCTGAAGTTTTTATCTCTGGGGTAACTTAAAGCATAAAGTGTACAAGACAAACCTACACACCCTGGGAGAATTAAAATAAAATATCCATCAGGAAATTGCCAGCATTTCTCAACATGAACTACAGTGAGTGATGGATAATTTCCTACAGATGTGCCAAAAATGTATTAGTTTTAAAAATGTTGTATGGTTTTATCCGCGCTGTTCTATGACAGCGGCAGTCAGCAATGAGCGTAGAGGACACATGCAGACAAAACACAGCGCAGTCGGTTCACAATCTTTTGGATCACCTGTTATTTTATAAGTCTGTATGTACTGCATGGAAGGGAACCCTTCATCATACCAGCTTCACAAACATTGATAGGGGAAAAATAATCTTTGCTTCTTTCTTGCAGATTTATAAATGACTTATCATTTAAAAATGCTTTGCAACATAAATATTAACATGGGAGGGGTAAAAAAGGGACATTATTAAGTTAAAAACTGAGGTAATGATTTTCTTGACATATGTGAAAACCTGCAATAGCATGTCAAAATAAGAATTCCGAAAGGCGGGACACAGTTTCTAACACAAAGTAATTTAAAACACAATACATAAATGTGAAAGATGTGCAGCAATTGGTTGTGACACACAACTGCACAGCACAAATGAGCAAAATGAAAACTGCAATATTAATTTCACAATAAATGCTAATTACTATACCACAAGTTAACAAAATGTTAATTGAGAGACCACAGCTCTCTGAACACTGAACTCTAAGATGCTAAAAGTCAGGTCAATTTACAATTTACAGCACTTAAAACAGACAGATGGATGGCACTCTCAATTAGGTGTTAAATGTTAATTTGCTTCATGTACCTACACCACATGCTGAGGAAACTAACTGAATTGGAGGCTAATTTACTGAAAACTAAAGTGAAAGTAACAAACTGCTGGTTAATCTATGGATCCCAGATGTCCCAATTTATCTGACAAGGGAAGGTCACAGTAGTTGTTGCAGAGAGAAAACCTCTTTGTAAAGTTTCAGCTGCTATGCTGCAAATGTATTGACAGGAGAGAGAGGAATGGGTGGGGCGGTTATAGGTTTCTCCTCTCTACTAAAGCCCTCCATTTATGAATCAAGCTGCAAGCAGCACAATGGTCACAATATGCCAGGTGGGTTTGTGTTTTCTGTTAGAGTAGATCAGCTTATTATCTTTGTGATGTGGAAGTGTGTTTACTTAAGTT
This sequence comes from Tenodera sinensis, assembly GCA_030765045.1. NCBI lineage: Eukaryota > Metazoa > Arthropoda > Insecta > Mantodea > Mantidae > Tenodera > Tenodera sinensis. The sequence goes on from CM060962.1 coordinate 166,613,497, forward strand.
GGTAATTTTTTTTCACTCTGGATAATGAGACAGGCATTAATTGTGAAACTTTGGTGGCGTACTTTGGTATTTCAGAAGATGTACATGCTGTAATGGCAGATGTTACTACACTTTTAATAGATAAAGAGGCATCAGATGAAGAAACTCATAGCGCCATGGCAGTGAGTGATGAAGCAATGTCACCAGTGGTGGATTTACAGGGAAGCAGCAGTTCATCCTATCGGCCATCACCTCCAAGAAAACTGAGAATGAAGTATCCATAAGGATATCTGGCTGATGTGTATAAGATATAGACAAAACAACCAAAGAAAAAAGATGTTGGTCCTCCCTGTCTGTGTTGTCCTGGATTAGCAATTGATATGCCACAGTGCCTGAAAATTACAACAGTGTTGGCACAGAAAAGAAAAATAATGAGCAAGACTGTGTCACAAAACTTTGAAAACATGCTAGAGCAACATCATTCCTCAAACCAAATGCTTCTGCAGGATATGATAAATCATGAATTACATGATCATTTTATAACAAAGAGACAGGAAAACGCAACAATACTTGATTCCACATTGAGTCTGTGGCATTGTAAATAAAGAGTATTGGCTCTCACAATTCACTGCAGTTCAAAGCTTCCAACTCATGGGTAAAGAAATTTAAATGTAAGAATAAGGTTGTCTATCCAAAAATAACCCACAACATTAGCAAGCAGATGGTTGAAGGGGATGCCAATATTCAACAAAAAGCTCATCAATTCATTAGTGAAACCAGGTCTATCATTGCGTAAAAATATGTCACCAGATCAAGTAATTAATGCTGACCAATCAAGATTTGATAAAGAGTTAGAATCAGGATGGACTCTCATAGTGAAGAGAAAGGGAAATAAGCATATCTTTGGTGCAGTTGGATCCATAACACCAACCACACACTCTTATATGATAATGCCTGGGATTGTCATGGAATGGTATGCTGCTATCCCACTTGCATGTACTTGTACCAGAGCCCAATGGCCATTTTCCTGCAAATATGAGTATAAATTTTCCTAACATCAAGGCATTCGCTTGCAAATCTGTTAATATGACAAAGAGGGATTTAAAAGTCTTCGTAAAACAAATAATGTAACTAGATATATAAGAAAAAACTATAGCCCTTCTTTTGGATGACTCCTGTATCGCCAATAAAGATGATTAACTATACAGCTTTACAGTTCCTGAAGGTGCTGAATTCATCAAGAAGGCGATTCCAAAAAAATTAACAGGCATTGTGCAACCAGCCAACATTTTCTTTTTCCATCCATACAACAAATTTGTGAAGTTTATCACAGATACAACTATGGTATCTCCTGACGATGGCATTAACATACAGCATAGAGACCACCTCTTACACCTTCAATCATTTGTGTATTTCCAGTTTTCGGCAGCAGGATTCTCCAACTTAATCAAATATGTATTTTTTCAATGCGGCTATACCAAAGACTTTCCTGGTGTATTTCAAACACCCTTAGAGTACTGCTTTGAAGGATTAATGAAGAGTGTTTCCATCAGAACTGTAACCAACTTGCCTTCATCAAACATGTACACTGTGAGAACTGTCTATCCATTGACTATGCTGTTATTGTTGACATGCATATTTTTTGCCTCCAATAGTTTAGTTAGGTAAGTAAACTCTGTTATAGAGTGTTTCATGTAATATTGTATTGCAATAAATAATCTAAAAAACAAAAAGTCTCCTGGACCAGATCACATACATCCAGAGTTCATAAAAAACCTTGGAAAAACAGCAAAACAACTACTGAAACTCTACAATCTATCCTGGAAAACCACTGTACCGGCGAAAGGCAATAATTGTCCCACTCTTGAAGAAAGACAAAACAGCATCAGAAATAAAAAATTATAGACCAGTAGCTCTTACCAGCATAATAGCAAAAGTGATGGAAAGAATGGTGTCAAACAGGTTAAATTGGTTCCTAGAATCACAAAATTTAATATCCCCATGTCAAGCTGGATTCAGAGAGTTCCACTCTACAAATGAACAAGTCTTACTTCTCAGTCAAGAAATCAAAGACTCCTTCAATAGAAAAGAAGATAATTTATCATTTTTATTGATTTTCAAAGTGCATATGATTCTGTATGCAGAACAAAACTACTAAAGAAAGTAAAAAAAAATAGGGATACAAGGTCCAATGTTTTCATGGCTATGTCATTTCCTAACACAACGCTTTATTACAACCAGATATAGAAGAAATATATCTAAACATAAACAAGTACACTGTGGCTTACCACAAGGTGCAGTGCTCAGCACTACACTTTTTAATATATTTATTAATGATCTACCACAACAAATACAAGAATCAGGCGTGAAATGTGCACTATTTGCTGATGACCTAGTAATGTGGACTTCAAAACCAAAAAGCAAAAGCACAGAACTGGAAAAAACCATGCAACAATCCTTAACCAACTTACAGAGGTGGACCAAAGAAAATTTAATGACTGTTAATACAACAAAATCAAACTACCAAATCTTTTCACTAAGAAAAAAACCACTAAAACTAAAACTAAATTTTGAGGGTCAACAATTACCAGAAACAAAGGAAGCAAAGTATTTAGGAGTTACATTTGATACCAAACTTACATGGACCAAACAAATAGAAAATGTAATACAAAGAGCAGAGAGGCGCCTTTCACTGTTAAAACGTCTAACAGGAATGAAGTGGGGATGTTCCAGAGCAACGCTTAACAGAACATACAATGTATATATAAAACCATTATTTACTTACTGCAGCAAAGTTCTTGTAACAGCAAACACAAAAAAAATTCAAATCTTTCAAAACCAAAGTCTGAGATTAATTACAGGTGCTATCAAAACCACACCAATAGCAGCTATGGAAATACTAACCAACCAATACCCCATTGAATATGAAATAGAAAAAGCGGCTCTTATTCAACACGAAAAGTTGATCAGACTCCCATTCAATACATGGCACAAGAGAAATTTTACACATACACTAAAGACTCAGGAGAGCTTTCTTTCCAAAATTCAAGACGTCAAGAAGGATGTACACCTTCCTAATTCAAAGGAAAACTTCATATCTAAAGTCAATCCAACACATACATTAGACATCACATATTATTTACACCTGACAGAAGAAGTTAAAAAAAGTGATACTCCAACTAGTGTTCTAAAATTATTGGCATTAAAGACAATCCATACTAGATTTCCAGAACATGAGTGGCTCCATATTTATACTGATGGATCATTGATATCAAACCAAGATGGAGCAGGTGCTGGAGTCACATGTCACCTCTTCTCCTATTACAAATCTTTAAGTTATGGAACTACTAACTTTGATGGAGAAATTGAAGCAATTCGAATGGCCCTACAAAATATTTTGTACAGAATTTCACATTTTCAGCAAGCAGTTATTCTCTCAGATTCCAGGGCAGCAATTATAGCAATTACTTCCAAGTTGTCACCAAAAAACCAAACTATTATAGAATGTTGGAAGATGCTTAGCCATCTAACAGCACTTCAAAAACACCTAGTCTTCCAATGGATACCGGCTCACTGTGGACTGAGTGGTAATGAGAAAGCTGATTTTCTTGCAAAAAAGGGTACTAGCGGTGAACAAAAATCTATAGTTAATTTACCATTTTATGCAGCTAAAAGATTAGTCAACTCTGAATTCAAAAAAATTATTGCAAAATATTATTATGAAAAATCAAAGAATAAAAGATGGGAACTACCAAACATTCAAACAGTGATTCCTGAGTATCCTCGAAAAACAGCAGTTGCAATCTTCAGGTTGATTACAGGACATGATTGTCTGGCAAAACATTTAAACAGAATTGGGATATATTCTTCACCACTCTGTCCTCTATGTGATCTGCAAGAGGAAATGGATCGAGACCACCTTCAAATATGCCCGGCCACTTCTAGTGCCCCATCCATCAGTGAAAAATATTGGAGAGCAAGAGGACTAATGACTTCATTGTCAGAAATCCAGCATTAGCTAACAACAATAATGTAATATTGTTGACTATTTGCCTCAAATAATGCATTTGTTTAATAAATCATTCATACTTACCGTACTCTCATTGTAACTCTGACGACTGATATCTTCTGTGTTAATAGTCCATAGCAGCTAAAAATTTTATGATGTATGTTTATTTTGTTAACTGTTAAATCTATTAACTGTACTATGTATGAATATAATTTGCGTGACAACATATGGTGACCTTCCCTTGTGATATAGAAATGCTTTTAAACATTTGTGTTCTGGTGTACTGACAGTCCAACCAGAATGCTTTTTCATTAAGGGAACTGAATCTTTACTTGGTCGCATAGCTGGCCTAAAGGGAATTTCTATGGCACTTAGAGCATTTATCAGTTTTGTAAGATCCTCATAGCCTGTTAAATTGAAGCGCATAGAGTTCTCATGCAAACTATAACCATAATTACCTTTATCATAGAAGATGATGGTAATGATATTCTTATGTGGCCACACATCTCTTAGACTTTTTAAAAACATACGCATTAACACCCGTTAATTTTTCATGGTCATATAAATAAAACCATGCTGTGTTCACAAAAAAGACATTAAGCACACTTGAGTTAATATATCATGAACATTACCCAACAGCCAATTACATAAGTTAACTCTAGTCAGATTATCATAATGGTTGCAATTCCTGAACTATTTGTTATCCATACTTATAGTTTTAATTTTGAAAGTTCATTGGCACTCCGAGCTAAGGTTTGCAAAAATCCTTGCTCCTGTGCATGATTCTTGAGATATTTCTTTGGACCTTGCTCTAACCTTTTCCTAATGTCACCCAGGCATTCTTCTATAGGAAATTGGCAATTTAATTTTGGTTTCTTATCAAGAATAGATCCCATTCCATTAAATCTATTCATTAAAAACAGTTGCTGTTTGAGATGCACTAACAGCTGGAAATCTGTCCATAAATCATTATCTCACTTCTCTACACATAGGAATCATACATGAAGATTCTCTGTGCTACAGTAGATGGATATTTTGGCAACATAATAGCACTAACACACTGAAACGCATGTTCTTACAATATATAAACTTCTATACAGGACAGAATTTGCATCCCCTGATTAGTTCACACTTGAAGAGGAGGGAAAGTGGAGAGTAAACAGAAACAGTGCAGCACAGAGCAAGCAGTTCTCCATAATATGGTCATACACTAAAGCAAAGACTCTGTAGCATGCTTGAAAAATTTTCCCCTGCTTATAATATACTTCTGTCTTTTCTGATGTTTGAAGTACTATTTCCATCACTTTCAGATGGATTCACTGCACTTTCATACATTAATAATGCACACTTAGTGTGTACCACATGGTGTACGAGCCTTTAACAGGAGTATTATTTGTATACACTCAATGTATAAAGCAGCTGCCATAAGTGTTTTAGTTTTATAACTTTAAATTTATAAATTCTTGCTCATTTTATAGATGCCAATAACTGTTATGATTTCATAATGGTACTAACAATAATAATGTACCATATTTTGTCTATCTTCTGACCAGAAAATCGTAGTCATCAACTGGATGGATTTACTTTAGAATGATACACTAATATGTTCTGTGGAAAGTGAAACTTAAGTGGGATAACACATATACAGATATGTATGTTTAAATGTAAGTGTGTTATATCTTTGAAATTTTATGGTGTATAAACCAAAATTATTAAAAAGAAGACTTATTATTTTTCTTACAGAAAATATTTTACAGTGTCTGATGAGTACAAATAATATCCCCTAAAATTTCAAATGCTAATTGCAGGTCGAAACTATTGGAACGTCTGGTGGTTTTTAATAAAGATGACAAAATGCAACCATATTTTTTCATAACTATTATTTATTTTCAAAATCTGGGATCCCTAGTTAATCTGCTACAAAAAGAGAAGAAAAAGAAAAATGCAACAACATATCGCTCATGCTACTATAAATAGGTATGATGAAAAATTATTCCTGATATTCAAGGCTCACATAACATGACACCAGTATTTTTTGAGAAACATGCAAAATCAAATTATAAGTCAAAATGATTACAATACACACATGTAGTACTGAGAAATTTGTAACATTATTAAATAGAACAAAATGAGATGATAGTAAATGTAGCACACATCATTTGTATAAAACCATCTGATGATGTTGGATGATACAAGACACTGTTCTCATGCGCACACTCTCAATCATAAATCTATTTTAACACTGGTTTTTATTCTTACTGTGAGTTTTTGAACTAAATCAGAATCAAATGACAACATGCATTCCTTGTTCTATATATTTGTTTTTGCTAATTATAATGTTCTAAATTTATTTCAGAGTTAATAGATTTTAATGTCTCTTTATCGTTATCAATCATTATTATCAATATCCTTTTATTATGTAGGAATTCTCTCATGTTTAATGTGTTGCTGCATGAACTGTATTCCAAAAGACATAAACGAAGTAATTATGCAAGCTTTCTTATTATTAGTTCTGTTAATCATTTATATTATTTGTAGATATCCATTTATGCTTAAATAACATTGCATATTCCTCAACATTTTCTTATAACCAATGTCTGTTACTCTCACACACACTAACCACTACTAGTAAACTTGTATAGACAGCCTACACTTCATTACTACACTTAAAAGTTTTGGTTGTCACTAATGTAAAGTACTACCTTTTATCCTTTCAACAACACAGCTCACAGCCAAACAAACGTCTCACACACAGCCTAGCTCATGCCCACAACCTGGCAGCTGATTTTGAATAGTAATTATGAAAATTGTATTGAAGCTGTGTGTATATTATAAGACAGAGGAGTTTGAACATCTTAAGGCAAAGTTTTATGTTGTGTCTTGAGGAAAACCCATTCTTGTTTTCTGACACATCTACGTTTCCATCATTTCCTTTTGTAAAATTACTCCGGGGTCATTCTAGCTCCTTGGCCATTGATGAATACAACCATAGTGAAGATATGCTTTATGATGGTTCACTGCCATGTTTGAGCAATGGGCTACTTGAGCGATAAGGGGCCTGGCACTAGTTTCTGTCAGTAGACCCAGGACACTGGGATCCACTGTGGCGTAGTATGCACCCTTTCTATGGCCTTCTCTAATGCTGCAATAGTTTCCTCAATGTCGTTGTTCACGATGGTCAAATCAAAGAAATGTCCATAGGCCTGCCGCAGCAGATCAGATTCCTTTGCCAGACGCTCTAGGCTGCCATCATACTGCACAAAGATTAAACATGGAATCAGAGCCCAACTCTTTAAGAGTTAATTATTAAACCTAACATATTCACAAAACTGTCTATTTCAAAATAATTTAGGTATGCATTTATTCATCTATTTATTTACTTATTCATTCATTCATTCATTCATTCGTTCATTCATTTGTTCGTTCGTTCGTTTGTTCCCTCCCTCCCTCCCTCACTCACTCACTCATTCACTCTCACTCACTCAGTCACTCACTCACTCACTCACTCATGCATGCACGCACGCATGCACACACGCACACACGCACTCACACACTCACTCACTCACTCACTCACTCACTCACTCACTCACTCACTCACTCACTCACTCACTCACTCATGTATTTATTTACTTCCTAAAAGTAGTACATGGCAATGAAAAAACCAATTTGCATTGTCTATACAAAGTTTACAAGTTTAAAGCAGCATTTAAAATTCACACATTTGGAGTGATGATTTAGATCTCTCTGTTGGAAACTTCCAACTTATATTTTTATATTCTTAGTAGCCATTCACAAAAGCATTAAAGTTGGCTAGTTTAATATCATAAGCTGGATTATTACTTTTACCTAATGTCCTTGGTGTGTTTCGAGTTTTATAGGAGGAGCTACATATGTATTTGCTTTATTATATTAGAAATGTATGCACTAATGCATTTTAAGCAAAATTTGATTCAGCTAGATGATCACCACATAACTTGAACTTGATACTTTAAGATATTACCTTATGGGATTCTAGTTCTGAATCGACAGAAATATTTCTTAAATAAAATCAAAGAAGAACCACAGCAAAATTTGTTTAACTTTAGTAGCAAAATTAATATCTACTTTATTCGTAACTGTAATCAAATCCATAGCAAAAATAATAGAGCAGTTAAAAATCAGTCAGTTCTGTGCATTGGACTACTATTATACAATGCAACTACAAAGGGGTATAAACATACATTTAAAAAAATTAAATACCTATGTTGTAAACAAATATTCGATTTTAACTACTTCTATAGTACAAAGGAGTTTGTTGAACAGATAAATAACCATAATAATTAATCAACAAAGAAACTATTCAAATTAAACTGCAATCACTTAACTACAACAAAGACTCTGGACTTCAACTGAGCCTGGCATGAGCACCAAACACACTTGTAATAGCAATTTTAGTCACCCTTGACAGATGACAAACCCTGCAAAAAATGCTAAAGCTGATGGTAGTCTCTCTACAAACCAGCCAGCCCAATCACAGACCACGCTAGTGACCACACAGTCACTAGCTAGGGTAGTGCAAACTCCACTCACCAAGCAATGAGTACTGTATTAGACATAGGCGTTCAGCATTTCCTTCATATTCGGTGATCGTGCATCAAGGAGGTAAGATCAGCTCTTGTACAGCAGCGATATCAGCTAGAAGCACAGCAGTGGTAGAGCAGCTGAGCAGTACATCCTCACTGCCCTTAGAGGAGACTGGCAGTGGGCACTGACCCCCTAATAGCCTGTCTTCTGGAGGAAGCTCATCATACTCTCACATCAGCACATTCGCAGCTGAGTCTACTCATTTGCTAGCATCCCAGGTGACTTTTGGACTTACTGTTTACTGCCTCCCTCTCTGCCATCCAGAAAAAGCCAGCAGCACTTGGTACTCATATTTGGGACTGCAAGCCCACAAGGTCACTGCCTTAGGTCAATATGTTTGTCACAAGACGTCTGGCCCTCTGTGGAGTGCCATATGGCACTTGCAACTGACAAAGAACAGCCAAGTACTAGCTGCCAAGTAAAATCTGACAAAATAAGTACCCCTATGAAAGACCCCAAACCCTCTCTCCACCCGGCCCATGGGTAAATCTAAACAGGATTGAAGCCCTGGCACTCACCAAGGGGAAGCACAAAAACACCAAGAAGGCCTTCTGCCTCATAAACGAAGGGACAGCTGTGCCCACCACACTGGAAAACAGAACCACCTCATGAGCTACTTCTGTGATCCCTGTCCAGGCCCTATCTGTGACCCTATCAAAGAATGAGGATACACCAAAGGCTTCCCTGTAGTGGAGAATAGGTGTAAGAAACCTTCCAGTTCAAAGCTGGAGGGGAGACTATAATCTGATGGTTTAAATATACAATAAATCCATTGTTGTATTAAATAAATTTAATTAAAATGCCTATTATTTTCTGTCATTGATGCTCTTTGCATTCAATACAAAACCTTTTTTTCATAATTTTAAGTTTCAAATAGGGGTGCATGTTAGATTTTCTGGTGCTTCATATTCGCTGGCACCTTTGGTTCAAGTAAATATGGCAGTTCTTGAAGGTAGGATAGCTATACATGTGGTGTAATCACTATAAAAATATGTTAAGAGCTTTTCAGAGTATTGGGCTATATAGGGTTTAATTTTCAATAAAGTTTATATAGATTAGTGGAAAAATAAATTTGCCATAATACATAGGAATATGTTGCTAAATTTTCACTCTAGCGAAAAAGACTAGAGCTGAATGTTTTTAACACTTACATGAATGAAGTGAATATTAGCATTGCAATCAGAATACACTGATTATTATTATGAAATGGTACCTATATGTGCAATATACAGGTATTGTACTTATTTTATTTCTACCAGGTGCTTGATGGAGTAGAGATATTAGCCAAAAAATTTACTCTAAACACTGACATTTTTGCAGATTACATTTAGGAAACAGTATTGGCAAGTGCATTGAGTTAAAAAAGAGCACACATTCAGGAAGAAGCTGGTATGGTTACCATATAGTTAGTACCCTAATTACTACCCATGGTGGTGATTAGTTCATTATTAGGAATGTTAACCAAAGATCTTAATACAACTGCCTGGACCGAACTTGCAGTTAGCACCTAACCCAAACCTTAACCAAAGATCATAACAGTCATTAGGCTCTGTGCAAAGAAATATTAAAGTATTGAGGTTACTATACCAGATAATTCTGGCACATGCACTTTAACCAGGAATCCTTATCTTAGATAAGGCCTGGTTCCACATTCTGGTTATATGTGTATACAAAATAATCACTATTGTTATTCTCAGAAGCCTGACATCATTCATGAACTATTCCTCCCTGACGGAAATATTGGTGAAGACCAGTGGTGGCTCGTGAATTTAATGGATAGCATGCTGCATGCTCATACAGTGGTGATGTTTCTGATTATAGTAGTAAATTGGCCTGACGATTTTTCATGTCGGCAAACATGTTGATGACCTTGGTCTTTGATGCTGAAAACTAGACTCTTTTCTACAGAGAGCTTGGCGAGTGACGAGAGTCAGTCCTATTTCATAGTGTTCCTTAGGAAGCACTGATCCGCTTTAGTGAAGAGAAGTAGCACTCTGGTTCTGCCGTAGTCATAGGGATTATGACAATAATCCTCCGGAAATTTGCCATTTCATCAAAAGCTTCAACCAGGTTGTTTGAATAGAGCATCTTAAGCAGCTACATTATTACATTATTTTGTTATTCAACGATGCTGTCAATTGCCACGATCACATCAGTGTCGCCAGTGTGCCGAAATTTTGTCACGCAGGAGTTCCTTTACGTGCCAGTAAATCTACTGTTATGGAGCTGTCGATTTTAAGCACACTTAAAAACCATCGGTCTGGGTCGGATTTGAACCCATGACCTTGGGATCAGTAGGCCAGCGTCTAACCAACTGAGCTACCCAGACCGACATCTTAAGTAGTGGTAATGCCCCACTCCCATGATGAAATTCTGGCCTTTCATAAATAATTGAAAGCTCTGATTTTAGTTTATTCCTGTGTAACATGGAATATGTCATTACAGCCAAGTCTAGAATACTGTCCAGAAAATTTCTCAACTATTCTTCAAAATTTTCTGTGTCTAAAAGCTAAGAGCTTACAAACAGATGAGATATTGATTCAAAGCAGTATTTTGTCTCTATTGTGATGCAATGCAACCTCTTTACAATCGGTGATTTTGTTGCAGTCCCATCGCTTCTACTTATTTCCATGTTGATCTTCAGCAGAGGCAGTATCCAAGTTCTTGCATAGTCCATGAGTCATCTGCATGAAGTTTTTTGCCAAATGGCTGACTTAATCAGTTTTCCTCATCTGCAGTTGGTTGTAAAGGATATTAACACGAGGCATCAAATAGTGAAAGAAGTCTAACCAGCACATAAATTCGCTGTCTTGCAAGTTGTGTCTTAGTCCTCTTGCTTCTCTTCCCGTGTCTTATGAAAATGAAGCCTCAAGTTCAAGAAAATATTCAATAAGTGCTTCTCTGTTTTCAAAAATACAACTCACTGTCCAGAACTTAAAATTCCATCTAGTGGCAGAACCAGCAGCAATACAACATTCATATATTTTTTCGAGAACTGACATATGCTGGGGTGAGCGTGAGAAGAAAACAGGAACTCCTGACAGGGTGGAAATTAGCCTTGCTGATTTGTTTTGCAAAGCAGCTTTCTCCAATAAGAGATTTAACTGATGGATACAACAGTGTACTTAGTGTGCCAGAAGATCATGTTCTCTTGAATTTGATTGCAGACCATTTGTTATTCCCCTCATGACAGCAGCACCACCAAATGTTTGTGCAATGATTTTGTTTGGTGTTGACTTGAAATGACTGTTTAACTCTGTAAGCAGACACTCAGATAATTCTATGGGAGTTGTCCATTATGCTAAAAAATAAAACCAAAACCTTTCTTAGATGTCACCGTTATTGATACATAAGAACCAACTGCTGATGCTCTGGCACTTCTGTAGTCTCATCTGCCTTTAAGGCTACAAATTTTGTCTCCTTCAGTTCTTCTTTTATTTTGTTGTGGCAGACATCCAGCATACATAGTAACAGTCCATTTTGTGTTGTTTTTGACGTCCATTTAGCAATGGTTCTTGTCTTCATATGATTTTTTACAGTACTGTCGACATTAGCTAGTAAGTTAATAAGTCCTAAAAATATTTCAGAATTTTCAGATTCTTTTGTCTCATTGTTGTCCCCTTAATGCCAAATCAAATGCACCACACAGCTTAATGCAGTCTATTATTTTTGATAAAATATACCTATTTCTTTTGATTTCCTCTTGTTTTCTAGTTTAAGAGACTCGCTATATGCTGAACTGAACTGTACACCAATGTTAACTGCACCAAGAGTAGTGAGATCTAGAACCTTACTCAAGTGTTTCCTACTTGATATATGCTTGTTTGTATATTCATTTAAATGGCCCAGGTCCTTTATGCCACTTTTTGACCAGGAATCATTACTTCCGAACAACAGGCAAGGAAAGCAGAAAAGAGCATTCCTAATTTCACAACTGCACATTCATGAATATTTTGCAAAAATGTCACTATAAAAATGTCTTATGTAAGTACCAGTAGCTTTTCTTCCCTTGGCTGTCTGAACAGTGCTAATATCAGGAGTAGGTCTTCCAAGTGTTTTAACATGAATTTTTTCTTCAAAGGATTGAGTAGAGAATGGATTCTTTAACAGTCCGCAATTTTATTCAATACGGGTGCTTGAGAGGAGAAGAACACTGCACACGTGCAAGTAAGCTAATTAGCAGAATGTATGTAACTGACTGCAGCATGGTACAGTGTAAATTACTGTGAATGCAGAGTATGTGGGGAAAGGGAAAGGAGGGGTGAACCTATAATATGGCTATCTTACAGTGCTCTTCCATGCTGCTGTAGACGACGCACGCTGCATCTGTCCAGCACACTACTAGTAATAAGTAACTCATATTATACATTATCAAAGCTCGTTTGCAACTAAAGTGTTGTAAAATATTTAAAGTTGGTTATTTCTGAAATTGTTTAGCATGCTGCAGCATGGTAGCTCATACTGAGGAACCACCCCTGGTGAAGACAGAAAGATCATGGAGTCTTTTCTTTCTTTGTCAACAGTTAATGCCCCCCCCTCCTCCTACATATGTGAATACAATACTGTCCAGCTTTTCACAGGATTAATTGACAAGGAGTATGATTTCACCTTTATTCAATACAATTTTGCCATATCTCATACCTTAGTGAGAGCAATTGAAACAGTGTTCATGGAGGACAAGATTATTAGCAGAGATTTAAGGCCCCCTTAGTCTCCCGATCTAACTCCCTGCAACTTTTATCTCTGGGATAAATTAAAAAATATAATGTATATGAGAAGACTCATAAAGAGTTAAACAAAATATCTGACACAAAATAGCATTACTTTGGTGCTGTTTTTTATTGGTGCGTTGTTTCACGTTTGGGCGATGTGGCTCTTATTTTCCTCAGGGCGTGGTAATGGATGGAATGAAAAATCACACGATGTTTCTTCACCACAATGTATTATTTTATTAACACTTTTTTTCTATTTTACATTTAAATAAATCCTCTTAGCACCGTTTTAAATTATTTAAGTCCTTCCACTTTTTCAAAAAGTGGAACAAAAGCTTGATGAAAGTCTGGTAAACGTTCTACAATGTTCACACGCTACGAAAATACGTCCTATCATCTTGGAACGTAGACGCTAATGAAAGGAGTCTGGCATCACCTACGTGATACTACCTTTCTCGTATACATCCGCGCATGCGTCCATCAAGTAGTTCCCGTATTGTTAGCGAAGCGATCTTTAGCTATCCTGATTTCGCTTTTATTATTGAACACATATAATTCTAATATTTATACATATATATTAAAATTAAATATGGAAATATTTATGACGTCTTTAAACAAACTTAATTGCTCGTAACAATGAACATTAGTAACACGTTTTCGTCATTTAACCATCTCATACCAACATCAAAAAACAAATTACACTCTTAACAAATATTCACATAAACGATTTTCTTTTGGGGTCTTTTAATATTCTGTCTCACATGCCCCTTGTTTTGTTTTTCAAGTTGTCACCTATATTTACAATCTTGAAACACAATACAACATTTCTCCCTATTCCTCTGATACAATCACTTTGCACAATACTTTTTTTTCTTCACAGTCTTCTTCGCTGTATGTTTTTGTCTTTTGTTTTGGCATGACACAGCATGTCTTTATAGCTTTCACATATTCAGTTACTATACAATACATATTCAGTTATTATACAACACATATTCAGTTATTATACAACACATATTCAGTTCTTGTACAATACATATTCAGTTATTATACATTTGACATTGACACAAATATAATTTAAGTGTATCATGGTTTATTGTGTGGGTTTTGACTTATGTTCCTTGTTATGAGGAGAGAAAAGCAGGATACAAATCTTGAGCTAATGATTATGATCATATTTATGGCAATATTTTATTCAGTTCTTTGCCTTCTTTGTCTTGTAAGCTTATTATGTATAGGCAGGTCGTTGAGTCAATTCTTAAACTCTGATGTTACTAATGGTACCATTTTTTTTAATTGGGTTCTTGTTCATTATTGTTTAGTTCGACATTTCTTAAAGCTTAGCATTGGCTATATCCATCTTAATTCATGGGCATTGCTTTTCTGATTATGGTTTTTCTTACTTCACTAATTGTCACCTCTTTATCTCTTATCTCTATAAGAGAAAACTTCTATACTTATAATTATTCTGCAATTGTATTATTTTTCTTCTCAATTCACCCTCGACACCCTTGTGTCAAAAATATTTTATCTTTGTCATCACAATTGATTCCTTTTTATTTTTTGTCCCTGACATCCTTATGTCAAAAACACATTTTTTTCGTTGTTATAATTCACTTCTTTAATGACAATCAGTGTCCTCATCTGTCTTTGTTGACAATGCTCTTTGTGGTTAATATAGCCAATAACTATGTTGATTTTCTTTCTTGTTGTATTTTCCAATCTGAGCATAATCTTCTATAAGTAACCCATTAAAAATTATTATTTTCCATCATTTCTACTATTCCTGCCTTACATGTTTGTTGGCAAAGACTATTTGGTCCTTTCTTTGTATGGTTTTAATTTATTTTTAGGATATCTTCCTACCAACTTGCCATTTGTATTGTGTAGCTCATATGTATGGTCACCCAGCTGTTTTGTTATGACCAGTGGTCCAGTGTACAGTAGTTCCATCTTTCCAGATCTTTTCTCAGATGCCTTTGATACTTTGTGGCTTCTTAACCTCTTGAGGGATATCGACGTGAAATCACGTCCATTTAAAATGACAGATGAGCGATATGGGCATGTATACACATCCTGTGCGTTTAAGCATTTAACCCTTATTTATCCCTTATCCAACTCATTATAATTTTCCCTTTGTGAAACATTTTAGTAAGGTCTATATGCTTTATTGGCTTACCTTAATATGTTCGTTTTGCAGTGATTTACCTCAAAACAGGGATAAACACACAAGGGTACGTACATCTCCACATTCGCGAATTCCCTTCTTGCGGCACATGAAACACTTTGGAGATGGGCGGGACTTCTTTGCTGTTGGTGGTATCCTTTTAGGATAATGTTTTCCTTGAAGTCTGAGGGGTGCAGGGGTTTTGGATTTTCAACCCCCAACATGGTATTGTTCAATTAGGCTGCGAGCTATTTATAGTCGGAAGTCAAGGTCGGTCATTGTCCTGTGTGGGTTTAGAGAGCTCTCCAAATTACCAAACAATTGTATATGGTTATATCCAGTTAGTGCAAAAACACCTTTTTATACCACTTCTCCCTTCAGCTACAAGCAGGAAAGTATACATATGAATTTCAACAAAGAAAGACACGTACTCTACTAAGTTACGAAACTCGGGTAAGCAAAAGTTGCAATGTTGATCTATTCTGATGACTCAAGAGACCATGCATACAGTAGTCCTTTATTACACAGTATGCTGACGCATAAGCCACACATACATTGGGTGTTTCTTTACTGTATCTTTCCAAGAACTTATATTAGATGCGTTCGACAGAGCAAAGTTGACTTTTCACCACAGTGAAACAAAATTGTGCCATTTCAACGTTTTGTAAATACAACTCAACTTTGCTGATGACATACATTTATACTGCATATAACGAGTTTTATACCAGTCTTTGTTTCATTAAAATAACTCAATATTTACACAAAATACAGCTGTGTATATACGAAGCACTTTTAGCGCTTTTAACAATTTAAATGCTAGCAGTTCTCGACTCGCAGACGTTTTAAATGGCCATCGCTCAAGAGGTTAAGAGCACCTTTTCTCCAATTTGTGGGGACCATTTCCTGATAAATCTTTTTACCTTGTTTCTCCCTTTTTCTGCCTCTTCCTGTAACCTTCTGAATGCCAATTGACATTTTTCCTTCTCTGTCAATTCCCTTTGAGCAGCCATCGTAGTGTCAATGTCAATTGTCAATCTTTTGGGTTTTGTGTTGGTCATCAATTCGATTGGGGCGAACTTGGTCGTGGGGTTCACCGAATGGTTAATCACCTCCTCTATGTACCTGCATTTTTCCGTCCAGGAAGTGTGGTCTTTGTGGCAAAGTAGGCAGAAATATATACTATTTCTCATCGTTCTTTCTGTCAGATTTCCTTGAGGATAATAGGCTGAGGAATAGTATAATTTTATTCCTGATGTTCTTAAGGTGTGCTGGAATAATTTACTTTTATGCAGTGTTGCATTATCTGATAGTATAGCTTTTATATTCCCATATCTTGGATTATAATCTTTAACGATTTTGTTCAGGCAAGTTCTACTTTTAATGTTCCTAATGGGGTATATCTTAGTAAATTTTGTGAAAACATCAAGCATGACGAAGATGTATCTGTTTCCATCTTTCCCCCTTGGTAGCTTGCCATGTTCATCGATGCACACCAATGCATTTTTCTCGTTTCTCACGATGGATTGTGGAACGACATCGTATCTTACATTGATTGGCTTGGCCTTCTGACATAGGTCGCATGAGGAAATTAACTTTCTGACTTTCTTGCCAAGATGTTTGATGTATAGTACTTCCTCAATTGCAAGCATTGCTCTCTCAGTGCCAGAGTGAAGCATCGAGTGATGGAATGCCAAAATAACCCTGTTCTGTAAGGAATTTGGTACCATCATTTTCCATTTCCTTACGTCACGACCATGTAATTTAAACAGGATGTTCCTAAATTTCCCTATCTTGGCTTCCAACTTTGGTACTATTTCTGGAGCCTTGTCGAATAGCCTTTTCAATTCAGGGTCTTCTTGCTGTAGCTTCGCCATGTTTTTGAAGTCTTGTAAGATTTCGTTGCTTTCCTTACTATTTATCTGCATAATTTTAATTTCATGGTGTGGATTATATATCGTCTCGGGTATGTGACTTTCTGATCTTAATCTTGACAATAAGTCACTAAAGATGCTCTCCTTGCCTGGGATATGTCTGACCTCTATGTCATGCAATGTTATTTCGTGTATGTACCTCGAGATTTTGGAATTGGTTAGCTTGCATTTTTGGATGAAGGACAGGCTTATGTGATCAGTATATATAATTATTTTATAATGGTAGATATATTGCCTGAACTTTTGTAACGCAAAATGGATTGCACCTATTTCTAATTCCGTTATGCAGGCATTGACTTCTATCTTGTTTAGAAATCTAGAAGCTGTGGCAATCACATGTTTGTTGCCACCTGCATCTTCTTGTGCCAATATTGCTCCATATGAGTGCGCACTAGCATCGGTGTATATTAGAAAAGGTGAATTTGGATCCGGTCGTTCCAGGAGAATACTGTGCTTAAAAAGTTCTTTGATTTTCTCAAAGGCTACCTGGTGTTCGGCATTCCATTCCCACTTAGTATCCTTTGTCAACAGTTCTCTAAGAGGTACTAATTCTTTAGCGTAGTTAATCACAAATTTTGACTGGTACTGTAAAATGCCCAGAAACCTTCTCAACTGTTTCAAGTTACGTGGGGGTGGTATACACTCTATGGCCTTGACTCTCTCCGGATTAGGTTGTATACCATCAGGCATAATGATGTGGCCTAGAAATTCTGCCTCTTTCACAAAAAATTCACACTTTTCCAAGTTCAGGGTCATGTTGCTTTCCTGAAACTTGGACAATACATAATCTATGTGATGTAAGTGTGACTCGGGATCCTTGCTGTATATTAAAAAATCGTCAACATATTGCGTTACAAAAGCCTCGATAGTATCCCCGAAAACTTTGTCAAGAGCCCTCAGAAGTGCACTGCTACTGGTTGATAATCCAAAGGCACATTTTAAAAAGTAGTACACCTTTCCTTTGTACAGGAAGCAGGTATATTTCCTGATGTCTGGATGAAGAGGAATTTGCCAGAATGATGCTGTCAGGTCAAGACTAGTAAAATGTTGACCTCCCTTCAATTTTGATATCAGTTGGTCTACCCCCTCAGGCCTGTAATGATCTGGCAAGGTATGCGCATTTATTTTCCTTGCGTCGATGGTCATCCTCAATTTTCCCTCTTTCTTGTGGACCCATACCACTGGATTCACATAACATGAGTCCGACGGTTCTATTATTCCGTCTGACAACATTTTCTGGATCACTCTGTCAGCTTCCTCCCTGATGGAGTTGGGGATGGGCCTGGATTTATGTGAATAGGAGGTGATATCTTTGACTTTAAAAGTATGTACATACTTATTACATGTACCTGGCTTTTTATTAAAAACTTTCCTGTTTTTAATTAATATTTTTCTAAGTTGGTTCCTTTTCTCTTCAGAGATGCCATGTGCTCCCCAGACCTTCTCGTCGATTAGCTGTGACGTTGGTTCTTCTTCATCTGTTGGTAGTGGTTCAGGTTGGTAGTTGTTCGAGGTAACGTATTTGTCTTCTGTGCAGATCCGATGGCTGCAAACATTAGTATCCTCCTCGCTCGTCCAACCTGTTTTCTCCTTACTTATCCTTAGGTCTACCAACCTATTCTCGTGGACATTGATGTTCTCCACAAAAAACTGCTCATCCGGATAGATCCCTGTCTGGTCTGGTTCCTCCTGGCATGTTTCTTCCTCCAGGAACTTCACGGTGCATTCTGAGGTTCCTTTCTTGATAATAAATTCATGTAGGTCATAATCGATCACCGACCTCCAAAGATTAAGCAAATCACTGCCAATGATTAGGGTAGCTGTTAGTCTAGGTATTACCAGGGCAATAAAATCGAACTTCCAGCTTCCGATTTCTATTACCAGCCTTACCTGGTATTTAACATGTTCCTTTTTCTTGCCAATCGCTGTGCTGCAATACACTCCACACACAGGCAAGAATTCAGCATTTCTCTTTGTTATATATTCCTGGAATAGCTGTTCGTTACATACTGATGTGCTGGCTCCTGTATCAATCATTGCTGGCAACTCGATACCCCATACCTTAAGCCTAATCATTGGTGGATTGGTTATTTCCTTCCTTTCACTTACCTGTCTCCTCAAGGTACCTATACAATGTTGGTCAATATTGCCCCTACTGCCACACAGGTCAACTTCCGGGACACAAAGTTGACTTGTACTTAGTTTTCCTGGGCATTGGAGGTGATTGTTGTTTCTGTATATTCTGTGCAGCATCGGTCCTATTCGGCATCCTGTTCCTGTTGTCTTAAGTTGCCGGTGTTCCATTGGTTTCTGCCCCTTTGGCGTGAACCCCTATTGTATGATGACCTTTGGCTGTTTAAGTATTCCCTACAGAATCGTATGTGATTCACTTGATGGGTACAGTCTCCTGGTCTCCCCCGATCATATCTATGCGTTCGGTATCGCGATTCACCCCTTGGTATTGTGTCGTGGTACCGCTGTATCGTGTTCTCCATCCTTTCGCCATGATTGTGTGGTTGTGGGAAATGGTGTGCCCCTCTCCCTCTGTCATGAGTGCTCCTAGTATTTCTATCTTCTCCCTCATTCTGGTTGTTCGTAGCCATGCTCCGGTTTAAGATGGGTGAGTTTGGGTGACCGTTCCTATGTCTATGCTCATTAAGCTGACCATTTTGTGTTTTGAAGGTTGTCAGTAATTCTATCATGTCTGCAAAATCTACTGGCCTCGCAACAATTAACCCTGTTCTCACTGTGTCTGGGAAATGTCTTGTTATGGTGGTAATTAACTCTGCTTCCGACAGGTTAGGGTCTAATAGCTTTCCTTTGTTGGCTACTTTCATAAAATAATCGACTAGCAATAACCCTTTGGTTGGATCATATCTACCTGTCGCTAGCTCTACCCTAGTTTGGTTTTGCTTAGCTGGGCCCCAATACCTTGATAGGAATAGATTTCTGAATGAGCTATACAATTCATGACCAGCTAGTGTTAACCTAAGCCATTCTAATGCCTTGTTTTTTAAGCTTTTCTTGACTATCATCATCCTAAGCTCATTTGGTATCCTTTTCACTTTAAAATACTCTTCCACCTCTTTAACAAAGAGTTTTGGATCGTCTCCCTTCTCCTCGTGGTGTGATTTCATGTAGTATGCTGTTGGTGTAACATGTGTTGTGTGTTGTGTCATTGTTTGGTTGTGAACCTCTTTCTCTGTATGGTGAGTCAACATTTTGTACATTATTCAAATAACTCTCATCTTGTACATTACTTACATCTAAATCATCTTGCCTTTGTAGTGCATTCACAACATCATTTACATTAGCCAAACTTTCTTTTCCTTTTTTCATTTCTTCACAAATTGATTTTAAATCATTCTTTATTTCTAAGTGACTTTGTTTCATATCATTCATAGCATCTTGTTGTGAATGTACCACATCAGCCATAGTCTTAATTTTAGGAATGACAATTTGTTCTACAGTTTCATTAATAATGCCTTTCTTTACTACCTCAATCTCTTTCCTTAATTCCTCACTTATTTCTGCTTTTACATTTGTCATCTTACAGTCTACACTTGCATTACATTCTGTTATTTCATCTCTATATCTACCAATTTCTTCTTCTAATACAATCTTATTTTCTCTCATTTCCGATTCTATTTTTCCCATCCTATCTCCTATGATTTCTATCCTAGCTTCTAAAGCTTCGTTTGTCTCATTTATGTTTTTATGTACTAATTTCAAATTAGTTTCCATTATTTTCATATTTTCTTTACACTCCTGTCTTCCTAATTCTATTTTCTTTCCCAAATCTAGCTCTAATTCTTTCCTATTAAGTTCTATTTTCTGTTCTAAGTTCTGTCTTCCTAATTCTATTATCTGTTCTAAGTCTTGTCTCACTTCCTCCATTTTCTGACCTAAACTTTGTTCTATGTCCTGTTTTAATTCTGCCCTATTCTGTTCAATTTTCTGACCTAAACTTTGTTCTATGTCCTGTCTCACTCCTTCTATTTTCTGACTCAATTCTACGTTATTTTGTTCCATTATCTGACCTAAACTTTGTTCTAGTCTTTCAAACATCATCATTAATAACTTTGATATTTTCCTATTGCTACCTGTTCCTCGCTTTCTGGTTCTATCTGATAACTAGGCCTATCTGCCCCTTCCCCTACTCCTGTTACTAGATCTCTCTCTTTTCGCGACATTCTAGTTTCTTTATTCAGTTCACTTTGGCTTAAAAGTCCTACTATTTTGCCGCTTTGCAGTAACATAAAAATAAAAATAAACTGGATGTAAAAATAAAAATTTTTGGTCCTACTTTTTTCTCATTGATTTATCCAGTTACGTGCGTCTCCTGGGTGGTTGGCTTCGCTAGACGATCTCTGGTGTTTTCCCGCGTTGATTATCCGTTCATTGGTGTTCTAATGTAGTAGATTTGAAACGATGGTCTAATGGCGTCTTCTTTCTTTTTGGCGCGAAGATATGGCATCACTTGGTATTTCACGTAAGTTCATTTCCCGTTGATTTCCATTGCATCCAAAATTCGTGTTCCACGTTGGGCAAGCCATTTGGTGCTGTTTTTTATCGAAGCGTTGTTTCACGTTTGGGCGATGTGGCTCTTATTTTCCTCAGGGCGTGGTAACGGATGGAATGAAAAATCACATGATGTTTCTTCACCACAATGTATTATTTTATTAACACTTTTTCTCTATTTTACATTTAAATAAATCCTCTTAGCACCGTTTTAAATTATTTAAGTCCTTCCACTTT
This sequence comes from Tenodera sinensis, assembly GCA_030765045.1. Classification (NCBI taxonomy): domain Eukaryota; kingdom Metazoa; phylum Arthropoda; class Insecta; order Mantodea; family Mantidae; genus Tenodera; species Tenodera sinensis. The sequence continues at coordinate 166,635,673 of CM060962.1, forward strand.
TTCAAAAAGTGGAACAAAAGCTTGATGAAAGTCTGGTAAACGTTCTACAATGTTCACACGCTACGAAAATACGTCCTATCATCTTGGAACGTAGACGCTAGTGAAAGGAGTCTGGCATCAACTACTTGATACTACCTTTCTCGTATACATCCGCCCATGCGTCCATCAAGTAGTTCCCGTATTGTTAGCGAAGCGATCTTTAGCTATCCTGATTTCGCTTTTATTATTGAACACATAATTCTAATATTTATACATATATATTAAAATTAAATATGGAAATATTTATGAAGTCTTTAAACAAACTTAATTGCTCGTAACAATGAACATTAGTAACACGTTCTTGTCATTTAACCATCTCATACCAACATCAAAAAACAAATTACACTCTTAACAAATATTCACATAGACGATTTTCTTTTGGGGTCTTTTAGTATTCTGTCTCAACTTAATGTGAACTAAGTGAGTGATGGATGGTTCCTTAATGAGGGGTCAATCTGTGGACAAGGGCAGTGACTGCTTTTGGTACCTCCTTTCGTTATGCTGGTGAGTAAAGACTTTTGAAGTGTTTAAGAATAACATTATATGATTGCATCAGAGTCTATCCATGATGATCAGAGTTAGCAACAAGTGCCACTATCCTCCATAGGTACACCATATTATAAAACTGGAAAAATGTTTTTAAAGAAAAAGCAAACAATAAACTAAATGGGGAACTAATGACTAAAACCCAGTAAACAAGTAAACTAAGATTCCCTTAAAGTTGCCTCGAAGACGTAATGAAAATAATTTTAGAAATACAGAAATATATCCATCTAAAAATATAAAGCAGTCATTGTCATTACAGTCATATTTTTAATGCAATTATTCTTACATCCGCAAGATTCTGCAGAACAGGAGCAGCAATGAACACCACATAAGGAGCAAACTCTGCTGTTCGCAACACCTTAAGGGCCTGAGGTTCTACATCCAGGATAGCCATTCTTCCCTCTTGATGAATCTTTCTGATTGTCTCAAGCTTGGTGCCATACATAGCATCTTCATGTGTTCCTACAACAATACAAAATGTGTATCAGCTACAATGTATTATTTTGATTCATTAAGAAAACTGTGAATGTTACTCTGAAAACCATTCTAAACTTATATATTTATATGTTATAATTGGATGAACACCTGTTACCAGCATCCACATGTTTGTAAATGTTAATACACATGCATTCACATAATTGTTATAATGAATGTTACCATTCCTAAAACACTAAAACTTCCAAAGCAGAAAATTTATAACAACATGGGCTTGGTGACAGCATAGAGTATATTTTCCCATGAATGTGTCACTATGATTATAAGTTTCTTGAGCAAAGGCATATAGCAGTAGTGTTATAGGTTTATCTATTGCTTTGTATATGCACTCTCACTAAATTGCCCAGTTTCAACTGGTTAATTTATCACAGTAAATCTGGTGGATTCTAGATGACTAACTTGAAATTATTATTGGTGGAAGCAAGAACTGTATTACAGGGTTTTTCACCCGGAGCACTTACAGGGTAAAATATATTAAATAAAACTGAAAACCTTAACTTTTCCCCTGAAGCACCTTTTACCATTGTTTTTCCCATTCATTGAATTTTGTCTTACAATAAAGCCTGGCCTGCAATAAGCAATGTAGAATATTTTTTCTAACTTTTAATGGCTTATCTGTATATTTCTCCAAGCCTTCTCATGATTTCCCTTTTATCTTCATAATTTCTGTTGTTTACTGATACTTTTATGAAGTCTACTCTCTGATTTCTAACATTTGTAGTTATATAACTTCAGGACTTTTTCATGCTGCTGTGCTTAAATGGTTAAGATTATCAAATTCTGTTTCCTGTTTTACTCCAGATGCTAATCTCTCAAGAAAATATGAAGCTAAGCCAACAGAACTGCTCAACTTTCTTTTCACACTAACTTAACCTCTCTACAGTATTATACCACGCCATCATGTGTATACTTCCAAATAGGACCTGGGATTGTGTATTTTTGTCAAATGTGGCAGTTTGGACGTGGTTGACTGCTAATTTTTCAACAGATATTAGGTAGAAAATTTTCTATTTCTGAGTTCATATAAAGTTTGCATGTTGGCAATACTTTCACAGGTTTATGTTGCTAATAGCAGCATTAATTTAATTAAGTACTTTTAAATAATACATTTAACACCGCTGAAGCTTAGTAAACAATGTAGTTGGCAATAAAAACTGTAGCAACAAATTGAATATACATGGATACAACACCAGAAGGAGAACAAATTACTTTAGAAATAGACTAAGAGGTTCACTGAACAATAAAAGTATCAAAAATTGTGCAAAGGATCTGTACAACCACTTGCCTTACAGAATCAAATGTTCGGAAGATAACCAAAAACTAAAGGAAACAAAGTCATACCTAACAGATAATGTATTCTACTCAACTGAAGAATTTAAAAGTGCATGCAATCAAACATGTAAGAACAATTTATGTACCATATTACATCATCATTCCTTGTAAATATTCAGCCACATTAATCATACATTGTAAATAGTATCATAGCTTGACAATACCATGTAATATTTTTACAAATGGTGAACAAACAAACATGTATGAGGTAAAAGGAAGACGTGTGCTACAAAGGAATGACACACATTGTCAAGTAAGATCTTGACAAACCCAAATTCTCCTACCAGATGCCATCTATGCCATAACTGTACAATGGATAAACTTGCAAAACCGGAATCCACAGAAGACACTAGACATGAAGTTTGACAAAAGAAACTGAAAGTGGTGTAGTCGTGATTCTGCTACATCATATTGTACTGTGTGGGGAACTTGGAAAATCAACAGCATGCTGAGAACTAGGTAACTGCCACATCACTGTTGGTGTGGGGTCCATATGAAGATGGGGTTACAACCGTGAGAACATGTTTCTAAGTATATTGAATTTTTGTTGAGTTTCAATGTATATAAAAAAGTTTGATTCAGTTGGCTAATTAGCAATGGTTTATTTATTCTAATTATTGCTATCCTATTGCTATTTCTGTTAATACTCCATACACTGACAACTGGTATGCAGATAAAAATGTTCTCATTGCTAACTGCATTTTGTTTTGAAGTATGTCTTTCAAAATGATTTCCCCTTCCTATAAAAAATTTCAGATGTAGCAATGGCTAATAAGAGTAAAAGAAGCTGTTGTAATGATTTACAAAATCCAGATGCAAGTCTGAGTGTTAGGCACATGTTTGCTAAGAAAAATGTTGTTGTTGTTGTTGTTGCTGCTAAGAAAAATGTGTTTGGTGTCATTCTCATGCAGCGTATGCTCGGAGTCATGTTTGATCAACCTTGCTATAAAGGATGTTCTAGTAGTTATAGTAGAAGATTTTAAAAACAGTGTTTCAGAAAGTTGTGATAAACTGTACTGATAAAAATGAATAAAATTGCTAGTCACTTCTAAATAAGAAAGTGGCGGTGGCGGCGGCAGCGGTGGTGTTGGTGGCGGCGGTGGCAGTGACGGTAGCAGCAGTGGCAGCGACAGTAGTGGTGGTGGTAGCGGTGGTGGTTGTTGATCCAGTTAATTATAAAACTTATAGACTAGATATACTTTGTTAAATTATTTAGATTACTTTTCTGGTAATATAGAGCAGTCCATGGCCCAGCCATAAAACCATCCCACTGACGTTAACATTTAGTATCACATGGTTTGCACATTACAGTTTACATAAGGTTGTACAGGTTCATTTAAAAATTCTTCCATAGAGCCATAACACTGATAAATCAAAAAACACAATAGTTTGGCCCTAAAGGATGCTACCTATTTTGTTTATAGTTTTAATTTAATTTGGTAATCTGTTATGAAATTTAGAACCAGAGTGCTGTATTCCATCCTGATACAGTTGAGTATCTGCTTCCATTACGTGTAAATTGCAATGTTACCTGCTGAGTTCATGTACACCTGAATTATTAGTAAATACATACATTATTATACGTAATCACTGTCTAGGATTCTTTTTGCAAGAAGGACAGATTTGTATCTGTAAATGTTTGGGGATGACAGGATATTAAGTTTTCCAAATAATGGGTGACATTAGTATTTCTGATTCACTCCTAACAATGTTCTTATTTATTCCTTTTTGCATTATGAAAAATTTTTGCAATGAGGAGAACTTCCCCAAAAGGCTATTGCATATCTAAAGATTGTATATGCAAATGCAAAATACACACTTCTCATTATTTCTTTGTTAATTGTGTCTGACAGTTTCCTGTAAATGTAACACACTATGCTCAGACTTTTTACTAAAGAATCAATATGTTTATCCCATTTTAAATCCTGAATCAATACACCATGAAATTTGGTGGTGTTTGCAGCCTTCCGGCTATTGACAAATCACGACTGCTTAGCAAGTCATCTCTACAGAATAGGTATCTCAGCCTCACCAATATGTGTCCTGTTTAACGATCCAGCAGAAATGAATGAAGACCACTTGAAGACCTGTGAAGCATTAAGATCAGAGGAAACTACAGTTCAAAAGTATTGGAAAGCACGAATGCTAATGGCTTCATTGCCAGATGCAAGGCACTAGAAAACAACACATTATTAATCATTAAGTACGGAATGAGTACCAAAAAATACCTTGCAATTACAGGCATCTATTTTGGAAAGTAGAAAAGTACACTTTCTATAGGAACTGAGGCAATAATGATCTCTAATGCTGTTTGATAAGCAGATTTCACACTGCTACTGAAGAAAACATAATCAGAGAGAACTCCTTTAAACTGTATGCCAGAAGAGTAACATTAATATACTCTGTTGCTTCTGTGTATATGTTAGAAACAAATGCTTTGTTCATCAGAATGCAAGATCTTTGGAAGAGAATTTTCATTTTCATATGCACAACACCAGGAATAGCAAATAGTTTGTATTTAAACTCCCACAGGATTAACAAAAGCCTTAACACCATTGCCCATAGAGAAATTTGTTTACATAGCAAATTACCAAACAATAAAATCAGTGGATAAAAAACAGTTCAAAGCTAAGTTATATAAACTTTTATTATTGTATACACCACATACCATACAGAAATTTCTAAATCTTGGCTTCTAGTATTTGGGCTTATGGTGTACCATGTATTTACTGTATATAAAATTTATTTGGAGGTTTTTCTGAAATTCTTCTATTATTGTACAAAGTGAGTTGTAATTAAGATAATTTCCTGTTATAAAAAACCTTGTGATTTTCTCTTTTGTACTTATTGTGTTTTGTGTTTTGTAAAGGTAATCTGTCAGAGGAAGTGAAACATGCTTGTTACATTACTGTATTATTAAGACTCCATGTTAAATTAAATTATACTTATCAGTAGTGGCTGCTGTATAAGAGCCCATGAGCATGTGAACACCTTAACTTTTGACACCTTGCAGTATTATTGCTTAATTTTACTTTAAGTGTACTCTAAAACATGCAGCATTTAAACCTACCGCAGTATTCCTCTAAACTGGATGAAGTTTGGCTTCATGGTCGCTAGTGCATCTCCAATTGTGCACATTTTTAGGAGGCTTTGCACATGTGTAGCTGGCATTATGTCATTGTCTTGTGGGCTAAAACAGTCACTGAATGTGCACACAAGATGGCATGAACACACCAATACTTACCGTCACCTCCTTTCTTTCTTGCTTCAATGTCAAGATGGTAGCACACTGCAGCAGATGTTAGAATTACTGGATGTGATTAGCTAACATTTCATGCAATGGGAACCCCTGTTCGCTTTTCTGTTTGGCATAAATCTCACTAGGTGGTAGCACACTGATCAGATATGCCAATTCACTCACTATGCAGTGAAATTTAGCTGACATGAGTAAAAGCTATGACTATGCAAATGGAAAAATCTATTTTGTAGGCTTGTGGTTAACAGGAGAGTGCACCTACTAAGTGGGCTTTCTCTTATCCATAGTCAAGTTATCATGTTGGTAAACACTCATACCACTATTTGAGTTTAACTGCTCCCACAACAGGCAGTTTGAAGGTAATTGTTTACATGTGTGGTTGATAAAAATAGAGATTGGATATTTGGGTGAATTGTCAACATGGACTCTGTTGAAGCTATTTTATGTACCAGTAGAAAATTAAATTATCAGAATAAGTTAGCTGCAAAAGAACTAAGGCCTCTTTTCATAAGAAGAAATTAAGTCGTTTCGCTGCTTCAGAAAATGAGTTTTGGTGAGCGATAACAAATTAGTAATATTAATGTTTGGCTGATGAAACAGTGCAAATTGAGAGAAGAAAAGAGCTTATACATTACTTAATTCTTGTACTAAACTAGACTTCATAAAAATGCGCAAAAAGTTCTGTATTTTGTCAGGCAAGTTAAGCATTATTACTATTACTATTATTACTATTACTATTAATTATTATTATTATTATTATTATTATTATTATTATTATTATTATTATTATTATTATTATTATTATTATTATTATTATTATTATTACTGCTATTACTATTATCATCGTTGTTGTCATCGTCATCATCGTCGTCATCGTCGTCATCGTCGTCATCATCATCATCATCATCATCATCATCATCATGATCATCATTATCATCATCATCATCACCACCACCACCACCATCTCACCATCATCCATTCATTCATTCATTTTGGGAGCAGCTACATCTGCATCAATTTTTGTAATCATGTCTATTTCTATTATACAACATACTATTATAAAGCATACTATTTCACATTTTCAGGGCTATCTAAATCTACAATTTGTGAACACCCAAACTGTACACTCATGAACCACCACTGATATTTAATGCATTGCATTTGAATATGTCATGTATTTCATGTGATCCTGGTGGCTAATAAAATCTGAATCTAAGCTGTGCACATCACAACTGTACGATTTTCTCAGAAGCAGAGAGGTGGATACGCCCAATTTTGAAAATAGCTCATTTTAGAATTACTTTCATTTCACTAAACTTACCATACTCTAAATATTCATTGGCTGCTATATCAGCCATCATTTCATCATGGGAAACAAAATAGTAGTTCCTGCCATTTTCCTCATCATTTCTTGGTGGCCTCGTTGTATCTGTAGAAGACACATAATAATAATACTATTAAAAGTTATTTTCAACCAATAGGATTGGAATAATTGTTAATATGCTGGTGACCATTCATATGATATAGCATTTGTAACTGAAAGTATTTTGTGATGCATATCCAGAAAGTTATTGCAATATAGTTAAAGTCATTTGCGTTTGCAGAAAGGAAAAGTAGGTAGAGCATATTAACATGTTTAATGGGTTGATTGTGGGACATTTCTGAGTTTAGAGAGGGAGAGGTGTCAAGGGGGAAGGAGAGGTTAAGGGAGAAGGAGAGGTTAAGGGAGAGAGAGACACACCAAACATAGGCCTCAGTTTGAGAGGTAGAATTGGAACTGAAAAATTCAATGTCACAGCTGGGATTTGAACCACAGACTCTCCACTTACCAGGAGGGTGCTCTAATCATTAAGCTCCTGAGACAACTTTCCAGAATGCTATTGAATTCTCCAACCAATTTGTATTTTTCCCGGTAAACCACAAAGACAGTCTCACATCAGAGACAATTACCCCAATGGTTGTTGTTGTTGTTGTAGTGTTTAACGCCCGCTTTTACTACTACGGCACCGCAGGCGGTGACACTGATGATACATGAAGATGGAGCACCGGTGGAATGAGATGGCGGGGGAAACCGGAGCACCCGGAGAAAACCCGCCCTGACGCCGCTTCGTCCACCACGAATACCACATGCGGGTCCCTGGGATCGAACCCGGGCCGCCTAGGTGGTGCCCCAATGGTGACTTACTATTTTAAGTACTTTATGTCCTGGGATTAAATAACTATCAGATGGTAATAATTATTACTTAAACAACTAGGATAGCATTAATTATAATCTGAGACATTCAAAAAACTCTTACAAATTATAAAAGCACTAATCTATTGCAAACAGCTTAACCTTCTTCCTAAATTGAGCTGGGTGATTATCAGTTATTACAGTAGTAGTCAGGTTATGCATACGAACTTCAGTGTGTGGTATAGAGGTGATCTTTTTAGTTGTGTTAGCTGTGTGTAGGTGAATTTTGTTACCGGATCTGGTACTGTGAGTATGAATTTTGTCATAAAGCCAAAATAAATTATTATTATTGCTTATAAAACACACACTTTCTAATATGTATAAGCATGGTAAAATGAAAATGTTATTTTGTTTAAAACAAATTTTGCAGTGAGCAGACATTTTTAAATTAAACATTTTGTATATTATTTTCTTTTGCGTTATGAAGAGTGTATCTGAATCAAGAAAATTATCCCACAGAATAATCCTCTAAAGTCTAACAATTTGAATCTTAGGCATCTTAGCCATCTACTTTTTAATTACTGGAGGATTTGCTTACTATTTTGTGTGTCAATAATCAGAGAAATTTTATTTTCAGTTGCACAATTATCAACAAATTCTATTGTTGTTTCTACATTTTCACCTGAACTGGCTTCCACACTCTTCACTCTTCATTTCTTAGATCTGAGAGAGATCACTAAAATATAGTGTTTTTGAAAATTCTCATGTCTACATGATTTAAGAGCATGACTAGAGACATCACAATACATAAAAAATATAAACAAGTGTCAGATTATGGAAATGTAATCTTAAAGTAGAAAACAGTTACATTATTTTCATATAAAGTTTAAGCATGTTCACTCCAGTGAAAAGAACCCTGTTTAAAAGTTTTTAATTTTACCCCCTCATACAGTGTAAGAAAAAGAAATTAGCAAATGGGAAGCTAAAACAGTAGGCTAATAAAAGCTATAGCAAAATTATAGTTTCCAGCGCTCATCACACATACTTACATACCCAAAGAAACAGAATAGCTGTATTAATGTGGAATAGGATAGGTATATCTCTATGTTATTTAGATACTTATATAATTTTCATTTAAATAAAGTGTACTTACGTGGAATAGGGTAAGCATATTTGTCTGGGTTCTTTGCTATCAATGTATTCTTAATGTGTCTCCGCCCTACTCCATGGGCTCCCAGAAGAACTAACGTTTTCCTCTGGAATGCTGTATAAACATTAAGAATTACACTCAGTATTCCAAAATGGTATGGATAGTCTGAAGGTAAAGGCAAAATTAATCTTTAGTACATATACATAATATCATACTTCTAATAATGTGTTTATAGAGTAGACTGCCTAACCTTTGGTCATTCAACAGATTTATTCATGTATGCAACTTACATGGAAGTTTGACGACTTCTTCATATGTGACTAAATCTAATTGGTCAAACACAGCATTATGCTTTGCCAGGTATTTATCCTTATACTGTTTCTTCTTCCTTCCAAAGATTGAGCAATTAACTGCAAAACATACAGAACATTACATTGAGTATATGCATCAAGGTCTTACAACATTCTTTCTAAACATATAACAATACAATGTGCATATCCTGGAGAAGCTTATAGTAGCAAATAGTTCCACAAGGGAAACTAAAACTACTGTAAGAAATTCATTATTCTGTTTTATAAAGTTTTACTTATTAGCCTAAATGTTTTACACTTAACTAAAACAGCTTTGTCATGAAAAAACTAGGAATAAAATTCTAAATTTCATGACCGATTCCTCGGTAGATCATTCATTTTTAACCACGTCAGCAGTTTTGTTTTCAATTCAGGTTCATTTTTATAAACATAACCATTGTTGCTATTATAGACATTGTAGGCTTATTTTATTCCTCAGGTAATTGAATTCCACTTAGTTGACTGCCGGATGCCTGATAATCAACAGAGTTAAGATTCTATCACATAGCTGCCACATTTACTATGACGGTGAATTGTTGCACATTTATTAAAATATCAATTAAAATTCATATTAATATGTTTGCCAAATGTCTTACTTTGAAATTTCCACATTTAACTTTAAGAGATTACATTATTTTTCATTCAGAATAAACTTCTCCAAAGAGAGTACGCCAAAGTAATGAGCATACATAACATATGCAATACAATTTTAAATATGGAGAAATATGCATTATATAAATGTTGTTTATCTTGAGATTTAACAGTTTTGTTTTATAAGGAAACTAATATATTTCAATAACAAATATCCTGAATAAAAGTATGCATCTGCATAAAAGCTCTAGCCTGTGATCAATGTACAAAAGTAGATACAGAAACAGTAAGCTGACAACACTCTTGAATGAAAGGGAGAAAGCACATTACCTGATAACCCTACCCTTCAGTAACTTGCTCATTAAACAATTTATGAATGAAGTTATACAAACAGAAATCCAAACCAGGATTAGATCTAAGCTTATAGCCATTTAGATCTGTATCAGAATGTCTCAACAAGCCAGGATGTACTATAAATGATAATGCAAACTGATAGGATAGAACATGCAAATAGAAGCAAAATTGTTGCAGTAAACATGGGTCTGCAAGTGGGTCATGTGGAAGATAATTGCGAATGTGTGATTATAAGACCCCATCGACTTGATTTCATAAATCTTCCTAGTAGGTAACAAACTTAGCTTGAAATGTAAACTTCTTTGTTTAATTTTCCATCTAAATTGGCTCAAATTTCACTAATGGCTTAACTTAATAAGCATTTACTCTAATTAATAATTTGTTATATTTTACAATTACTGCACAGTTTTACTCTTTAAAGAAGGTGCTGAAAGTGTTATCCTTACATCTGGGAGTACTTATTTCTACATGAGTTTCAAATTCTTTTGAATGTACCCAGATGAAATTCCTTTCCCTTTCTGTATTAACTCAATATCAGTCTCAGAGAATAAATATACTCTTTCTAGTTCCATGCAATGTTTCATTCTCTGTATGCAATTTTCTTTCCATTCAATACATTCAGAGGAAAACCTGTCAACTCATGCCTTATCTACTCTTTTCGCAATTTACTCAGTGGCGTTTACAGTAGAGGAGCACAAGAGCATGTGAACACCCAAACCTTTGACACCTTGTGCACTTTTTAGTTTTATTTTTTATAAATGCTATTAAACATAACGTCTTCTTATTCTATAGTCATGGATTAGGCTACTGCCTGTTCTGGTCTCACGTCGTAGACTGCATATTGCATTTACCCGTAAATCTTCTGCCTCTACTCCTCTAAAACTGATGAGACATGGCGACAGGGTCAGTAGCACATTTTAGTTGTGCAGGTTTTAAATGTTTCCTGCATATGCGCAACTTCTATGAAGTAATGAACCTATGAGGCCAAATACATACAGGTTGTGCACACTTGAAAAAGTGCACGAGCATTCGAAGCTTCTTTCGCACACATCTCCATACTATTACTGCAGCTTTACATCAATATTACTAGGTTGTAGGGCACTACAGCACAGGTTAGTCGTTCGATTAGAAGTGGGTAACATACAGATGTGCAGAAACTTTTCCAGGTTTCTCTATACCTTCCATAATTTGAACTATGATTTAATTTGCACATTACTTCATTGTTGCCCTAATACACTGTATTTATTTATGTACACAACAAACATCTACAGAAAAACTCTTTCTTCCATCACACAACTTTATTACCTTTCATCATCATTGTCATCGTCGTCGCACCACCACCACCGCCACCGACACCGCCACCGCCTGCGCCACCGCGACCGTCACCACCACCACCACCACCATCATCATCATCATCATCATCATCATCATCATCATCATCATCATTATCATTATCATTATTAGGTATTATTATTACTATTATTATTATTATTGTCATTGTTGTTGCTATTATTATTATTATTATTATTATTATTATTATTATTATTATTATTATTATTATTATTATTATTATTATTATTATTATTATTATTATTATTATTATTATTATTATTATTATTATTATTATTATTATTGTTGTTGTTGTTGTTGTTGTTATATCAATGGTGGTGGGAAGGGTAGCAGCTGCTTTTGTATGAATTTTATAATCATAACTAGTATATGGCAGATGCTATTTCACATTTTCAGGGCTGACTAAAATTTGTGAACACCTAAAAGGTATACTCACAAACTGCTACTGAATTTACTTCTACACCCTTTTATTTTGTTTTCTATAATTTAAGTTTTTTTGCTTAAAGTTTTGTGTTCTGCTTCAATTTATAATTTATACTCTTGCTAGTATTATAATTCTATGTAACATTAAGGTACATTATAAATTGCAAAATAAGAAGTGGCAGGTGTTTGACTAAATAACAAACTGGTATTTTTCGATATTTTATTTCTCTCTTCTTAAAAGTTTAAGGCTTATAATGAGTGCTTCCACTGAAAATTATATGTATCTAAATAAAGATGCATACAATTCATGAAAAAAAAATTCATACATAGGGACACAATTTTTTGGTGGATCGCAATGACTTGAAATATGTTAATATGCAGTAAAAAGGTTTCAGAATCAATTCTATTGTGAGTGTCCACAAAATGACCAATGTTTACTCTTACAATTACATGCAAATTTTAATGCAACTTGTGAAATGAGTGTTTATTTACCATTTACCACAAAATTGATAATTTATTGAGATATTTACTCGCGAAATGAATGTTTATGTATGATTTAACATTTCATTGCGATATTTCTGTGAAACTGATGTTAACAGATTTATTTCACGAATAAAACAAAATCTGTTTCACTTTCTGCCGAATATAAAGCCAGATGCAAGGCCAAGGTCAAGAGTTCAAGCTCCTTGTAGCTGGAAGAAATGCAACTATGTTTACAATAAGCAGGAAAGGTATATGAGAGTGGCAAGGAAGGTAGGTTGACAGATAACCAGTGGTGTATACAAGTGCTCAATGAATGCATTAAATAATATACCTCCATGCTACAGTACCACCACTGGAGCAAAATGCCAGAGACAATACCCCCCTCCCCTCTACTGGTTTTCCTGCACTCTGCAAACATACATAGCTTAGACTAAGTTCAGGCATATTTTACAGAAGGCTGCGATAGACAGCAGGGAGTGTGAGTTTAATGCCAAAAATGACAGGTGTTTAATTCTGAGTTTGTTTTATGTATTGATGCACTGTAGAGCCAAGGCGTGTGATTGTACAGTTACATTAAGACAAGTCCATTCTGACGGCTAGGTGCACATGTGCACTTGAAAGAGTTTCCATGACAATGAACGTCATCCTTTGTGGTCTAGGGATGCCATGCTAGCCTCGGGTTCTCTAGGCTGCAGATTCAAATCCGGCGGAGGGTGATGAATTTTTACAGGCATAGAAATCCTAAGCGTGGCTTCCTTTGGAAGGGAAGTAAATCCAGTGATCCCATGTCATAGATTTACAATATATAAAAGAACCCCAAGCTTGATAGAGAGGCCTATGAGCAAAATTAAGCAGTCTTTCATGCAAAATGTACAATGGGGTGCTGAGAACCACAATCTATGTACCTATATTTTAATTTCTGATGGTGATTGTGAAGGAGCTCTTTCAGTGTACAATATTTTGTCAGATAAAAGAACCAAAATTGCAGCAGGGCACTTAGAAACCATGCTTACTTGTTATTTCAATGAACATGCTAAACATAAAGTTTGAAATACAAATTATAACTGTAATATTTGATATTTTATTTCACTGCTTTTATCCCGCTTTGAGCCTTCTTTTTATACCGACATTCACTATTTTTATTCCCCATAAAATTGTGTCCCTATGTATACACCATTTATTCGGAGTAATGAAATAAAAATGTGTTTAAATTGTTTCCACATGATTAGTGAAATCAGATGATAATTTATTTTTGTTCTATGTAGCACAGACAGGCGAAGAATTTATATTTAATTACTGGATTGTATTTATAAATTATCAGAATGATTAACATCAAACAGAAATTATAAAACTGTCACATACAGTTATTATATCGGGATTCAAAGCCAATATCATTTATAGGCAATATGCATATTTAGCATACACATTTGTAAAGCAATTAATTTTATTTTTATACCATAAATGTTATACATACAACAAACACTGCATTTTAAACTATGTGTATGCATTTGGAAAAGATGTAATTAAAGTGTTTTCTTTATTTGTTATTCAATTAAGAATATGTTGTTGTCTTCACTATCCTCTCGTATTTTTATATATCCCAATGGCACTAAGAGAGTAGTTAATTTGCGTTATTTTTCTTCTTGCTTCTGAGTAAAGCAATACTAATGAGTTGCTGTTTAAATTGATATATTCCTGAAGATGTCTCTTGCTCAAGACTGCTACTGTATCCCTGCATATAATACTTCTATTTGAAGTCAGACAATTAATGTGGACTGTCCATGTGGACAGTCATTAGTAGTTTTCATACTTAATAGGACTGCAGCAGTCTTCCTTCAGAGATGACATGGTTCTTCATTTTGATATGTTGATTGGGTTTATCTTTCAGTAATGTTTCAATAAAGACTATGTATCCTGGAGATTTTCCATATGAGTATGATGTGGGTATTTCACTTCTCCCTTAGTGAATGATCTTGAGATGAAGTATGATCTTTTGGATAGGAAGGATTTTGTTATTCTATTTATTGTAAAAATAAGTTATTTTACTAACTGCATACCTAAGTATAAATAAATATATAGTTAGTTGCTTTAAGTATCCAAACTTTACTTATTATAAAAGCAAATTTTAACTTTAACTACATAATGCTATGACTATAGGTATGTATTTTCTATGGAGTTATTCATGCATAAATGTAATGCAAATATTTCCTTAAATTAACAAGTAAATTAATAATTAACTGATATATTTGCATAAACAATAAGTGAACATAAACATGGCAGAATATGTAAAAAGGTTCCAGCAGATCAGTGATGTTCATACATTAATGAAAACTATATATTAATGGTATACATATGTTAAACTCCATATACAAGGTATTCCAGTCATAGCCCAAGTATGCATCATGTCCATAGCATTAAGTGCTGGTAGACTACACAACTTAAATGCATTAAAAGTTATTAGCATGCACACAGCATCAAGCATTCATTACTTACTCTTCAGCCACTTGTTATTAGTCAGCCCATTACTAAAGTATTACTAAGAATTACCTAATCATTAAGTGCTGCTCATCATAAGCTTAGGTAGGTACATGGTTGTAAATACTAACTACAGAAGGCCATAAGATTTGATTAAAAGATTGAAAAACCAACACACAAAAATAAAATAAAAATAAAGGAACAAAATTATGAGTTAACCACATTCAATAGCTCCATATCTCTAACAAAGCAAGTATGGTGCATAAACCCATTGAAGGAAAACTCAAAATTTCATTGCGGTAAACCTTACAATACACTATAAATTGAATATTCCATTGTCATAACTGTTATATGGTGAACAGCTCATTTGATAATTTTATTACATTATAATTTTAGGTCTCCCACATTGCTAATCCTTTATATTTTCCTTCTTTTTATATGTGAGAAAAGATTTAAATATTTTCATGCATAGTGTATTAAAATACTTTAGCAGTATCAATAAAGTTAACATTAAGCTCATTTAAAATATTAAGTTATATAAGAGTAAACAAAGCTATAGGATTATCCAGGATTTGAATCAAAGCTATTGGTGAATGATCCCCATGATTATATGTAGTGTCTCTGCCAAGAATGTAAGCTAACTGTGCACTCAGTAATCTACAGAATTAACTTATATACAGAATAAATATTTGTATTCAGATAGCAAAAACATTTTTGTTTCAACTATTCAAATAAAGCTTCACAACACTTATGACTAGAAATAACCTTTTTAGTTGGAATGTGCTTTATGATCTTTAATGCAAACATTCCTTGGATTTTAAATTTTAAGTTCCAAAATAATTTACCACTTTTGGTGTGCGTGGTCAATGATGTCATTCCTGTATAGTTCTGCTGCTTCTTGTAATTCAAGCAATGGCACAGATGTAGCACTACTTTTATATCATCAGCATCAAAAGAGGATACTTTAATTAATAAACTAATTTGGATAAAAATTGGGAACAATTAGTGGTTTTATAATGCATTTGTAAAACCAAAACACTTGTTTTTACAAATGCTGTACATAGGTGCTTAAAAGCACGAGATTGTAGTTGACTTTGGCTTAAATAGATTGTGGTGAAAATGTCTCCTTTTTATAGTATATTTATTCTGGTTCTTCTTTTAACTGTCCATTTTCATGAAAGTGTCTGAGTCATTTGTAGAATAACAAGACATGCTATAGCATGGTAATTAATTTTTCTGATGTTTTTCTTCTGTATGAGTAAATATACTTACTAATGTAAAGAATATCAAAACAGCTTTAATGAAAACTTTTTTGTGACAAGTAATATTTAAAAATGGTGTTGGCATTAACATGGGAAGTACCCCAACTAGACAGAAAATACCTCTATATATTTCTAAATTGGTAGATAGGTTAATTCTTGGTCAATAAAGAAACATGGTAAAATGCATTTCACTTGCTTTTCTGCTTCTTGCAAGAAATCATGATTTGAAACTCAAATTCACATATGCTGATCTGGCACACTTTTGCTATTCATATGCTTCAAGATTTGTGAATCAAATTGGTGGTACACAACAGAATGTAATTTTATCATAAAAACCGCATCATGTAGTTTTTGCACTGCTTTAATGGCTAATATTTTATTCCCAAGCAGATTTTTCAGTATTCAGATTACAATTTTATACTATCTAAAAATATATACACCCTAAGATAAAAAAAAACATGAGCAGACTCTGGGAGTGTATATTCGTCTACAAATAACACTGGAATAAGTACAAATTTTTAATTATGAATCTTGGGAAAGAAAAAACTAGTGGAATCACTTTTATCATGCTTTTATCAACCAAAACTCCACCATATATAGGGTTACCAGGCATCAATAAATTCCCAAACATGCCCTACATTTTAACCATTTGTCCGGTGTCCAGGGGGAATTTTGGAAAAGTCTCTAATGTCCTACATTTTCACAAACAAGAAGAGATCATTAGAAAACGAACTGGCAACTGGGAAAATAGAAATGAATAAATGGTTGCTAGCTGCAACTGCAACTCGCTATCACAAAATGGCTATACTGGCTACAGAGTACACCCATGCACAGTAACACTGAACGAGAGGTTGGCAACACAGCATTTGCGCTCTGAGGCAAAAGGTTGGTACTCTGTGGAGGCAAAGTAACACAATGTTTATGTTGAAAAAATATTTTCACTAATAAGAGCACAGTAGATAAATGTAAGGAACGGATTATATATTGAATTCAGTTAGAGGTAATGTTTTAGTGAAGTACAATTTTAAAAACTTCAGTTGTGAGGAATTTCTTGATTATATTTCAAACAAGCTAGATGTTTTGTGCATAATTACTTCAGAGAAGTATAACTGACTGAGCGGGATTACATTTAACACACTATATTTCAGGATTTTAAGAAAATATAAGTGTATGTGCCTATGGTTGTATATAAATAGCATTTAAATCATAAATGTACATTACTTTTGCAATGACCCATATTTTCTCTTACATTTTTTACTTTCTCTACTGGTAAGTAGAAGGAAGTATTGTATTCCACTCAAAAATTCGATGTCGAGATTTCACCAGAAATATTTGTTTTGAGACCCCCTGAATTCAAAAAAAGCATTTTTTGAAAAAGGTCTGTATATGTGTGTGTGTGTCTGTGTCTGTCAGTCTGTGGGCAGCATAACTCAAAAGCCAAAAGTCGGTTAAAAACCAAAGTTGTTATTTAAGTTTAATGCTTTTCAAGGATGCAACACAAAGATTTTGAAGAAAATAGCCCCACACTAAACTACCCTTTACATGGACAATTTTTCGAATATTCAGATTTCCTTGAACATGGCTCTAACGATTTTGATTAAAATGTCATATGTATAAGATATTTGTATGAGAAATCAAATGTATATTTTGAATTTTCTGGTTATAGCCTATGTAGTCCTGTTTACTCTAGATGACATTTGAATAACTTGTAAACCGTAAGAGATAGACAAAATCTTAATATACAAAAATGTAGATCTCACTAAAACACACACTTTATGTCTGAATACATTTTTTTGTAGAGTGAATCATTTCTGAGATATTCCTTGTTACTTGTGTCAGTTTCAGAAAACTTAAAACTTGTTCATTTTTTTATATGTTAAGCATGCGAGGAGAATGGGATATCAAAGCTTTAACAGATTTGACTATTGCTCAAAGCCTACTGTATTCTGATATTCCCCTTGCACATACAAGGAAAAGCAATAAGATAATTTATACAAATGTTTATCTCAAGTAACACGAAGAAGATATAGGCATAAGAGTTTGTAAGAATGGTTAGTACAAGAGTAGAGAAAGTCATGTGAGTGCAACACATCAGATTTTTACCATTGTGTCCTACATTTCCATAAAATAATCTGGTAACCCTAACCATGCACCAATTTAAAAAGAAATCAGACCTTTCCAGTTGGGATACTTTTCTCATCCATATACTCAAGCTACAAAGAAATGAAGTGGAAAAAAGGTAGTAAATGGAATAAAATACATCTAGTAGTTTAACAATTTTCACAGCTGTTCTCATCTCATTAGTCCATGTATTACCCATCCCGTTCACACAAGCATGGTGACTCTCCATTATACAGTCAAATGATCCATATTGTAAAATGTTAGGTATGTTTACTATCATTAATGATTGTAAGTTGTTTTGAAAGAAGTAAAATCTGGTTTTTATTTTATGAACATAAAAATGTGAATCACAATGTTACTTGTGCAATAATAATGACAGTATTAACAATCTTAATGCACAATTCTTAATTGATGCGACTTTTGGATGTAATAGTTATATCGGGTCTTCAGATTTATTCAGCCTTTACAACCAGTCAGTTTAAGTGAATAACATCATCATTAGTTCAGTGAGCCCCTTGTCTAAGAGGGGAGGTGCCAAAATGAACTGTGTTTGTTTTCAGTTTCATAAATCAGTTAATGTACTATGATAGTGCAAAATTGTTACTCACTAGAACATTTTGTGTGTTCTTTGAACACAAGATTGAATAAACAGAATTTGCCCGATTGAATGCTACTTCCAAAGTGCAAGGATACAAAGGACGGTCTTTTGTTACAATATTGGCCCTTGTACGAATGATTTTCTCTGTTCTCACCCAGAATGTAATCAAGTCCCAAGACAAAACATGATAAAAAGGATTAAATGACCTAATACCTAATTAAATTATCTAAGATTACTAATCTGACATTGTTAGATTTTCATGTGCTCCTATAATGCTGCAGATATTTTGTAGTTTTCATTATAATAGGGTTATTTTACTTTTGAGTGTTGTTTTCTTAATTTACTCTGTGTAGGTCAGTTTCCATTTATTGCTGTAAAGAGTATGGGTACACTTTTTTGTAATGGAAGAGTTGTGCCATTAAACCTGGGACACTCTATGCTACAAAAACCATGTAATTATTTGAGTTACCTATCATTATACGTGCTGAGATTGTGAGTTTACGAGATGCATTAGAAAGAAATTCCAAATGTAAATACCGGAAAAGTATGATACATGTCCCATTTTATTAAGGTAACTTTTAAACTATTGACATCCACACCTTCCACTCATCTTTTGCTGCCAGAGACACTGGTGATAAACGAGCCAAGAACTGATTGGAACTGGTTACCTGCATGCCATTATGTTATACCATGCGATGGGCCAGCAAAACCCAGTGAGTTGGTGCTGCAGCAATGTGTGTGACTCATGTTCGGGAGGTCCAGAGTTCAATCTCCGATGACCATGCACTCTTACTTGGGTTTTTCCATGGTTTCCCTTGTCACTTAGGCAAATACTGTGGTGCTTAATTTCATACCATGGTTTCCTTTCCGTCACTTCCCATCATTCCATTTCTTTATCATCTTTCAGGTGTCGCAGTGTGAGGTATCTCCCTTCCATGTACCCTTTACCTTTAAGGGCCAGCAAAGATGACAGGGCCAAATCAGGAGTCTGATCATAGAATGAGACTCCCATATGAAACAATTGCTTTACTAGTGAACACTGTAGTTGTGAGTTGAATATTCTGTGCTAAAGCTATACAACTGCATGCCTCTGACAGTTTATTTGCATGAAAAAATACTTGTATTTCACTTTGGACAATGTCATGTTTACTTTTTTTATTCTCTATGTGCTAGGAAAGGCAAAGTTCTATGAGGCAAACATCTTTCGCCAATTAGAGAGAAGGCAATGCTGAGTCAACATATTTTCATGTGTATATAAGAAGAATGAGCTGAGAAGACCTAATGAGCCATTCATTATACTCACGGTTTTAATACACTTAGAGAAATCTCTTTGTAAAAGAGACACAGTTGCAGTGATTGTCATTGGTAGCAAGGAATTAACATAATTCACATTATGTTTACTTACATCTTATCTATTCTTTTAATCATTAATGCAGTGTAAGTGTGAAATTAACAAACATTAAGCCACTAATAATGCAATGATCAATTGAAACTGTTACAATCATATCTGTTAGACAGAAATCACTCTATTTCACAACCTACTTGTTAAGCTAAAGAGAAAATTCAATAATAGCTTTACTTGAGCAAATGAGCACATAGTATGCCACTTGGCCTATAAAAAATGAATAAAAAAAGAAAGTAATTCAACATTTAAACACAGTATTCTAACGATTATGTGGATAGTGCGCATTCATCCAGCTATTTTTATCCTTTAGTGAATTCTACTTAATGCTTCATATACACGAAATAGAAACATAAAAATTACATTAAGATTATTTTCAGTACAATAGGCATTGCACTTATGGTGACATACTCTGCTGAAAAGAAAGATCAACACTAATATGGAAATTTCAGAGTTGTAAGGGTTAACTGTGCGTATTGGCTTTCTATTACTCATTGACTTCTAACATGAATACACTTTGCATGCCCTATTCCCGTTGCCTTGGAGAATGCACCTTTTCCTCAATCTGTTTATTTATCTGTGCAGCACATTCTGTTTATTTACCAGTGCAGGGGACTAGCTAGGATAAAGGAATAGAAAAAGGAAATCATGTCTTTCATATTCAGTATTTAGAACTTAAATACTTATTAAGACTTATTTCCTCTTTGATCAAATTGGTGAAGCTGTTTAACACAGCTCCATCTGAGAGGCCTTGGACTCTATTTTTTCTGTACTCTTATTAGAAAACATAATAATGCATAAATAGAGCTCCATACTAATAGTACTGCATACCTCCTTGACCAACACACATTTATCATACTATGAACTTAGCACAGTTTTAAAATTGTTTGATTACATTAAATAATAGCTGATAATGCAATTTGAAAAGTATTCACTAAAATAAAATGCAAGAACAGAGAATTCTGTGCATGCCAAAATTAAGAGAAATGCAGCATATGGAAAAAAAGGGAAAGGAGAAAAAATATTATAATTTTGTAAAATAAAAATGTAAGAGAAAGATATGCATCTTATTATAAAAAGCTGAAGGATATAGACAGTTCTCAAAGTGAATAGTAATGCTTTAAAAGCAGTTTATGAAATGACTACCAGTGCTGCGTAAGTAAATGATAAATACTAGATCAACCAAACATCTAACCAAACATCTTTTATTGTAAAAACAATTCTCAGGTAATCAAGTTTTAAATGGTGATACAATTTATAAATTATTTCCTGTTGTACCTCTGGTCAGACATTATTTGAATGACTCAATATAAGCAATAAATGAACAGAAAATCTGGAAAAATGAAACTTACATTTGAGGAATAATTTCTATATGAATAAGTTGCTTAGCATAGAATGTTACTATAGAATGTGACAGTAATGATGCCAGTGATTTAGGTTGGAACAAATATGTAACAAGAAGGAAAAAGACCTGGAAGTATGATGCTATATGACAAATTAGTAGCTTTCAATCTTGCATTGCAATGGCTAAATTTCGAGAGCATTTGAACTGCATTCTTCTTCTTGCAAGATGCTGGTTATTCATTGGATTCACTCTGTCAAATGCTTCTACCTCACTGCCATACAATTGTTACCATAGTCATTGTTGCTAGCATCTGAGATTTGCAACTGTAAAATGGACATAGTGAGTATCCATACTGTTAGCATAACAACTTCCAGTGTCAGACAAATGATTAAGTGTTAGATATAATAGAAAATATGTTACAATCAGAAACTATGAGCATGCATGAAATAAAGAGAGAGAGAAAGAGAGAGATTGACTTCTATGAAGTATATGATACAGGTATATCAGAGTCAAAACTATCTATAAATATGTAACCAATAACCCTAGTATTTATCTTGCTCCTATACAATACAAATAATAATATAATAATCATGCAATCAGTATGATGAAATGACTGCATTTATGCAACATTTTCTCTTAAGTAATAAAATACAATATTCAGTGTGCAAGAAAAATATGAATTTAATACAAAGAATGGAAATGTGAGATAAAATACATGACACAGTGTTACTCATTTCTTGCAGAAACGCAATTACTCTCATTCACTAAGTATTCAGAAATACTTTGAAGATAAAATGAAATTATTTTAAGGAAAACAGCTGCTATCCTCAAATAAATATGGTTAAGAAGGAATAAAAAAATCTGATGTGTTGCACTCACATGACTTTCTCTATCTACTCTTGTACTAACCATTCTTACAAACTCTTATTCCAATATCTTCATGTTAGTTGAGATAAACATTCGCAAAAATTACCTTATTGCTTGTTTTCTTGCACATGCAATGGGAATATGGGAATACATTAGTCTTTGAGCAATAGTTAAATCATTTAAAGCTTTCAAATTCCATTCTCTTTGCATGGTTAACCTATAAAAAAATGAGTAGCAATGTTCCATTTGACAGAAGTATAAGTTCTCCAAAACTTACACAAAAAAACGAGGAATATCTCCAAAATGGTTCACTCTACAAAAAAATTTATTTGGACATAAATTGTGTGTTTTAGCAAGATCTACATTTTTTGTACAGCAAGATTTGATCTATCTCTTACGGTTTACCAGTTATGCAAAAGCCATCCTTGTAAATAGAACTTCATGGGCTATAGCCAGAAAATTCAAGATATACATTTCATTTGTTATAAAAATATCTCAAATATATGGCATTTCAATCAAAATCGTTAGAGCCATTTTCAACAAAATAAAAATTTTCGAAAAATTTTCCATGTAAAGGGCAATTTTGGGTGGAGCAATTTTCTTTAAAATCTTCATGCTGCATCCTTGAAAGACATTAAACTTAAATACCAACTTTGGTTTTTAACCAACTTTTCGTTTTTGAGTTATGCTGTCCAAAGACTGACAGACACATATATGGAACTTTTTCTAAAAATACTTTTTTTGGATTCAGGGAGCCTCAAAACATATATTTCCGGTGAAATCTTGACATTGAATTTTTGGATGGAATACAATGCTTCCTCTACTTTACTAAGTGTAGTACAGAAAATAAAAATTGAAGTTTTCGAGAAAATGAGCTAATGAGGTTAAAAACTACTTCATAAAAATTAGCTTTAGAGAACAGCAAATTAGAATGTTTTATTATACTACAGAAATATTGGAATTTTATTTTTTCCCAGCATTTAAATTAGTTTGTTTTATAGAAGTGTATACATTTAATGTTTAAAACCCAAATATTTGGAAGTAACGGAAACTTCTTGCAAGCTTTTTCAGTTTTCATAGAGATAATTCAGGAGATTATCTGGGTGGAAGTGATGTAGGTACATAGAAACCTCCTAAGAGGTGATTCTAGTGTAAATATGAGTGAAAGATTATCATGCCATTTCAACATTTGAGCAGAAAAAACAAGTTCTTGTGTATTGTTCATGGAACTCTAATAAAATACAAGAGTGATTAAGAACAATTGTACTAGAGTACATGACAGAACAGCATCCACATTTTTTGCATTTGGCTTTCTTCCTTAAGTGCCACAATTTATCTATTTTGTTTTTGACAAACTCCTTCTGCAAGAGTTAATGTATTAGAATTGTGCTCTGATCATCACCTTGCATTTGATCTAGATGATTCTGGTATTGCTCTTGGGTAAGTATGATTAATACTTTATGTTGCATTGTTTGTTTTATTCCATTGTAGCCTAAATTAAAAGTGAAACCAAGTAATTATTACTGTAATATACCAAAGTTAATAAAATGAATTTTGATTTGTTGAAATGCCACAAACTGAAAATAGTTATCCATTTTGTCTTTATTTTTTTTTTATTGAATACTTAAGAAGCACATGCACATTTTTATTTGGCTTTATGTGAGTGCATGTAAGTAAATCTTTAAATTAAAACATTGATTTCCTTTCATTCCTTCACTCAAATTTAAAGTATTCAGTTTTACTGCCATTTGTTAATCTGCTGCAGATGAACTATCATGAAAGCTAAATATCACTATAAAAAATTAATACCATTCCTGTAGAGTCAATTTTGGAAACCCACCACAGCTTCCGTTGTGAAGAGTGACCTATCCCCTCCAAAGAAAAGTAAATATAGCTTAAAGTCAGTTGTGCACCCTGAACATTCTGAAAATGTATGCAGCATGAAACAGAAATTATATTTACTGTACACAAATAACCCTGATCATTAGTGTTCCAAGAGGATTTATCCTTCCCGAGCAGAAACAGCCAGCAGAAGAGCTTACAAATTTTCAGTGCAGGGGTGTGCATTCTGGGTGTTTGATTTCATTTGATTGAAAAACGAACTAACTGTGTTGAATGCACATGAAGGCTTTATTAATAAACACGCACATAAACTTGCAAGTTCACCGAAGAGCAGACAGTTACTTATAGTTCTACCTCAGGGTATAAGCTAGGCTTACTTATTACTGTCCCAAGAATTACCAAAGGTGCACATAGAGTCAACAAGACCTTCTGACTTGGCACTTCTGTCAATACAAGAGGATATTCTTCATAATCTAAGAACTAGCCAAAACTTCTATGATGATGTAATCACTGAGTTTACCAGGCAAGAAAGAAGAATTTAGTTTACATACAAATAATAATTAATATTAATTCAGTTACATGCATTATTTGTAAAATCTAGTACATTACTTCAAATTCGTCAACTATATGTTTCAATAAATATGTTATCTGTGAGTAACAGGATCTTTTTTGTGATCCCGTTGGTACATTGTCACAAAACTTCAAAATTTTTTTCAGCATACATTATACCAGGTGAGTCAGCTGCCCCTTATTCTTGAGTTTTATGCAATCTGCATTTTATACTCCAACATGAGAACATTGACTCCATTACTAGGTTCTACCTGCGTATTTAACATGGATGTTAAACACTCAATGAAATTAGTACTAATATAGATATAGATTTTAATATATTTGTAATTAGACAGCTCACATTTGTACATCTGCAAATGTTCACTGGGACCCGCGAATATTACATGTTTAACAGAATGTGGCCATTAGGTTTTAAATGAAGAACCCTGTAATTATAAATGCTTTAATACTATACTACTACTTTGTAGGGCCATAACCAGTCAATTTGACTGGTAACATATGTTATCCTTCCTGCTTCTACGGCAGGGCTGGGCAACTGGTGCTCAGAGAGTGCAGATTGCTCACAACCTTTACTGATAGCTGCATGTTTAGCAAGTAAAAGAAATGAAGGTAGCTCGAAGTATCACTCGAGTCACCTGGCCCTGTTCTAAAATATTAAAAATAATATCTCCGTTTTCACTCACAATGCTCTATAGCAATGCTCAATTAAAAAAAACAAAAAAAAAAAAACGAAAACATGCAAAAAGCGGGAATAATTCAGAATAATTCAGGTGTCAGAAACTCACAGGATAATGAAGTGCAAAAAGTGAATAAAACAAATTAATGTTTATAAGGGAGAGTAAGGAATGAAAAATTCAATGCCATAGCTGGGATTTGAATCACATATCTTCTGTTCTGCATGCAGCTACTCTTAACCACTGAGCTACCATGGCAACATGCCAACATAGCCTTAAATTCTTCTTCTGATTTGCAATTTCCTGGTAGAACACAAGGGAATTTTGCATTCAAGACACTTACCCCAATGATGACTTACAATTGTAAGTACTTAAGTCCTGGGCTTCAAGATGTTTAATTAATAGTTTTCATATATCAGGCCAATCAATGATAATTGATTGTTCTACATAACACACACAAACTGTGTGTAGGTAAACTTTATATGGTAGAATCAGAAATGAAAAATTCAATGCCATAGCTGTGATTTGAACCATGGATCTTCCGCTCTATGTGCAGTTGCTCTTAACCACTGGGCTACCATGGCAACATGCCAGCATAGCTTTAAATGATCATGTGCTCCATCATCTTACAAATGCAACTGGTGAGGGAAATAGTATGGTAGCTGGAGGGGAGATGATGGTCCTTTCCAACTTTCAAAATGGGTATGATGGTGGCCTCCCACCATTTTCTTGGAAAAGTACTGTCAACCCAAACATGATTATGGACCTCAGATCTCAAGCAGGAATGCCTTTCCTTCAGGACAGAGCTGTTGTAACATTTGCATGTGAATACTGTTTGGTTCTGGTGCTGATAGTTGTGAAGATAAAGAATATATTCTGTCTGCTATGGTGAAAACATGATTGTAATCTTCAAGGTTTCTAGAATGAAACATGAAACCTGGAGATTTTGCCTCAGTCTTATTTGGAAGGAACTCACGTGAGTAGTTATCTGAGCTAGACACTTGAGCAAAAGCACTGCCAAAGCTGTTAGCCACACCAAATGAATCAACAGCAGCTCTTGTAGCTGATTTAAGAGTGGCATGTGGGTCGATTTTCCAGCCACGCATCTTAACTTAGCCCATACAACCATGGAAGGTGTATATCAGTTAAATGAAACTACAAACTTGTTCCACTATGCCCTTTTGCTATCCTTAAGTACTAAGGATACTTAAGACTTGGTACACATTTTCTTTTATTGGATTAGATTATCCAATGCAGGATGATGCTGGAAATTCCTAAGAGCAGGCCTTCAAGTATGAATGGTATTCCAGCATTCATCCATCCACCAAGGGACAGGAAATCGATGGGAGGCAAAGTTGACTGGGGAGTAGATTGGTCTGCAAGAGAAAGGATTGTCTCTGTAAGATACTGGGCTGAAACATTCACAGAGTTGTGCTTGTTGTAATAAGCTGCAAACATCGGGAAGCAGAAGCTCCTGCTTCAAAATGTTGCCCATCATCACCCATAAAATATCCTTTCAACTCGAAATATCTCCCATAGTTTTTCCACTGTAGGCAAATAGACAGGAAAACAGAGCGAGACACAATTATGCATTGTTCACTGAATAATTCGAAAATGATTTTTACACCTCTGTACTAAAGCTCTTAGCGCCTTGTCAATATGTGTGCAGACATATACTATTACTCATTGTGTGGCACTAATATTCATATTTATTACACTTAGTGTTTAAAAATTTCACTGCTTAAATAAAAAATCTGATGCATTGCTCTCGCATGACTTTCTCTACTCTTGTACTAACTATTCTTACAAACTCTTATCCCTCTAACTTCTTCATATTAGTCAAGGTAAACATTTACACAAATGATCTTATTGCTGATTTTCTTGTATGTGCAAGGGGAATATGGGAATATAGTAGCCTTTGAGTGATAGTTAAATCTTTTAAAGCTTTGAAACTCCATTCTCTTTGCACGGCTAAGAGATAAAAAAGTGAACAATGTCCTTCCATTTGAGAAAAGTGTGAGTATTGCAAAACTAACACAAATAACAAGGAATATCCCTGAAATGGTTCACCCCACAAAAAATTTTATTTGGACATAAAGTGTCTGTTTTAACGAGATCTACATTTTTTTGTATAGAAGTCATCAAAAGTAAACAGGCTGTAGGCAGAAAATTCAAAATATAAATTTCATTTGCCATAAAAGTATCTGAAACATATGGCATTATAATCAAAATCGTTAGAGCCAATTTTGAGAAAAATCACAATTTTCGAAAAATTGCCCATGTAATGGGTGGTTTAGGGTGGAGGAATTTTCTTCAAAATCTTGGTGTCACATCCTTGAAAGATATTAAACTTAGATACCAAATTTTATTTTTAACTGACTTTTCGTTTTTGAGTTATGCTGTCCACAGACAGATACACACACACACACACACACACACACACACACACACACACACACACACACACACACGCGCACACACACACACACGCACACACACACACACACACACACACACACACACACACACACACACACAGACACACACACACACACATGGTCGTTTTTCTAAAAATGCTTTTTTTTTTGGAATCAGGGGTCTCGAAACATATACTTCCGGTAAAATCTTGACATTGAAATTTTCGGTGGAATACAATACTTCCCCTAGATACTATATGTAGTAGAGAAAGTAAAAGGGGAAATTTGGGAAAGTTGACAGTAATTTTTTCTTCTGTAATTCCCATACTCCTGCAATTGTAATTCAGAACTTAATACTCATATCTTCGAATAAGGCCATATTATCTTAGTATGTATCATTTTAAGTTCACAGGCCATAGCAGAATCTGAAGAAGCTATGTGTGACCACAGTTAAACATTATTTTAATTGTGTTAACTTGTCACTTGTTGATTAAAGACCTCATTAAAACTCAGATCATAGTTTGAAGCATTTTTCTAAATCCTTTCCAACATTAAACATTTCTAAATTAATATCACACCCGGTGAGGTAGCTCAAATTTTACCACAAGTATATTAACCGATCACTAAATGATCTTACAACTTCTCTATCTTTGAGAAGTGCCACATTATCTCTAGGCAATTTTTTCTTTCTTTCTTTCTTCCTTCTTTTTTGTGTGTGTAGTGTTGAACACTTGTTCTTATTGGATATGGCAGCACAGGTTATGGACACTAGAGATACATGAAATTAAATAACTGGGAAAGGAAATCTGAGAAGGATACATTCCATTCCTAAGTATAGGGTACCTCACAGCCATTTGCCAGTTATGAGGAGTGAGGAGAGCCTGGAAAAACAATCAGGGAGAATGGTCCTGGCTGGATTTAAACTGTGGACCTCCCAGTCATGAGTTTATGTTTAAACGAGCTCAGCTACCTGTGTCAGTCTTTCTTTACACATGTGAATAGGTCTTAATTGTGGCACAGAAAGGTTAGAAATATTTTAAATAGAAATTACTCCCTAATTGCCCTTAAATAAACTAATTTGCCCCTGTATCCATATGTATAGTTCTATTTTCATGGAATAAACATTCTATTTTTGCACTCGAAAACACAGTTTTTATTTTTAACCAAGAAGGCATAAACAATACAGGCAATGTTAAGCTTCTTTAATGAGATTCAACCACAGCTTGCAGCCCATAATTTATAAAAATCTATAAGATAAAACTTTAGATATCTATCTACAGCACAGATATTCATACTGTTTTCTCATTTTCCATTCAGGCATCAAGCTATATACATCTACAATACAGAAAGCATGCGTTTTGTTACCTGTAGTGCCATCACATCCGTCTTTATGTGAAGTGCATCCCCCATCAGTGTCGCCATCTACAGGCATACCAACACATACACATACATACTAACTGTGGTGGTTTTGGAGAGGAAAGGCCTCTAAAATGTGTTGTTAATAAATGTCAGAAAAATTGAGGACATAGTTGGGTTCCACTACATTCTAGTTGTGTTACATTCCCAAGTTTGTGGCTCTCCTATTGTATTACCTTATGACAAACTACAGACTGTCCCAAATTGATGTATACACACTCTGAAATGTTATTTCTCAGCAACAAAGTGAGAAAGAAATGCAATTTTTGTTGTGTATGATCCAGAAGGCACTGGGAAAGCATAGCAACAAATTCATAACTCTACATGTGTTCATAAACAAACATGGTCATGAGATTATCATTCGATGAACGTAAGTGGTTACTGACGTATTATTGGAAGGTAGAGAATTAACCTGTACAATTGTGTGTATGGGGCTAAGGAAAACCCACACATCTTTGAAGAAAATGCTGTAAGTTTTCCAGGAGTAACCTTATGGTGTAGGCTGCCATTCAAACTATTATTGGGCCCTACTTCTACGAAGAGACTGTCACGACTTAAACTTCCTTGCAAATGTTGGAAATCATGATTCAATGTCTTAATGATCTCTTTGAGAATCCAAATGAGGTTTAATTCTAACAAGACGGGGCTCCACCTCACTCTCATATTGCTGTGAGAAATTTTCTTGATTGCATATTCAATCAGTGATGGATAGGATGAAGAGGAAGTGCAAAGGAATTAGCATTTCCATCTCCCGAATTAACCCCTCTGACTTCTACATATGGGTACCCACAAAACCACAGACACTGTAGGAAATAAGAGATCAGACTGAACATGCCATCAATGGTATTCTATTAGCAACAATCCAGATGGTATGTCACTCTGTTCAACATCATTGATGGGAATGTATTGTGGTAGAAGGTGGACATTTTGAATATGTACGAGCTTAAGGAAGTTTAAGGAATGGAACACAACAAAAATTGTATGTCTGTCTCATAACGTTGCTGAGAAATACCACTTCAATGTGTGTATACATCAATTTGGGACACTCTATATTATTACAAAAAATGGTCTACCTAACACTATTCCCATTTTTGTGTATCTAACTGTGCAAATAGAATCAAATTATGAAAAAATAAGAAGCACACATTTTTCAGATGTCTAATAGTGGTGCTGGGTTAACCATTACCTCTAAATATTGGAAAAAAATATAAACAGTGACGCACAAATTGGCTAGCTAGTTCTGATAATCTAAAAGTCAAGTTCAAAATTACTGATTTTTTGCCATTACACAAAGTATTTTTTCATCTGTTCTTATTGCACACTCTCTTAGCAGCAAACTCCTTTCATCACTTTTATATATGAGGTAAGTTTTATACTAGTATGTATATATACATTTTTGCATTAAACGTAAATACATTATATAATAATGCCTATAACTACAATCCCATTTATTTATTTATTTATTTTGAAAACAGTGATGCAGTTTATTTTATACTAACATCATGTTATTAAAATATAATGGTGACAAGTATAAGGCAACACACAGTTATGACAGGAACTCTGCTTGTCCCTCATTTTCATCTTGTTCTCTCTTCATCCTTCACCTACAGCTTGGCTGCTTCTATACGAATGTCATAAAGTTACAGACTCTGTCACAGCTGCAGAGCCTTTTTTTGGACATGTACTGGGAAACACGCTGTTTGCCAGAACAGTCAGATATTCATAGCTTCTTAAATTCCAGCACCAGATTTCTCATGGAAATTGTTACTACAATAAACATATGTTCATCATAGATGATGTTGGAAGTTATGATCTTGTGCTGACACTCTTACACCTTTTATGATAATTTTCAATAACATTTATTAATTCTTCTTGGCCATGTAAATAAAATGTAAATAAAATTAAACATAAGTCAATAGACCAGTTATTAATACCCAACATCCAATTTTATTGTTGAAATTAACCTTATGCATGATTGCAATTCCTGAATGACAGTTATCTTACAGGGTTGTTATTTTAAAAGTTTAGTGGTATTCCAAGCCAGTTTGCAAAATTTCTAATTCCTGTCTATGGTTTCTTTGTACTTGGTTCTAACTTTCCTCTGACGTCATCAAACTTTTCCCCTGTAAAGACATGGTGATTTACTTTTGTTTTCTTGTCAAGAACAGATCCTTATCCCTAAATCTATTCACAAGATTATGAATTGTTTCTCTGTGAGGTGCACAAATAGAAGGAATCTGTCTATAAAAGCCATCCCACTCCTTTACAAGAGTTTATCACATAGGAATCATATATGAAAATTATATGTGCTAAAGTAAATGAATTTTGGGCATTATAAAAGCACTAACACATAACATTGATACAGATGATCTCACACTGTATCAACCTCTGCACAAAGATTGTAGTAAGCTTATTACCTGGCATATGGAGAGGAGGGAAAGTGGAGAGGGAATGGAATTGGTTAAAAACAACACAGTGCAGGTCAAGCAAGTTTCCTTAATACAGTCATGTGTTGAAATGAAGGCTCTGTAGTGGCTCTGCCATGTGGCAAGCCTGGGTCAGAAGTAATTTCTCTCTGGTAATGTTCTTTGGCTTCCCAGGGTGAATATTGGGTAAGTTTAAGCTATGATGGACTCTGCACTTATATCTCTTTGCTCTGTTTCTGCTTGTTGTTACTTCTGTCTCTTATTTCCTTAAAACCCCATATAGAAGGTGTTATCTTGAGAAGGATTTTATGACAAAATGTTAAGGTAGCCCCATGCCAAGAGAATTTATGTATTTGCTAAAATGGTTAGAGCATTATTTGAACTTGGTTTATATTTATTTGTATTGAATTTAAAGTGAAATGTTGTATTTATTTATTTGTTTATTGGTATATTTATGTGTTTAATATGTCTGGAACAGAATTTAAATACTCAATCAGAATAACAAAAATATGTAATTTATCTTACCTACATTAAGTCACCATCCAGCCATAGAGAAATATAACTGAGTACATCCTGTTACTTTTCACCATGTAAACCCTAACAATATATAAGAAAATTTTCCAAATATTATAGTTTCAGCTTCACATCAGTGCAGTCATGTTTCAGATATTCATGTTTTATAAGAATAATATATAACCTCACATCAAGAGAATCGTGTAAAGAAACATTTATTCAAAGCAACATGTTAACATTATACTCACTGCAAGCATATCGCATGATTCTGCTCACTAATGATAAACAGTTAACCAAAAATAATGATCTGCACTATTATAATATCAGAAATAAAACTGATTATCTTAAATTTATACGTGTTGAAAAGTAACCAACAAAGATCCAATGTGATGGGAATTAAATTGTATAATAAATTACCTGCAACATTAAGGGTAGTAAATGGTACAATATCTAAATGCCAACTGAATAAATTCCTTGTATGTAAATGTCTGTATAATCTTAATAAATTATAACTAATTATTTAACAGTGGTGTCTTTAAAGGATTAAAGCACTGACTTATATCATACTGTACTTATATGTATTTATTGCATAAGAATCTACAACTAATAAAATTTGAATTTGAAGAAGCTAGCTAACAGGAACACCATGTGCTTTGCTGCAGGTACTGCGCCCATGGACATAGCGCAGAGAACTGTGCAGCACTACTGTGGTGCTGCTTTGCCAACAGTGAGCTGCAAGCTTCATGACCTGTGCCACTGTTGCCAGTACTGCAGCTGGTACTGTGATGGCAATAGCCATTTCACATTTCAGGCGCAGTGCCCATTGTACCCTCGCCAGCAATAAACACCACAGCTGCCACAGACAGCATTGCGAATAGATCACCTCCAACTGCACCGGTCTCCACCGCCATTAACCCATTGCAGGAGTCGTCCAGGACCTGCATACAGAGATCCTGAACTTGAGCTCCTGCCTGGGCTTCATTGAAGAAGCACTGCACAGCATCATCGCTGCCGTCTACACCATTCATGCCCAAGTGATCAACAGTGGCTCCAGACTAGTATCCATAGAGGGCACATTCTCCAGCATCACCACTGCCATCACTGCCATTCCTGACAGCTTCCTCTGCTGTTTCACAAACATAGAAACTGGGCTACAAGAACTGCAATCCATCTACACTTCATCTCATCAGAGCTTCCGAGAAACATGTGTACAGACCTTAACACCATAGACAAGACACTGGAAGAAACTACTCACCACATACAACAATTCAACCAAATTAATAGACAACAGTATGTCCAAATCAACAGACAACAGTGCAACCAAATCAGCAACATAACAGAACCTATGTTAAACCTAGCTAATTCCAGGCAAATACTACACATGCCATGCACTGGCAAGGCAACTGGCTTAAACCATTGCAAATGCATGACAATTCATTGGTACTGCATGCAGGGCCTCAGTCATGGCTTGAGCTTAGTATCACACCTAAGCCGCTCCCTTCCATTGGAAGGCAGCAACCTCACATTACTAGAATAATGCAGGTGATTATGCGGTACTGCACTGAATATACATAAAATAAAATAAGAAAGTAAATAAAACAAATCTCTAATTATACTCTAGGCTGCAGTCTGCAGTCCAAGTTTGCAAAGCAGAACAGTAATTGTATGAAATTCCAGGACCTAATTATGAGTATCCGTAAACTGATTGCAGAACAGTTACCGATTTGGAAAAAAAGGCATTAGTTGTTTGTTTTCATTATATTTATTTGTACGTGAAAGAGCATTCCGTAACTTATTTTTACTTTCTCTACTGGTAAGTAGAGGAAGTATTGCATTCCACCCAAAAATTTGATGTTGAGATTTCACCAGAAATATGTTTTGAGGCCCCCTGAATACAAAAAAAGCAGAAATAGGAAAAGGTCTGCATGTGTGTGTCTGTCAGACTGTGGACAGCATAACTAAAAAAACCAAAAGTCGGTTAAAAACCAAAGTTGGTATTTAAGTTTAATGTCTTTCAAGGATGCAACATGAAGATTTTGAAGAAACTTGCTCCACCTTAAACTACCCTTTACATGGAAAATTTTTATTAAAATGACATATGTTTGAGATATTTTTATGACAAATCAAATGTATATTTTGAATTTCCTGGCTATAGCCTATGTACCCCTGTTTACTCTGGATGACTTTTGAATAACTCGTAAACCAGAAGAGATAGACAAAACCTTACTGCACAAAAAATGTAAATCTTGGTAAAACACACAATTTATGTCTGAATAAATTTTTTTGTGGAGTGAACCATTTCAGAGATATTCCTTGTTATTTGTGTGAGCTTCAGAAAACTCAAAACTTTCGTGAAATGGAACACCGTTGTTCATATTTTTATATGTTAAATGAGCAAAGAGAATGGAATCTCAAAGGTTTAAAAGATTTGACTATCACTCAAAGCCTACTGTATTCTATTATTCCTCTTGCACTTACAAGGAAATAAGCAATAACTTCTGCAAACGTGTATCTCAACTAACATGAAGAAAATCTAGGAATAAGAGTTTGTAAGAATGGTTAGTACAAGAGTAGAGAAAGTCATGTGGGTGCAACACATCAGATTTTTTGACATAGTTCCTACCATTGTTTAGGCACATGTCATGGCGGGGAATAACCTTTGGTATGCCCTGTCCAAAAAGAAAAGATACCGCCAGTGACAATTTCATGCAGAACAGTTTTTGAAGTTTGTGGAAACACATCATAAAGCATTCTTATTGTGAACCACCTGCTTTCACAAATTGCCTCATTCACTCGTTCAACCAGTGACAACAGAAGATCGCCCACTCCGTGCTTTGCCATTAACATTGGATCATGCATCAAAAAATTGCCTAACCCACTTTCTCACCATTCCATATGTCATTACATTTTCAGAGTAAATCTCTGCAAGTTGACGATGAATTTTAGTTGGCTTCAAAAGTCGTATTACAGAACTCACTTCACAGTTGGTGGGATCAGAAATTGTCACTAGCAACTGTAAACACAATATCATCTGGCTGTAATGGCATCAGTGGACAGACAAGAAACCAGAGATGAGTACACATGCTTGTAACTGCAACAGTAGAGCGAAATGGTACTTACTTTCTGGACATGCCTCATATTTATTTTTACTTTCTCTACTATTTGTAGTAAGTTGAGGAAGTATTATATTCCATCCAAAAATTCAATGTCAAGATTTCACTGGAAATATATGTCTTGAGGCCCCCTGAATACAACAACAACAACAAAACAAAAAACAAACAAACAACCATTTTTAGAAAAATATTTGTGTGTGTCAGTCTGAGGGCACCATAACTCAAAAACTAAAATTTGGTTAAAAACCAAAGCTGGTATTTAAGTTTAATGTCTTAAGAATTTGACACGAAAATTTTGAAGAAAATTCCTCCACCCTAAACTACCCTTTACAAAGAATATTGCTAGAAAATTTTGATTTTTTCGAAAATAGCTCGAATGATTTTTATGAAAATGATGACAAATGAAATGTACATTTTGAATTTCCTGGCTATAGTCTATATAGTTCTGTTTACTCTGGATGACTTTTGAATAGCTCGTAAACTGTAAGAGATAGACCAAATCTTACCATACAAAAAATTTAAATATAATAATAATAATAATAATAATAATAATAATAATAATAATAATAATAATAATAATAATAATAAATAAAAATAATAAATAATAAATAATAATAAATAATAATAAATAATAATAAATAATAATAAATAATAATAAATAATAATAAATAATAATAAATAATAATAAATAATAATAAATAATAATAAATAATAATAAATAATAATAAATAATAATAAATAATAATAAATAATAATAAATAATAATAAATAATAATAAATAATAATAAATAATAATAAATAATAATAAATAATAATAAATAATAATAAATAATAATAAATAATAATAAATAATAATAAATAATAATAAATAATAATAAATAATAATAAATAATAATAAATAATAATAAATAATAATAAATAATAATAAATAATAATAAATAATAATAAATAATAATAAATAATAATAAATAATAATAAATAATAATAAATAATAATAAATAATAATAAATAATAATAAATAATAATAAATAATAATAAATAATAATAAATAATAATAAATAATAATAATTAATAATAATTAATAATAATTAATAATAATTAATAATAATTAATAATAATTAATAATAATTAATAATAATTAATAATAATTAATAATAATTAATAATAATAATAATAATAATAATAATAATAATAATAATAATAATAATAATAATAATAATAATAATAATAATAATAATAATAATAATAATAATAATAATAATAATAATAATAATAATAATAATAATAATAATAATAATAATAATAATAATAATAATAATAATAATAATAATAATAATAATAATAATAATAATAATAATAATAATAATAATAATAATAATAATAATAATAATAATAATAATAATAATAATAATAATAATAATAATAATAATAATAATAATAATAATAATAATAATAATAATAATAATAATAATAATAATAATAATAATAATAATAATAATAATAATAATAATAATAATAATAATAATAATAATAATAATAATAATAATAATAATAATAATAATAATAATAATAATAATAATAATAATAATAATAATAATAATAATAATAATAATAATAATAATAATCTTTATTAGCTTATAGACTTTGTTACAAGTTTCAAGCCTCGTCAGAGATAAACAAGCAAGATTTACAATCTATATACAAGCAGTTTTATACAATCTAGTATTTCATTTACAAATTATTTACAGTTCATCTATTCTATACAAGCATTTTTTAATTAAGTATGTTTTAAGCTCTTTTTGAAATACATTACCACTTAGCACTTTTAATTCATTTGGTAGTTTATTGTACAAGATTTTACCCATTATTAAGGGATCCTTCTCTGTGGTTTTTTTATTTACATTTCCTCTGTAATAATGTGTTGTATTCTAGTACCATACTTATGACTGTCTTTTATTTGTAGAGGATTCTTATTTGCTACAAACATTATTACCTTATAGACATACAGTGACACTACAGTTTGTATTCTGGCTTTTACAAAACTATCTTTACACGATTCTCTATTCTGTAGATTGAATATACATCTTATACATCTCTTCTGCAATTTCAATACTCTATTTACATTTGTGATACTTGAGTTACCCCAGACCTCGATTCCATATTGCAAATGTGGATGAATTAGACCATAATAAACTGATTTTAAGTAGTCTGGATTTAGATATTTTGATAGATTTCTTAGTATATATAAACAGGAACTAATTTTATTGCAGATATAATCTATGTGCATTTTGAATGTCATATTTTCGTCCAAGATTATTCCCAAAAATTTGGTGCTTTCTATTTGTTGAATGCTTTCATTGTTTATCATTACACTGAGAACATTATTGGACCTATTATTTCGGTGTTTGAACATGATTATATTGGTTTTTTGAGGATTTACTTTCACCTTGTTGCATTTTAGGTAATTTTATTACAAATATTATTTGTTTCAACATTTATTACTGTGTTTAAATTATTTGTGTCTTTATTGGCAAATACAACTGAGGTATCATCTGCGTATGTTATTATTTTGTAATTTGTAGATTTTGGAAGGTCATTTACATATAGTATAAATAAGAGAGGCCCGAGTACTGATCCTTGAGGGATGCCTACTTTCACTTGTTCATAACATGATTTAACTGATTTTAGTGTACATCCTTCTTGATAGCGGATTTCAGTGCATTGTGCCCGATTTTCTAGAAAGGATTTTATAATTTCAATGCATTTACCTCGAATGCCGTATTTCTCTAACTTTTCTAGTAGCAATACATGCGCCACACTATCAAACGCCTTAGATAAGTCAAGGAATATTCCAACTGTTTTGCCAGAGTTTTCAAGTTCTTGTAATATTACATGATACAGCTCGGCTATAGCAGTAGTTGTGGAGAATTTCTTCCTAAAACCATGTTGCGATGGGTAAAACAAGTTAAATTTATTCAGGAATTCTATTAATCTACTACTTAATATACTCTCAAATACTTTAGCAAATACTGAGGTCAGTGTTATAGGCCTGTAGTTTCCAATTTGATATTTATCTCCCTTCTTGAATATTGGTCTAACTATACTAAGTTTTAAGGTTTCAGGAAATTGTTCATCATTTAACGATGCATTTATTAAATGGGTTAGGATACCAGCTAATGTATCCCTACAATATTTTAGTGTTTTAGTTGAGATTTCATCCCACCCACAAGATGCTTTATTTTTTAATTTATTTATAATCTTTTTCACTTCTTCTGTTGTTTCTTCCAAGAAAATGGTTGGAACCATCCCAATATTAACAGATGGTGCACCATCAACCTTAGGTTCATCTTTTACTACATTTAGAAAATATTTATTAAAGAGTTGACATATTTTCTGTGGATTATCAATCACTTGATCATTCTCTTTTAACGTTATATTGTCAATCTTGTTTTTACTTATACTGCTTTCATTTACAATCTCCCATACCGTCTTAACTTTATTATTTGAGTTTACTATTTTCTCTCTGTATTGTTGCTTTTTTAGGTTAGTCAATGCCCTTGAGTACTGTTTTTTTAAGTTTATGTATCTGTTTTTATAGGCTACGAGATTTGTAGATTTGTAAAAAATGTAAGAATCTTTCATTTTCTCTCTCAGTTCTTTTAATTCCAAAGGAATTTTAATCTTCTGTTCACCCCGTTTAGTTATTTTACTCTTTTGTGTCGGACATGCTATGTTTAGATGCGTATTTAATATTTTATAAAAATTGTCCCATTTTCTGTTACTGTTTAGCTCACTATATACTAACCTCCAATCTTCTTGGCTTAGGCTTTCCTGAAGCCTCATTAGGTTATTTTCATTAGTTTGTCGTTTTGTTATATATATATTTTTTTCCGGGATTATATTTCTTCCTGATATTGACAATATTTGAGCACAATGATCCGAAATACAAAACTCCTCTACTTTCACTTTATAACTGTCCTGCGCTAGATTGCTAATTACATAATCTATAGCAGTGGATGAAGTAGGTGTGATTCTTGTTGGCTGTCTAACGGCATCATGTAGGTTATAGCTTCTTAATATATCATTTAAACTTTTATAGTCCCCTGTATTTTCACAAGAATTTATGTTTAAGTCACCCATAATTATTATGTTTTTCTTATTTATACAGGTTCTGTTTAGAAAATTATCCAGGCTCTTGCTAACACATACAATTTATGTCCAAATAAACTTTTTTGTAGAGTGAACCATTTCGAAGATATTC
Source organism: Tenodera sinensis (assembly GCA_030765045.1). Lineage (NCBI taxonomy): Eukaryota > Metazoa > Arthropoda > Insecta > Mantodea > Mantidae > Tenodera > Tenodera sinensis. The sequence goes on from CM060962.1 coordinate 166,675,517, forward strand.
CTTGTTATTTGTGTGAGTTTCTGAAAACTTTCATCAAAAGGAACATTGTTCATTTTTTTATGTTAGCCATGTAAAAAGAATGGGATTTGAAAGCTTTAAAAGATTTGGCTATCGCTCAAAGCCTACTGTATTCTAATATTCATTCCCCTTGCACCCACCTACAAGGAAATAAGCAATAAGATAATTTCTGCAAATGTTTATCTCAACTAACAGGAACAAGATAGAGGAATAAGAGTTTGTAAGAATGGTTAGTACTAGACCAGAGAAATTCATGTGAATGCAACACATCAGATTTTTAATAGAAGGAGAAGGTCTATTTATGTCCATACATTAACAGAGGTGAAAGCAGTATATCTCTCCCTTAGTTTTTACCTTTTCCTAATATTTAACATGTATCAAAGTTTAAACATCCATAAAATGTATTCCTGACTGTTAAGTTGAATTTTCTGGATTACAATAGCAATTATTGTCAGAAAAGCCCATGAAATCTGCTGTTGTAACTTCCAAGTTCATTTAAGTGCAATATCTTCTGCTGTAGTAGAAACTTGTAATTTTATCAGAATTCTGGTATGTGTCTTTTGCACAGGTGATGATCCTCATAAAACCAAGAAGTTATACAAGGAAAGACAACTTGCACATCTTCATATTATTCATCTGGTACCTACTAGAGTGAAAATTTGGGAAACAGTTTTGGAGAATAATTAAAGTCATGCAGCATACCAGTCAGTATCTAAGTTGGAAGAAATATTAACTAAGACCTTTAGTCCCAAAATGAATAACCTTTCCTTTTTGTAGAAAAAGGGTTATTGTGAGGGACCGATTTTTCTTCTAGTTCTCATTTCATTTATAGACGTTTTTAGGTTCAGAGAAGATAAAACCACAAAAAGTGATATTTCAGTAACAGCAGATTTGGATTCAAGAAAGTCAATCTCCTAACTCAGCTCTTAACAAACGAGAATCAGTAAAGCAGATCTCTCTGCCAGCTGTGTTGCAGCAATATTGTGGCTAATGAGATAGACAGGCTACAGCATGGAATTAGCTGATTCTCCTAGCCCAGGTATGGCCCAATGAAGTTAAACTACAATCACCCAATACATCCATATTCCAAACAACCAAAGAAATTGCTTGTTGAATTTGTACAAACCATAGAGTTATATCATAATGCTATACATGTTAGCTATGTTTCAGACCACCATTGCTATGTAACTGAGTCACACCATAGCCTGTCTATCTCGCTAGCCACAAGTGAGATCATGTGACCGTTAGCTTTATTATTATCTCTCAGATCATGTTTACGAGTATGTGAGCCTTCTAATATCTTTCATAAGCTTTTTCAATTGAAAATGTTCAAAATTAGGAAGATATAATGAAGACATTTTGTTGGTTGTTTAAACCTAAGTTAATAGGGTAACATTCTACATAAATTCATTTCAAGGAATCTAATGGGTGCAAAAAACAATGTGCAGAAACATGGGCGTCGGCACACCCTTTTTCAGGGGGGACCACATGTTGGAAGTTTGCAATCAAACCATATCAATTCATTATTTTGTTCTCAAAACTCATAGTATTTGCTGTGGACAACCATATTAATTTATGCTAAATGAAAATTGTTCTTTACATCAAAATTCAAATAATGGTCTAACAATCAGTAATCATTTGCATATTGAGTGCATTAGATTCCAAGGGGGGCCTGTGGCCCCCCTTGCCTCCCCTTCGCAACACCCATGTGTAGAAAATTCGTAAGAGTACAAAGGCTACTTAGCAAACTAAGAATTTTGAGGCTAGGAACAGGGGTCGCAGAAGTTCTCTTTTTTATTCTTTTTTATTATGGTACATACTTCAGCATGGCATGTCAGATGTAAACAAAATATACTTATCAGTACCAGTCACTGTCTCTAGCTGTGTCTGATGGTCAATGCTGCACTTGTGTTGTGAACCTGAGTGGTATGCTACCTGATACCAAATGCTCATCTTGTTTAGCACAAAGATTACAGTGCAGAACGTACATATAATGGTTAGCTTGTCACTGTACTCCAATATTCATTAGTTGTGACAGTACATACCATTTATGTAATAGATTACATTTCTTTTTCACTGGGAAATGATGTTTCATGTAGTCACATTTCATTTAGGTTCATACAGCACTCCTGCTGTTATACTGCAACTGTGATCCCATGCTTCTAAACTTAGAATGCTTAGCTTAGTATTGACTTTCTACTCTACAATTTTCTGCAACCCATACATTTTGAGTTGAAATATTAATTGTAAAAGTAATGTTACTGTACTTTAATTCCAGTGAACATCAACCAAACTTGTAGCTATCTTAACTTCAGTTCTTTATTAAACAAAATGAGATTTTATGCAAAAGAAATTATCCATAAATTTTTATCATCATCCCTTATTAAATATAATCTTTGTTAGTTTATAAAAAGACAAGTGAATGAGGAATGAGTGAGGCAGTGAGTGAGTGAGTGAGTGAGTGAGTGAGTGAGTGAGTCAGTCAGTCAGTCAGTCAGTCAGCCACTCAGTCAGTCAGTCAGTCAGTCAGTCAGTCAGTCAGTCAGTCAGTCAGTCAGTCAGTCAGTCAGTCAGTCAGTCAGTGAGTCAGTGAGTCAGTCAGTGAGTCAGTCAGTCAGTGAGTCAGTCAGTGAGTCAGTGAGTCAGTCAGTCAGTCAGTGAGTAAGTAAATAAGCCAGTCAGTCAGTCAGTCAGTCAGTCAGTCAGTCAGTCAGTGAGTCAATGAGTCAGTCAGTCATTGAGTCAGTCAGTGAGTCAGTCAGTCAGTCAGTCAGTCAGCCAGTCAGTCAGTCAGTGAGTCAGTCAGTAAGTCAGTCAGTCAGTGAGTCAGTGAGTGAGTCAGGCAGTCAGTCAGTACGAAGTAACTAAATAAATAAATAAATGAGCCTGCATCCACAGGGTGTAGATTTGCAAATACATAATTAATTTTCATGTTAATATGGTATATAAGCATTGTAAAATTCAAACCAGTAACAAGGAGTATCTCAGAAATGGTTAACTCCAGAAAAAAATTTGACATAAATTATGTACTCTAACAGGATCTACATCTACATTCACATCTTTGTGTAGTACGATTTTGCATATCTCTTATGGTTTATCAGTTATGCAGTCAGGCGGAGGTAGAATGCTAGCTGGACAAGTCCAATGGCACAGGGGCTGTGCAGATAGAACAGAGATTCATGTTGACATGTCTTAAACCTTTTTAAAGTTTAAACATGAAATTTTTAAGGTTTATAATCAATGATATTTAGAGGACTAACTTAGTCCTATTTCTATTTAGCCATTTTAGTCAGTTGAAGAATACCTACAGGATTTAATTGCTCAAGGATGACTATTTTTCCAAGTCATTTTGTTGTTATATTAAACATGCCTTGAGTGAATATGCAAAACTTCATATCCCCATTCTCATAGAAATATTTATGGTATTACAAAGAAAGAAGAAAAGCATTATTAAAAAATTATTCTATATCATTTATGTTTACTTATATTGTATATTAGAAGCCTTTCTACAAGTAAGACTTACTATAAAATAATACAATCCCAAACATAATGTATTCTTCACCCAAATATGTACCTGTTCATCAGGCTCAAGATTTTTATAGTTTCTTCATGCAAGCAACCCTAATAAAAGCTATCTGTTTTGCAAAGCACTCAAAACGGACATTTACAGCATATTTAAGAACTTACTAAAATGCATATGCCTACACAGCTTAGCACTGTAATAGTTATCTAAGAATTTAAATAAGTATGTAAAATTATAAAAGTAAGGCGCATTTAAAACTCAGTTGTTGATTTTTAAGAAAGCTGAATAAGATGCATTCAATCTGTGGTCTTGTGAAGCACAGTAAGTCTTTTTGCAGAGCCTCTATTTGTCAGCAAACATGCACAGCAAAATGATTTGTTTAAATGTTATTTATTTTCTGTTTTAAGTAAAGGAGAATATGCAGTTTTGAGATGAATCCCTTCACGAAAATGCACTGTCAGGAATAATGAGTATGTGGGAAACTAAAATTAGATATACATGGTACCACGAAAACGAAAAGGTTCTGAATAGGCTACACAGTGTTTTGTCTGTACACGTTCTCTGCACTCGTCCGCCGCTATTATAGAAAGGTGCAGATGAAACCATACAACATTTTCAAAACTACATTTAAAGGCTTTACTTACTAACTTTATGAAAGGAGATGCTGAAAGTGGCCACTGTCATTGTCCATACATTTTTGGTACCTCTTTAGGAAATTATTGATCACTTGCCATACTTCACGTTTAGAAATGCTTGCAATTTCCTGGTGAATATTTTCTTTTAATTCTTCCAAAGTGTGTGGGTTTGTCTTGTACACTTTATATTTTAAGTTATCCCAAAGATAGTAACCACAGGGGGTTAGATCAGGGACAGAGGGAGCCATAAATCTCTCCTAATAATTTTGTCCTGAAACACACTTTCAAATGTTCTCATCGAAAGATTGACCATATGACCTGTTGCAGAGCCTTGCTGAAAAAAGGCAAAATCATGCTCCCTGTCTGTGAATTCTCTAAAAAAGGGGCAAAATTATATTCATCTATGTACAGGTGTCAACTGTTGACTCTAAAAGAATTGCTCTAAACTCAGAACCTAATATTGTTCATGAAGTACCCCTTCAGGTGGAAAAAAATTGATGTATGGTATGCCATTAGTGGAGAAAGGTTACTCAGACCTCCAATAAGTGATTTCCATCTCTGGGGCAACTTAAAACAAAAAGTGCACTTGACAAACCCACACACTCTGGAAGAATTAAAGCAAAATATCCGCCAAGAAATAGCCAGCATTTCTCAACGTGAACTACAGCGAATGATAGATAGTTTTCCAAAGAGGTGCCAAAACTATATGGACAACAATGGTGCTACTTTTAGCATCTCCTTTCATAAAGTTGGTAATTAAAACCTTTAAAAGTAGTTTTAAAATGTATGGTTTCATCTGTACCTTTCTATAACAGTGGCAGGCGGCAATGAGCACCAAGAATGCGAATAGGGAAAACACTGCACGGCCTGTTTGGAACTTTTTTTGCTCTCCCCATACAATGCTGCAACAAAAGCTACAATTCAAGGTCCTACAATATTTGGACTTTGTTCTACATTGCTTCTTTGCTTTTTCTTTCACTTTTTGTAATGCTAGGGAACATTTTAAGAATCCTAAAAATAACTGTTCATGAAGTACTTAAACTTTATCTAGCTGCACCCCTTTATAACAAAAATGCCATGCATCTTGCTTCTTGTTTTGCTGTGTTTGTGCCAAACAACATGCAAAAGGAAGAACACTAACTTACTATAAACTGCACGACTAAAGAGTTGAATTAATATTCTGCACAGGAACACCATCCAACCTGCAGTGATAAAATAAAAGCTTCCCATCACATAAAATGGGGTAGCTTCAAACTTGAGATCCCGGTTATATTGAGAATTTTGTAGTCTACTTTCCTTTAAACATGCCTAATTTCATATCTGCAGTCTGTGCAAGCCCATTTTGAAGTCGTAATTAAAAAAAAAACTACAATGAGAATCATTACAGTTAGTATGACATCTCTGTGTGATATTTTGTTGCAATATCCGTTAGTCTTAATGTTTTTATGCTAGTTAGTAGAATTGTAATGAAATATCTCAATGGTATTGTGTTTGAAGACATTGGTAACAATTAATATACTAAATAATTAACTTAGAAAAAATTATTCATGCAAACAAAACCACACTCTAATAGTCATAATTAATAAATTCCATAATGATTTACATAACCCTGCAACATGTTATCTAACATTGCAGCTGGGTATATTTAGTTCTTGATTTATTCATGCTCTTTATGCATATTTTATTGCTAATTTTCATACATTCTGATTCCATTGGTAATTTGCACCTAAAATATTTAATATTTATTGATTATATCTTTTATCTATAAGATCTAAAATTTGGTATATATATACACTGCCACTCAAAAGTTTCTGGTCACTCAGTGTAGTTAAGTGTAATACAGCCTTAATTTAAAGAAAGAATAGGAAAGTGAATATAAAGAATAAACGTTTTTGGTATGGTTTACTGTTTCAACAAAATTTAATGCGATTGTAACAATATGATCACAAAATACTGTTCAAAATTTGATAACCTTAGAGAAAGTTTTTTAAATTTTTTTCTCACTGAAAAAGTGTCCTATCACTGAAATCACTTTCTTCGCTACTCTTGGCATTCTCTCTGTAAGTTTCTGAATTACAGATGCCGGACTGTCATTCCAAGTGGCTTGTAGTACATTCCACAGTGCATTTTGAAATGTAGGACAAGTTTTCTTTACCTGATGAGCCAGTTCATCCCAAAGTTACTCAATGGGGTTAAGATCTGGAGAGTGATCTGGCCACTCCATAATTTTCAGTTCTTCTGTCCTCTGCTGATTCTCCAGGTACTTCCTGCATATTTTTGAAGTATGTTTTGGGTCATTGTCCTGCTGAAATATGAAACCCTGACCTATTTTCCTAATGGGACTGCCTATCTGCGTATCTGCTCAAGATGTTGTGGTAGCCATTTTTGTCAAGTATCCCCTTAATATTTTGTAGGGCACCTACACCATTGAATACAAAAGAGCTCCATACCATTATAGACCCTCCTCCATGTTTCACTGTTGGGATTACACAGTCTGGATGTATCTGTTCAGTTGGTGATTGTATTACACAAGTCCAGGGTCTGTTTCCAAAAAGCTCTAATTTGGATTCATCATTCCAAAGTACAGTTTTCCAGTCATCAGTAATCCAATTTTTGTGTTCCACAGCTCACTGGTCTTTTTTTGTTTGCTCACTTTCCTGAGAAGAGGTTTCCTCACAGCTACTCTCCTGAACAGATTGGCTGCTGAAGTCTTTCTTGGCAGTACTAACTGATATTTCCTTATTATGACTTAAATTAAATTCAGCTTGAATTTCATCTGCTCTCAGCTTTCTATTTCAGTTGCTTTTTAGCACTATGCTCATTTTTATTTGTAACTGCAGGTCACCTACTTTTTTTTCTCTCTCTATTTGACCCAGTCTCCCTTAATCTCTGCATGGCATCAGCAACTGTTGTCCTGGGAATCTTAAGCTTTTTCGATATTTTTCCAATTGAATGACCTTTATTTCAAAGGGCATTCACTGCTGACTGATTTTCTTAATGTCTGCTTGTGGCCCATATCTTGGAATTAAATACATTTATTTTGCTTAATTCTGTGAAATATTATGAAATTGCTTAAATTTTGAAAATATGTACCTACAATGTTGGAGTCTATGAATCCCTAAATCATGTAATGATCATGTAATAACTAGAAATGTGCAATTACTCACTCTTTTGCAGACACAGGAATCACTATAGTGTAACGAGCTGCTCTTAGATGGACAAAGTGATTCACAAAAATTGAGAATATGCAACTTAACGTGTCAGCAAAATTATTCTCACTCTGCATCTGTGCACAAATGACTCAGCTTGAGTGGCATGTATAACAATATCAAGGAGTTTCAATGTCTGTTTGCATCACATGTTTATGAACTTGTGATAAGATATACCTGTCTAAGATCTCTGCTCTGCTGCACAAACTATGTACCAAAAGTTGACAGCACTTCTGCAATATATGTTTTAAGAATGTAAAGTTACACTTAATGTGTTGATACAAAATTAATAAATGACAAATCTAAATAACTTCTAATTACACTTAAATACTTACTAATTTGTAATGCAGCCTGCATTTAAAATTGTCTTTCTTTCTTCAGAGCCCTAGTGATTAACTAGGAAATCTAAAGCATCAACAAGAAAAGAAGAGGAAATGGGCAGTTCTTTAATATATATAAAAAACTAAAAAGGAATTATAGTTATGTTACAAAGGTGCAAGAATAGTTAATTTTCAATTGCATTTTACAAAATATGCACCAATAACCACAAAAAAGATTCAGGACAGTCAAGAATTTTTAAAAACATTTACATGTATTTAGCATGAAAAGAGTATTATTTTATTAATACTTCTTAAGGCTCCATAATTCAAACTGAGACACATCTTATTGTAGGAGTAACTGATAAGGAATCATATAAAATAATGAAAGAGTAAAGAGCACTAGGTAGGTATGAGGTACCCAGTATGTATAACTTGAGTTCTTGTTTATGAAGTCAGTTCAGAATAAATAAATCTGACACAGACATACATATAAGAGGCGTTGAGCGCAACAGTGGCCCAATCACTAAATGTACATAATGGAGATAATGGAGTATAAAAAATATCTGTGATTTGAAAGTCTTATGTTGACTTTAATAACTAAGCAAGAGTCATGATATTTGGAAATTTTAATCAATATAGCACCGACATTGTGATACATAGTTACAATCATGCAGGAAGGTTGGGCCACTGTTTCTATCCAGGAAGCCAGATTCATTTCCATGCAATAACACACTTCTCATGCCATCTGTCGGTGGTTGTAGAAATGTGGTATAGGCCACTACTGCTCTCCTAGATTTTGATATGGGGAACATGTCTGTGCTAATAACTCAGTTTCTGAATTTTTGTGGGTTGGGCCACTGTTGCACTCAATGTCTCATATACAGTGTTGATTGTTTAACTACAGATTTACATCACCAAAGGAAAAAGCATGACATATATGTGTATGCTCAATAAAGACTGAACCAAACCTACACTTTTAATTTTGCTACATCAACAACAATATCAGCATAGCTCTACACTCCATAGAAGAATGGGCAAAAAAGAACAACATGGAAATAAACACACAAAAACAAACTACTAATTCTTCACAATGCAGCACAAACAACAAATTCAATCTTAGAATCAATAACAACCAATTACAACAAATAAGACCACAAAATACCTGGCAATCTCATTAGACAACAAACTATGAGAGGTATCTCAAAAGTATGCTACACTGTTTGTTTTAAAAAATAACAAAACATTTAAATATTTTAAAAAGGGGTATATTTTGAAAGCTGCATTCAGTACCTATTTTGCTATAAAATTTCCTTGAACCTCAATACATTTTTGGTACCATGATAACAGTTTTTTTAGCCCAGTGTCAAACTACTCTCCTGCCAAACTGGCTAGCCATCTTTCCACTTCTTGTTTTAGCTCCTCATCATTTATGAAGCACCTTTGCCTGAGATGTTGCTGCACCTCCAGAGAAAGATAGTAATCACTTGGTGCAAGGTTAGGTGAACAAGGTGCATGTCTGAAGACATCCCATTGAAACTGCTCAAACAGAGCCTGAGTTTCATGAGTAGCATGCGGGCGAGCATTATCGTGGAACAGAAAAACTGTTTTGCTCAAGTTTCTCCTCCTTTTGTTTTGTATGGCTCTTTTGAGTTTTCTCAGCACCTCACAATAACAAGCAGTTGTCATTGTGAGACAGGTAATCAATTAACAGTATTCCCTTTGAATCCCAGAATATCATTGCCATGAACTTGCCAGCCGATGCAACAACCTTTGCCGTGTTTAGTGTTGTCTCATCCATTTGTTTCCACACCATACTCTGTTGTTTGGATTTGGGTATCCAGTGATGGATCTGTGTCTCAACCCCGGTCACTATTTGCTTGAATAAACCATCCCCCTCATCCTCAAAAAATTGCAAAAATTGCAATGTGGCATCAACTCTTTACTCCTTGTGTTGTTCTGAAAGCACGCAAGGAACCCATCTTGCACACGCCTTCAATAGACACAGAACCTCAGAAATCATCCTGTTAAGTGATGTACGGCTTATTTTGATATAAGGAGGAAGTTCAAAACTGCATCAAGTGTAAGGTGCTGATCAGTGTCTATGACTCCTCGAACCTCGTCAACAACATCCGGAGTGTGGGAAGTGCAGGGTTGGCCACTTCAGTGTTCCTTGTGTAATGTTTTTCTCCCTTCAATGAACAATTGGCACCAACGAGAAACCATTGGTCTTGACATAATGTCTTTACCATGAACACTGCACAACTTGCGATGAATTTCAGTTGCATATTTATTTTTTCCCATCAAAAAACTGATTACAGCATGAACTTCACAATCGGCGGTAGGAATGAGTGGAGTCTCCATTATTACTGCTGTTTTAATGTCCAAGCAGTAAACCTAGGTGCCTAGGAATTTTACAGTGCTGCTACTACACCCATACATATATTCCCTGGGACTTTCAGACTTTTCCCGCCTACCACACAGGTTTAAAAAAATAGTATAACTTACTTTTGAGATGCCCCTCATACAATGGTCTAAACATGTAGATGAAAAGTAGAGAAAGCAAAACCAAAGACTACCACACCTGAAACAGCTGCCAGAAACAAAATGGGGAAGCACTCAGGACACACTCAACGAAACTTAAAAATCATATATCATACCAATAATAACTTCTGGTTGTGAAGTAATAATTACAGCAAACAAACCCCAGCTCAACAGACCAGATAATATACAGAGCAAAGCATTACGGCTCATAACAGGAGGAGTGAAGGCAGGCTCCATCAAAGCACTATAAATCTATACCAACAACCCCCCAATACCAGAAGAAATATGAAAACAAGCAGCCAACACCTATTTCCAAATAGAATCATTGAAAGATAAAACATGGACCAAAAATAGATCTGCGATACAACCACTAAAATTACAACAAAGCCAGGTAAAAGAACTAACCAAATACATAAAAGATCTCAATATACCACTACAGCAATGCCTTCAACAAACCCGCTATGTTACCAAGAATATAATGTAAATCTAAGCCTAGAAGAAAACGTTAGCAAACAAGAAGACTCAAAAGAAAAACAAACAAATCACCCTGGAAACTATAAACATAAGATATCCACCAGAAGAATGGTTGAGAATTGTACACAGATGGATCCCTAATGCAGGAAGCAACAGGGGCAGGGCCAGAAGTGTACTCAGAACTGTTTAGCCACTATATATCAGTGGGCCAAAATCAGACTGCATGCGAAGGTGAACTCCAGTCAACTTTTTGTGCCCTAACTCAACTCATTTACTGGCCAAAGGCACCACAAAAGCAGTTCTTTTAATAGACTCATAAGCAGCAATGGAAGCAGTCACGTCAAACTCAAAACCTTAGTAAAAAACCACAATTGAAATAAGAAAAGCACTAGGTGTACTGAATAACCTATATAAAACTATCAGCTTTCAATGGATACCTTCAGATGTGGGAATCCAAGGGAATGAAATAGCCAGCCGCGGCTCCTCAGGGTAGGCAGGGTAGGCATTGCCTACCCTATTGTAATACATCAACAAATAATGTTTAACTATGATTCTGCATTTTATCATTTGAAGCGTCATTTTCCCCTAAATTGCAGTTCAAGAAAAGTTTTCTCGGTTATAATGACCAGCGCATGGTCAAATCCTTTAATCTCAATTCCGATTCATCAAAACTGCGCTGCGTGTTTGAAACGTGCGGCAGAAATGATACGCATGGAACCTGGGTAGTGGAGAGCAGGCTAGCTTAACCTCTGCCTGCCCGGCCCCATTTCCTCAGTATGAGGCCCTTGAATAGGGATAAGGAAACATTCGGCCTGTATATGCACTCCGAGCATGCGTAGACGCGTCTGCCAGCAGTCCGAACACTTGCCGGCCCAAATCCGAATTTATGCAACATTTTCCGAACAGCCATACTCCACGAATGAAGATCTCAGAGACCCGAACGTGTCGTTATCACTCTGTAATACCAGTATGACCGACTTAATTAGTGAACTATTACAAATTTTGCTTTCGCGGCGCACTGACAATGAAAAGAGGAGTGTTTTAGCTATTTAACACAAAGCTGCAGTCAGACAATTTTTCAATTTCTTAATCTATTTTAGTCATAGGCGTCGCGAAACGGGGGCAAGGGGGGCCACGGCCCCCCTTGGAAGTTGGTAAACTTAATGTGCAGTCAGTTACTGACTTTTAAACTATTATTTTAATTTTGATGTAAAGAACAATTTTTGTTTAGCACAAAATAATACGGTTATCTGCAACAAATACTATAAATTTTGACAGTAAAATAATGATTTAATATTATATGATTGCAAATTTCCAACATGTGGGCCGCCCCCCCCCCCCCCCCCCTGGAAAAAGGTCTGCCGACACTCGTGATTTTAGTTTTGGCGGTAATTCGTCCGTAAGTCACGCTCATTCACTCTGCTCTTATTAAACAACCAAACAATATATTGTTTGCGTTATCCACAATGACTTCGCCCCCTATATTTCGGATAAATGGGGTTTATTATTATTATTATTATTATTATTATTATTATTATTATTATTATTATTATTATTATTATTATTATTATTATTATTATTATTATTATTATTATTATTGTTATTATTGTTATTGTTGTTGTTGTTACTATTACACTTTGCCTACCCTAAAATTTTGACTGCGAGCCGCCACTGGAAATAGCAGACCTGGCAAAAAGGGGTACCAACCTCCATCACAAAACCAAAACCACAACAAAAAATGAAGCAAAAAGAATCCTCAAACAAAAATGGAAACATGAATATGATAGTTCCTGAACACAGGCTCTCAGAGGAAAAACATGGGATAACATACATAAAAACTGGACAGCCAAAAGCAAAAAACCAAGAAAGAAGGCAGTAGTTCTATTTCGGCTCAACACCAGATATGATTCCCTGGCCCAACATATTCACAGAATAGGAATCCTGAACTCACACAGCTGCATACTCTGCAATAGCACAGACCCCATGGGTGGGCACCACCCCCTACTCTGCAAGAAACTAGAAAAACCATACAAGAAAGAAACCTTATTTTACATCTTTAATGGGATGCCAGATTTCAAATGGGCTAGAGGACCCAATGGAAGACCAGGAGGAGGAGGAGGAGGAAGAGGAGGAAGAGGAAGATGAGGAAGATGAGGAAGAAGAGGAAGAGGAGGAAGAGAAGGAAGAGGAAGAGAAAGAAGAGAAAGAAGAGAAAGAGAAAGAGGAAGAGGAAGAGGAAGAGGAAGAAGAAGAAGAAGAAGAAGAAGAAGAAGAAGAAGAAGAAGAAGAAGAAGGAGGAGGAGGAGGAGGAGGAGGAGGAGGAGATCTTAGAAATAAAATCTAATTTCTCTCTTCAGGAGAAACGTGTTTCATCACAGCTTTTGTTTTGGGAAGAGAAAGGTAGACATGTTAACATGAATCTCTTTTCATATGCAATCATGAGTAAATCTTATACTATCTTTATATTTCCCTTGCATAATTCACTTTAGTGAAGTTATTTACTAAAACAGATCAAGAAGGGATGATGCAGTTCTAAATATGGCCTTAGGTACTCTTAGTATGTCTTAATGTTCCAACAATTTTGTCAAAAGCTTCTGACAAAACATTACATTTCTATTCAAGTGCTCACCACAATGGCAAAAATGTAAAAAACTGCTTGTATATTATGTAATATTACAAGTACCTGGGCGACTGAGCTTCGCTCAGCTATTCTTTTCTTTTCCTTTTTTTTTTAATCATGCTTTTTTGGGAGAAGAAACTTATGTAGATAAACTTGAAAAGCAAAATGTTAACTAAATATAAATTTTCATCCTAATTGTTGGAGCCGTTTCCGTGATGAGACTTTTAATATCCTGGCTTGTTTGTTCAAATTGGCCCATTAACAGAGAAATTATGGCCAAAATAAGGTTTTGACTAATTGTGACTGTTACACATAGACTATGATAGCTAAGTCAACTTTCTTTAGGTTTTCTGAAAGAGCTTGACAATATCTTTAATATCCTGGCTAGTTTGTTGAAATTGGCCCATTAACAGAGAAATTATGGCCAAAATAAGGTTTAGAGTAATTGTGACTGTTACGCATTAAATCGTGCTTTTTCAGGAATGGCATCTATATAGATCAACTTACTAAGCAAAACCCTGTCTGAATACAAAATTTGATCGAAATTATTAGAGCCATTTCCAAGTTGTGAGGAATATATTTATATACAAGGATTGCTCGTTTAAATATATAAGATATAAGAAGGTACTCTAAACAATCTTTTCTCTGTAATTACATTCTCATTAAAGTAGGGCAGTGTAACCATGTTGAACAAAACAGTATTAACCTTTACTTCACTGTACTACTTGGCAAAGCCATGAGACATATCAGAAAGACCGTGAAACGGCTGAGTTGTTTAAACAAGATTATTAGACAAACACAACTGAACAGTGTGTACACACTCCATTCAGATGCAATTATATCTTCAGGACAGCAACGTCTCATACATTGGCAGGTATGAGAGATCATCTTTTTGTGTTTTATCACTAACTATATGCCAAGTTACTATTATTTCGCTCTTCTAATAAATGAGATAAGAAACGATAGCAGTGCTCAACTACCAGGTCAATACGCCTCGTCGCTTTGCCAAGTAGTATAATGCTGCATACTCTCATGATCCTGTTGTGTACAGCCCGGTAAATGAAAATTTTCCGATGCTGTTAGTGTCTTTTGGTGTGTTACTTTATTTAATGTTGGCATAATCTTTTCTCCAGTCATGTTCCACACCAGTTCTGGCTGTGCCAATCTTTTATTGGTTTGTATCAAAGTCCAATAACACAAGCAATGACCGATGAACAAGGGGCATGCCCAAGGTGCATAACGCAAGGGGAGGGGTAAGGAGGAATTTAACCCGAGTGCAATGATTGTCACCATTATCTCCTGGCTGTGTCCGTCACTCATTGGTTTGATATCATAACTCTGGGATTCGGTTTCAGGAACCAGGGAGAAGGACTTGGAGTGGGTCGCATGAAACAGCTTTGTTGAATATATTGTCCTCTACACTATGCATGCCTTTTGAAGTGAGCAAACGATATGGATAACAAGCCAAAAGTAATTGCGCTTCTTGAACAACAATATAATCCTGCAAGGGCTGTGGAGCTATATGGAGTGAACTGCCTGAAACTGGTAGAAGAAATACCAAGAATGAGGATACTGAACATGTGGATTAATTATTAGACCATTATTGTCTTGTGTTTTCCCCTTATGTTTGTCTATGTGACCCAAATATGCTTTTGTATGCTTGGTATATTTTGTGTAGATAGAGCTTAAGTTACAGCTTTAAATTATTTTGTAATGAAATTACATGATTCAAAATAAATATGCGCAATGTGGAGTTCAAGTTAATACACATATAAATCTGTCTCAACCCCCATTCCCTTCCCAAGAAAGCTACACAAACCTGAGAAAGTTCATTATTTGAAAAGGATTGGCAATCTGTCGTTTGCTCATATCCTCAATAAACACTGATGAAATAATCGAAGTCCAATGAGATACATTCTGAATTATATGTTTAAATGTATCTTAAACTGTCCGGGCTTCTGGTCAGCCTCCACCATCGCGAAACAGCACGCTTTCCTATTGTTGACAGGTGTTTGAACTGGGGATGTGGTGCTATTCACTACCAACCTAAACAGTTGTTCCTCATATCGGAAAGCTTCTGTGCACCGGACTCTACACAGCATGTGAAATCATTAAAAGTTGGTGGGGGGAAAGCATTTTGGTGGTACGCATTTTGCTGTTTGCCTCGTTATATAAACGGGCCCCTGAGATATTTTTTTTTGGGGGGGGGGGTGAAGTTCTGGGTATAAAATCATTGGTGGGGGGAAATCCAGCCCATCCCCCCCCCCCCCCCACCCTGGGATTTTGCTCCCTGTGTGTACAACAAGGTGGAAAGGACTCAACCTGTAATGTGTTTGATGCTACATATGTGCAAATAAGTTTTGCAACACTAACTGTAGCAGTGCTAACTTCTTGACAATAAATCAAGTAAAAGATTACCAGCAGTTTATTAAATCTATGTGTTACAGGATTAATATTATTGTATAGCAGCATAGTGGTTATGCTTCACGGTTTCTTTCTTAAGCACTGCAAAACAATGTGCAATAATAGGCCTTTTGCTACTTCTTAAAGTTTACCTTCATTATGTTTTATGAAGGAAAAGACTATTCCATGGTCACAAGCTGACAACTTTTAAACTGCATACAAGTATTCTGGGTTTTAGAGGTATGCAAGATTAGGTGTAAGAAATAGTCTTTATATCAGAAGGACTGCAGAGTAAATAACATTTGAATCAGAATTTACCTAGACATCCACTATGTTAGGAGAGAGCTGTATTCAATACTAAATCCAGCCTAATAAAGCCACTTAACATCAACACCGCTAATGTAAAAAATCTGAGGGGTTGCACTCACATGACTTTCTCTACTCTTGAACTAACCATTCTTACAAACTCTTATTCCTATATCTTCTTTCTTGTTGGTTGAGATAAACATTTGTACAAATTATCTTATTGTTTATTTCCTTGTAGGTGCAAGGGGAATGTTAGAATACAGTAGGCTTTGTGCGATAGTCAAATGTTTGAGATTCTGTTGTCTTTGCACACTTAGCATATAAAAAAATGAACAGCGATGACCCATTTCATGAAAGTTCTAAGTTTTCCGAAACTCACACACATAACAAGGAATATCTGTGAAATGGTTCACCTACAGGAAAATTTATTGAGACATAAATTGTGTATTTTAGCAAGATCTACATTTTTTGTATAGTATGATTTGGTCTATCACTAACAGTTTACCAGTTATGGAAAATTCATCCAGAGTAAATACGACTACAGGGGCAATAGCCAGAAAATTCAAGATATACATTTCATTTGTCATAAAAATATCTCAAACATATGACATTTTAATCAAAATCGTTAGAGCCATTTTCAAGAAAATCAAAATTTTCGAAAAATCTTCCATGTAAAGGGTAGTTTAGGGTGGGGCTATTTTCTTCAAAATCTTCATGTCACATCCTTGAAAGACATTAAACTTAAATACCAACTTTGGTTTTTAACCGACTTTTCGTTTTTGAGTTATGCTGTCCACAGACTGACAGACTGACACACACACAGACTGACACACACACAGACTGACCACACACACAGACACACACACAGACCTTTTTCTAAAAATGCTTTTTTTGGATTCAGGGGGCCACAAAACATGTATTTCCGGTGAAATCTCGACATCGAATTTTTGGGTGGAATACAATACTTCCCCTACTTACCAGTAGAGAAAGTAAAAATAGCAATAACATTAAAAAATAGATCTATTTAGTTTTCTTACTCAGAGAGCTTTGGTCTGGAACCAATCAGACAGTTCTCTGCAGTCATATGTTTACAACTGCTACTAGTGTTTGTGTACTTCAAGTGGCTTTCTTATTTCAGCAGCACTATGTAGAAAACAATTTATTGTTTTTTTTAGCCAATCCTCCACACCTTACAATATTTTTCAGTAGACAGAGGCAGAGGTGTGTTAGCAGACTGAGGACAGACCAATGTGTGTCATGCATGTACCTGTTCTTGTTAGGGCTTAACCACTATAATGAAGGGGGTGTGGGGTTTGCAGAGTGGCACATGTAATTGAGGTTGGGGTAGTGACAGGAGGTAGTAAGATTTGCTCCTCAACAGTTGCAGGTCAGGGTGCAACTGTCATTGTGCACTGCTGGTGTAAAGACTGAATCCAAGTAATAATGGGGGTTGACTTTAAATTTTGAAGTCCAAGCATCTCTTGGTAGGACTATATGGCAGCTCAGCTTTTGCTGCTGGTAGAGAAGCTTGTGGCCTTAAATATCACGTGGCCTGATTAAGCCATGACGTCATATTAGTGGTATATTATTCAGTTTATAATAGATGCAGATCAGTTGAGTTATGACACTAGAGTAAGCTCTGTGAATGTTTTCTCTCTGTGAAATGTAAACTGTGCCTTCAGCAATTCATTTGCTGTAAGTTTATCAAGAATACTGTTCTGTACAGTGAAAAGTGCTAAGCTAGTGTCTAATATTGATGGTGAAACCAAGTATATAATAATACCAAGATAAAGTTGTAGTGAACATATGTTGGCTATAAACATTCAAATTTTGTTTACTAATGTTAAGAAATAATTATAATTGCTATTGCTTCCTTAGAATTCGGTATGAGTGGTACTTCTCCCCTTTATTTTTTATAGATGCTACACATGTGTTGTGTACCAGGATTATATCCAACTACAAATCAGAAAAAACTCATACAACTGCTTTCATATTCCCAAAAGATGAAATTAGGAGGCAGTTGTGGATTAGGAACATTCACCGGGAAAATTTTAATCCCAGTTGAACTGCAGTTGTGTGCAATAAACATTTTGGTGAACATTTCATAGTTCAACAAGATATTGCTACTAGGGATGATGGTACGATTCTTACTGTTCCTAGAGAAAGATCTAAATTGACTGATGATGCATACCCCTCAATTTTTCAAAATCACCCCTGCTATATGACATCAGCACTCCTTCCCAAAAGAAAAGACCCCAAAGAATGTAGGATTGAGGCATTAATTAGCAAGAAGACTAGCTTTAATTAGTGAGGATAAAATAAGCTCATTTCAAAAAACTTATGTAAATAAGCTTATGAAGGGTTCACTGTGTCGTAGGGCACATATGCAATTAAATTTTCAAACATTGATTACATATCTTGCCCTCAGATTTCTGTTTCATTTTCTGTTTGCTCTGATCTCGGTGTACATATTTGGTATACAAATAATGACGCTCCCATATATACATTTAAGTGGATTTTAGGAAATGACTTCCTGTGTGGGAAAAAGTTAGTCTTTCTAGTCACCTAAGGAATTAAAAAGGCCGAGTTTTGACAATTGAGAACAAATTGATTCCAGTCTCTTCTCTTGTAGAAGAATGTGTAAGAGAAAGCAAAATGCTACTTCATTTTCAAATAAGCTGATTTTTCCTCCAGGAGCAAATTCAACTTGCACATAAGTCAAACCCAGAATATACTCCTAACACACTTATATGTTCATGTTCAATGTTCTTTACAAGTGCAACCGCATGCAATAAGCTAAGAGACAGTGGTGTCTTAAGACTATCACACCCATCATATCTTAGAAATTTAACACTAGTTTTAGGAATAGAAAAATCTGTACTGACCAATTCACGTGTGCAGTATTGTATTGTATTTTATTTATTTCATCCATAGAAACATGATACATATGTTATAGGACAAGTCAATTTAAAATACAAAGAAAAATATTTCAAGGTAGATACATAAATGATTGCAAATGCAGAGAAATAAGATTCAATGCAAATTTAAAATACAAAAAAGGAAACCAAGCTATATAAAAGTATAAAGCTTCAAGTTATAAAAAAATAATAATTTACAAAGGTGCAATTTACCCTGCTTCATGATGTAGGAATTCATCTACATTATCAAAGCTATAGTCCAATAAGAAATTAAATTCAATATAAGGGGATTCAATACCCCGTATATATTGGGGTAGTTTGTTATATAACTATAGGCTAGCATATGTGAAGCAATTTTCATAGAGTATGTTACACAAAAACTGAGATCTCTTAAAGAGTACGAGAAGTACATTAATGTACTGTTAGATGAGATACATGTTTCACCAAATTTAAGCTACAATTGAAGGTGTTGTACAGAATAAATATTTTAATGCCACTACAGTACAAGCATTCATGCTCAATTCCTTGCTTTCTTCTAATAAAGACACAGTAACTCTGTTCCCTGTAACAAAGCTTGATTCCATAAATCTTCTCAAGTTTACAAACAGAGGTGTGAAGCTGTTAACACAGACAGGCTATGTAGTCATTTCCCTCATTTCAGACAATAATCGTGTAAGTAGGAAAATGTTTGAAAGACTATGTGACAGCAATCTGAAAACAAGCATCACTAATCCCTTCAGTTCCGAGCAAACAGTATTTGTTGCTTGATTCTGTTCATTTAATGAAATAAATAAGAAACAATTGGTTAAACCAGAAAGACCATTTGCAGGCATTCATTTTTTCTGATTTTGAAACTGGTAATTTTCTAAAGGCTTGTATTGGTCACTCAAAAGAAATACATTCATTGGGAAAAGATAAGCACATGAAATTAGCTCCAAGCTGGAATAGAAAAGTTCTCTTTCCAATTTCTTTTGAGAAAAAAAATATCAATCTTGATTAGAGGCTCCTTAATGGGGAGGAAGGGTAGCAGCCTTGAGCATGTTTGAAAACACATTGGGTAATAATTTCGGCGACTGCTAAGTTTATTTCCATCATAAGCAAATGGTGGAAAATTGTAAACATAAAGTACCCTCTGAAAGGCAAAAACCTGCATGAGCTTGCTGTAATCCTATTCATTCAATGGGAGATAATAATATTCCCTTCATCTGTCTTACGTGATGCATCAAATACTGGGTGAACAGGTGTTGTCAAACTTACTGCAGTACCTATGCCTTCTGCGCAAGAAATTACAGTGAAAGCAGACACATTGTCTTCTGGTGAGGAGAGAGAGAATCTTTTTTCTGCTCAGAGAAAAAAGGAACAATCATCTGCAGTAGCTGATTTTGCTATTGTTAAATGTGTCACAAAGATGACAATTCAAAACTTTATCGGAAGATTACAGAGCCAATTGTCTCTAATAGAATAAGAGGTGTGCTTTCTAAGGAAACGAATGCAACTCAACGGGACAGTGAATTGTGTGTTTTCACAAAATTATTACATAGCAGAAATTGAAAAACGAAATAGTGACAGTTTTGCCCTGAAGTGTTTGTCACAATCAGGGAAAATATAGTGTATTCTCTCAAGCTTCCACGGCCATCGTTTAAAATATCTTGGCTATCCGGTTGTTGCCGCGTCAAATTATAAAATGCCGACGTTTCGACCATCTTGTCGTGGTCGTTATCACAGGCAAACTGCAACGCTATGTAGCAGCTAGTCAACTTATATACTGGCAAACAGATGAAA
Organism: Tenodera sinensis; assembly: GCA_030765045.1. NCBI lineage: Eukaryota > Metazoa > Arthropoda > Insecta > Mantodea > Mantidae > Tenodera > Tenodera sinensis. The sequence continues at coordinate 166,696,266 of CM060962.1, forward strand.
GGTGGGTAAATGGTGAGCCCTGATAGGCTGGGCAGTCTCTGCATTGCGGCAGTCCTTCTGCATTGCTACGTCACTGCCATAGAATCATTACACTGCGGCACTGCCATAGAATCATTACACTGCGGCACAAATGACGTGGTGTTCTTGTGTTTTGTTCTACCCATGGCCGTAAACCAAAGTTTGTTAATGTGCATGCCACCATTATTATTAAAATTATAACGACCACGACAAGATGGTCGAAACGTCGGCATTTTATAATTTGACGCGGCAACAACCGGATAGCCAAGATATTTTAGGGAAAATATAGTTCCACAGATATTGAATATTTTAATTTAGAGTAATCATCTTTAGACTTGTTTCTCTACTTTTGTAATTCACACTTTATTAGACGTAAATATTGTAAATTGCTCAGGTGTTGAAACATATGCTAATGTTCTATACAATTTATGTAAAATTTAGTGTGTTTAACCAATAAAATGATTAATAGCTTTTTTTAAGTTGAAATAGAAATGGTGTTCCATCATAATATTCTAACTTGGTTTGGTTTGGTTTGGTTTGGTTTAAGGGCGCTCAACTTCTAGGTCATCAGCGCCCTTAAAAGATTCATGGCAATAGCCATATGTAAATTTCACTCAAAAAATAAAAATACTAGCAACAAGAAAAGTTTACAAAGGTAAAAATCAGTGGCACTAGCCAGATATGAAACAAAGTGATAAATATGTCCAAAAGCAGAAACAGATAATTAAAAAATTTAAATCCTCAAATTTATATTGCACTCCGCTAAAAAATTAAAAACTCTATCAACCGCTGTTTTGTCGTCCGCTAGGACCTCTGCAAGTCTGGCAGGCAGCTGCAGAGAATCCCGAAGGTGCGCTAGAGAGCAACACTCTAGCAGCACGTGGCGAACCGACAAAACGTTGTCACACAGCGGACATAGAGGCGCAGGGTCCCTTTTAAATAGGTAACCGTGCGAAAAATTACAGCGCCCTATTCTTAATCGAGCCAAACTAACCTCCTCGCGACGAGATGTGCGACAGGAAGTTACCCAGTTTATCCGGAGTTCTTTCACTTCTCTAAGCTTATTACCGCGGAAAGCTGACCACTCGTCGTGCCAGGACGACAGCACCGCTCTCCGCACTTCAAGCTTGAAGTCTTCCGAAGTAACACGTGAGATGGTAATACCAGGTTCTGTAGTTGCCGCCTTTGCTGCTAAATCTGCCATTTCATTCCCAGGCAAACCTACGTGACCAGGAATCCATGCACACACCACGTCAACACCAGAAGCGTGTAAAACATGGAGGGCATCCTGGATACGTTGTACAATAGGGTGGGGGTTGTACAACTGACAAAGGCTCTGCAGTGCACTAAGGGAATCGCTCAAAATCAGGCAGTCACCTAATTTACGACGGCGAACATACAAAACGGCTCGATAAATTGCATAAAGCTCTGCAGTAAAAATGGAAGTGCTATTTGGAAAACCGAATGTAAATGGTTCGGTTCCATAAACATAAGCACATCCAACACCGTTGGTGTTCTTTGATCCATCGGTGTAAATATATCGATGGTCAGAGTAGCCTGACAAAAATTCTAAGAAACACGTGCGGATACTTGAAATAGGCATCGTGGACTTTTGGTGTATGGTCATCCCAAGATCTACATGGGGCGTACCAGATAGCCAAGGGGGGTAAAGTCTCTCGCCCTTGGCGAACATCACAGGCAGTTCCACTCCAAGCTTCACTAGGAGCTCTTGGAAACGGAACCCCGCAGGCTTTAGACTAAGGGAGCTATTTCTATATCGTTCTCTTAGCGTGGTGGCGAAAAAAGAAGCGAACGTTGGGTGCTTAGGCATACATCTAAGCGCACAACCATAATTTGCCAGGAGAATCTCACGCCGATATTGCAGAGGAGGTTCTGCGGACTCGGCGTAAAGGCTCACCACTGGGCTTGTTGGAAAAGCTCCTGTTGCAATGCGGATGCCCCTATTATGGACCACGTCTAATCTTCTCAGCACAGATGGTCGTGCTGACGAATAAACAATACACCCATAGTCTAGCTTGGATCGGACAATGCGCGATATATTCGCAACAAAATTGTCCGATCCGCTCCCCACGATTTGCCATTCAGTACTCGCATAATATTTAGGGAACGGTCACATCTCGCTCTTAGCTGTGCAATATGCGACGACCAACTAAGCTTCCTGTCCAAGATCAAACCCAGGAAGCGCGTCTCTTCTGCGAAGGGGAGTGAATCTGGACCAAAACGGAGCGAAGGTGGTAATCGTCTCCTACGGCGCCAGAAATTAACGCAGATTGACTTCTCAGTCGAGAAACGGAAGCCGTTTTTCATGCTCCATTCTCTAAGGTTGTCCAAACATTGTTGCAGGCGCCGTTGTAAGAACGCCGTGCGCTGAGAAGTGCAATAGACAGCGAAGTCGTCTACGAATAGGCATGACGAAACTCCAGGTGGAACACATTTCCAGATGGAGTTAATTGCTATAGCAAAGAGCGTGACGCTTAGCACCGAACCCTGAGGTACTCCCTCCTCCTGAACAAAAGAATTAGAAAAAACCGAGCCGACCCTTACTCGGAAAAAGCGGTCCTTCATAAACTCCTGAATGAAAAGTGGTAGGCGTCCACGTATGTTCCAGGCATACAGGGAACGTAGAATCCCTGCTATGCCAACGGTTTGACAGTTCTTCATAAACCCGTCCATTATCTGTGTCGATATTGACACAAGATGGTCAATAGTTGAACGGCGTCGTCGAAAACCACACTGGATGTTAGTCAGTAGGTTACGACTTTCTAACCACCATACCAATCGTCCATTGATCATGCGTTCCATCACCTTGCAGACGCAACTGGTGAGGGAAATAGGACGGTAGCTGGAGGGAAGATGACGGTCCTTTCCAGCCTTCAAGATGGGAATAACGGTGGCCTCTCGCCAATTTTCTGGGAGTATACTGTCAACCCAAACACGATTATAGACCTCGAGCAGGAATGCCTTACCTTCAGGAGAGAGCCGTTGTAACATTTGTACATGAATACCGTCCGGTCCTGGTGCTGAACATCGCGAAGATTTCAGGGAATACTCCAGCTCTGCCATGGTGAAAAGGCGATTGTAATCTTCTACGTTTCTAGAACGAAACGAGAAGCCTTGAGATTCCACCTGAGTTTTAATTGGAAGGAACTCAGGGGAGTAGTTTTCCGAGCTAGACACTTGTGCGAAAGCACTGCCAAAGGTATTGGCCACTTCAAATGAATCAACAACAGCTCCTGTGGCTGTTTTTAGTCCCGCTATTGGTATTTGGGTCGTTTTAGCTGCAACACGCCTTAATCTATCCCACACAACCGAGGAAGGTGTGTGTCGGTTAAATGAAGCTACAAATTTGCTCCATGATGACTTTTTGCTATCCTTAATGACTTGTCTGGACCTGGCGCGCATTTTCTGGTATTCGATTAGGTTTTCCAAAGTGGGGTGACGTTGGAAAACTCTAAGTGCACGCCTTCGAGCACGAATGGCATTCCGACATTCTTCCGTCCACCAGGGGACGGGAAATCGACGGAGGTGTGTAGTCGACCGCGGAATCGATTGTTCAGCAGCAGAGAGAATCGTCTGCGTGAGATGCTGCGCCAAATTATTCACTGAGTCATGCTCGTTGTAGGTGAAGACAGCCAACTGGGTGTAAAGGTTCCAGTTGGCATGGTCCAAACGCCATCTGGGCATACGTGTGGAAAATGTATGTTGTGTCAAGAGACTAATAAGACATGGGAAGTGGTCACTAGAGTGTAAATCAGAGATGACATTCCATTGTAAGGAGACTGCCAACTGAGGTGAACAAACTGCAAGATCGAGGTGTGAGAAGGTGCTGTGAGAGTCAGAAATGAATGTTGGCTCAACAGTGTTGAGGAGAGCTAGGTTGTGACTGTGGAGGAAATCGGCAATGAGGGTACCTCTCGCACAAGCGCGACTTGAACCCCAAAGTGGGTGGTGCGCGTTGAAGTCTCCCACCAACAGAAACGGTGTTGGCAACTGGGAAACTAGATCTTCTAAATCAATGTGCGATAAGTCATGGGACGGAGGCAAATAAATATTACAGATGGTGAAATGTATGTTTGGCAGTTTAATCCATACAGCAACTGACTGTATATCAGAGTGCAATGGTAGAGTTTGCATATACACGTCATCTCTAACAAGCATCATAGCGCCGCCATGTGCCGGTACACCCTCTTCTGGTGTAACATCACACCGTATTGGGGTGTATCGCCTTAGATGGAAAGCGTCATGAGGACGCAGCTTAGTCTCTTGCAAACATGCAACCAGAGGTTCGTATTCTTTGAGCAAAAGCTCAAGTTCTGGCCGTTGAGTTCGAATTCCACGTATGTTCCATTGTAGGATAGCCATATTGCATTGTGTATGGGACAGATAGTTCCAAGGTAACTCTTCATTACTTTGGAATAGGCGGTTGTCGAATTAATTTCGCCCTTTTCTTCTCTCTAGGGCTTACATTTTTATCGGACGCTTTTTCGCGCCTCTTTTCGACTGGGGGTCTACCAGTGTGGACAGATTCTAGTTCCATGTCCTCTGTCGAGGACGTCCGTGTTCCCATAGAGAATTTCGGTTCGAGAGCTTCGAACCGATTTGACACGGAGACCGGCGAAGATGACATTCGCCGGTCTGTAGCCATACCAGAGGATCCCTCTGAAGAGGATCTCCTAGGAGATGGCTTTTTCTTTCCCTTTGATGGCTTGGGAGAAACCTTGCTTGCCTTGAGGAAGTCGGATCTTTTATACTCGGTCTTAAACTTGATCGGTGAAGCATCGTATACAATCGGTCTACTTGTCGAGGTCGGCTTCTTTGTTGGTGACCTTCCTGGTCTGCTGGATTGAACTGCGGTGCTTGTAGATGCTCTGGCGGACTTAGGTGATGTCTGAGGCTTTGGATGTGACCTAGCTACAAGAATTTTGTCTGAGATTGTTGCCCCATTTATATCGCTAGTTTGAGTTGCGATTTCCCGACATAGTACTGGTTTAGCTGCAACCGAGCTATAGGTACCGGAGTTCGGGATAGTGGGCTGGCGCAAACGTAAGAGCTTTCGGGCTTCTGAGAAGGACACCTTCTCTCTAACCCGGATCTCCTGGATAGCTCTTTCCTCCATATAGCGCGGACATTCTCGGGAGTTTGCTGTATGTTCTCCCCTGCAGTTAATACAACTGGGAGGTGAGGTACAGTCATCGTCATGGGCGATGCCTCCACAGTTCACGCAGGTAGCTCTACCACTGCACGTGTCACTTGTATGACCAAAGCGCTGGCATTTGTAACATCTAAGCGGGCTCGGAATGTAAGGTCTTACTTCAATGGCCTCGTACCCAGCCTTTATCCTTTGCGGGAGATCCACCCGATTAAAGGTAAGGAAAAGGGTACGGGTAGGCAGATATTCGCCTCCATCTTTTCTCTGAACCCGATAAACAGATATTACACCTTGATCTGCGAGGTTCTCCTTAATTTCATCATTGGACATGTCGTCCAATGCGCGTGTGTTCACAACGCCGCGAGAGGAGTTCAACGTTTTGTGCATCTCTACACGCACCGGATAGCTGGCTAACATGTTGGCTTTTACAATAGTAGCTGCCTGTGCTGCTGAAATAGATTCAACAAGCAGCGTGCCATTTCGCGATCTTGTGCAGTTCTTCACTGGGCCAGCTATCTTATCGAGACCCTTCTGTATCACGAAAGGATTCACCGATCTGAATGTTTTACCTTCCTCTGTTCTGGATATCACTAAGTAGCGAGGACCACTCAACTCTGCTACTTCCTTTTCGCTGACTTTGGCATGTTTTGTTTTTTGAGTTTTAAAAGAACTCATGGCGATCATATCCTCCACCATTGCAAATGTCTCCGATGGCATGCTCACATCCTGGGCGCCACCCCGGCTTAGGTGAGAGTCCTGGCCTGGACCTTGCTCACCCTAGGGTCTCACCTCCCAATGCATAGACAGAGGGACCCAATCGCCTTCAGGAGTGCATCAGCTCATGCAATGGCCCCTCCCCGGGACTGACCTTTATCAGCGGATACGCACACAGATCCTACATGATAACCAGGGGCTGGGACTTACGCGATTACCCAGTCACCCCTTGCGTCACCCCATCCTCTGACGACCCGCGCTTAGGTTATCCATCAGACTGTGTACAGGGAGGTATCAGGTGGGAGGTCAAACACAAAAGTGGACCAAAGTTAATTGGGCGTTTGGCATATGCCCTCTCACCTCTTGGAGGAACCCAATCGAGAGTATGGCTTGGGGCCCCGGGTACGCCAAACCCGTACCTACCATAGTAGGAGCCCCTGGGGGAGTTTGATTTCGGAGTCCTCCTCTCCTAGATGAGTTGTCGACCAAGACTACCGAGCCTCATCTACCCGTTTGGAATGTTCTTAGCTTCCCCTCACCTCTTGCCTACCAGTGGTCAAAAGACACTAAGTAGGCCGTCTGGTTCGGGTAATGAGCCCCTCTGCCATGACAAGGCGACACTCCTTCGGAGGGGCATAATATTCTAACACTGCATAAAACAGAAATTAAGCACCTGATTGGTGTACCCCATTTAATGAGGTAACACGAATCAGAGAATTAATTTTTTTAGAGGCCAAAGCATTGTTGTTAAAAATTTAGAAGAAAGAGAAAGCAGAATAGCAATTGAATCAACTCTAGCTTTAAGGTATATTAAATTCTATTAATAAAAAAGCTGTGTTTAAAAAAACACATAAAATTGATTTGTGTTAGCCCATAGTACAGTACCGCATCCCAGCACTTCACCGGTGTATGCTGTACTATTGAAATGTTAAAAAACAAAGTTTGTTTTGGTACTATGAGGGAGTAATGTTATCTATTTGTCAATTTCTTATGCAAAGAGTATGAAAGATAGAAAAATAAAGACAATTTTTTTTTTTATAGTTGAGCATTTGATACAATATTCTAATCCTACCCTGAACCACAAACTGTCTAAACTATTAACTACCAAGCTCAAATATCCCATTGACTGACATGGTCAAGTAATTGTACCGCACATCTCAAAATAAGCACTTTTTCTGGGTTGAAAATGCAGCACATAGCATATCAAGCTATAGACTCTATGATCAAGAGTTCTCATAGTCTCAGTAAAAGTTAAAAGAAGTATGTGTGTGTGAGTGTGGGCATGCACATGTGGTGTGTGTAACTAATGCTCAGGAGTTAATAATAAAATAATTGTCCTTATTGCTTCCCAATATTTTGAAGTTAGAGTTTCGAAAGCCATAAGGGATTCCCAATTTTTTAGATGCTCCATGTCCATTTCTTCTTCTTTGGAGCACAGTAAAAAATTTTGAAGATTACACTATTCCAATTCTGAAAATATGTTTATTCAAACAATCATGTCCTGTGATCAGTCAAAATGCAGCAACAGAGGATTATTCCCTTGGTAAATCAGGAACTATTAGTGGATCATCCAAAATTTTCTTCCATTTTGACTTTCATTTCAAAGTGTTACCTGTTGATTATAATTTGGAGCTATTTTTCTTTTAACAATTCTTTTAATTGGTTCATAGAAGAAGTTTTGTTTTACAACTAAATTTATTTTAGATCCTTTCTTTACTAAAATCTCAACCGTTTCCTTTTCCAAAAACACCACAGTGTGCAGAAATTCACTGTAAGACTATATTTTTATGTAGGTTCTGTATTTGTTTGACCATATGTATTTCTTTGATCTTTATCATTTTGGGCCAAGTAGTAAAACCAGTAACTTGGAGGGCAGCCTTAGCATCTGATAGAATAACTACATTTTTGCATTTATTTAACCATGGAAATAAATTTTGAAGTGATGTATATATGGCATAAATTTCATTACCAAAATTGGTTGTATATTTTCCCATAGTTTAAAGAAGTAGATTATGAAATAAGGAAATCAGGCAAGATTGGAAGAGATTGAAGGAAAGTAAGAGAAAGTGACTTTTTATTAATTCTTAAACTGTTAAATTGTTAAAACTAACCTAAATTGCCAAAAGGTTTTGAGTTTATATCTTCGGTATGTAATTATTAACTAACAAAAATTAGCTGGTGGAATCAAGACTGAAAAATTCAATGCCATAGCCAGGAATTTGAACAATGGATCTTCCACTTATCGAGTGGCTGCTCTAACCACTAAGCTACCATGGCCATGGCCAACTTTCAGTCCTGATTCCACCTCTTTAACATTGCCCGGTTGGCCCCGTGGTGCAGTTGGTAGAGAACCTGTCTGCTGTACTATGGGTCCCGTGTTCGATTCCCGGCAGTGTATTAGGAATTTTTCTCCAGTCAAGATTATTCCTCATCCTTCTCTGAGGCTGGAAGTATGAATGAAAGTGTGAATTCAACGTATAAAAACTCCAAAGACCGAAAAACCCACTGTTAAACGAGTAACACCATTTGCCAATAGGCAAGGCCACTGATGTGACCTCTGCAATTAGGATATAAATGGAACAATTAAAAAAAAACATTACCCACACATGGTTTGTGTTTAAAAACACCAGCATTAAGTTTGTTGGCATAAATAAATAATAACAATAATTAGATTTTCAGTAACATATTCTAAACACATGTAAAGTATACACTTATGAAAACCAACACATTAAAACATTTAGTGAACCCTGATCACCAGTGAAGTTCCTTTACAACAAATAGGGCATATTAAAAGTGGTGATGAATTATGAAGAATTTGCATTACCCTTGCCATAGCACAATTAATCCTGGAAACAACTCTTCATGTTTATAAAGGGGCCAACTATGCTATACCTTATGCATTATTATTCTGATATCTACCAAAATCACCTTCTATTTACATGGACCAATTTTATGACTGAAAGAAAATTCATATCAAATAACCAGTATTAGCACCTAAACTACTAAGTTTTCTATTCAAAAGAAAACAAATGCAGAAGCCACTGTTATTTTTGTCTGTAGTAAACATGACTCAACCCAATTCAAAATTATGAAGCACAGATGGATTTCTTTTGTTATGTCAGTGCACTAGAGAATTATTACAGTGGTTCAATGGAGCTAACAATTTAAGAGAAATACAAGGTTTTTATGGAGCAAATACGGCCAGAGTCCAGTTAGTGTTCAAAATTACACATATCTTTTAAAAAGGAAAATAACCATAAAACACATGCTCCATCAATCTTAAGATGGATATCACCAAAGTGATGTTTTCTTGTTATTAACATAAACCTGTAAAAGGTTTTACAGCTTTGACTATATCTATACATATGTTTCCAAATCATGGGCATCGCATGCACCCACCCCCTTGGGAAATAATGAATTTAATGTGCAGTCAGTGCTTGACTATTAGACTATTGCTTTAATTTTCATGTAAAGAACAATTTTTATTCAAAAAATAAAACATAAAAATATGGTGCTCTCTATAAAATGGTTACTATTACTGCTATTGCTCTCTTCAATATCATTGTGAAAAATATTGGAGAGCAAGAGGATTAATGACTTCATTGTCAGAAATCCAGCATTAGCTAACAATTTTTATTCAGCACAAATTAACCTGGTTATCTGCAACAAATACTGTAACTTTTGACAACAGAATAATAAATTAATGTTGTTTGATTGCAAATTTCCAACGTGCATCCCCCCCGAAAAAAAGTCTGCCAATGTCCATGTTTCCAATAAATGTAGACAATTTAAGTTTGTATTTTTTTCTGAATTTTCACAAATTTCTCCCTTTCTTGCAGAAGTTATTATTTGCATAATGAACATGAAAATTTACATTTTTAAAACTGTAAAGAGCTATTCTTTGCTGGAGTTCTGTAACTGAGAGATAAGTCTGCGACATTCTTTTTTAACTGTGAGATAAGTCTGTGACACAAAAGAATGTTGCAGACTTATCTCTCAGTTACAGAACTCCAGCAAAGAATTAGCTCTACAGTGGATCCCATCACTTGCAGGATAACTGGGAATGAGGCAGCTGACCAACTAGCAAAGAAAGAATCTCAAATTCTACCAGCCAAAGTGAAGAATATCTCATATCTCTCAATTAAACATCACATTTAAAGCAAGATTAGAAACTCAGGCATATCAGGAAAAGAAATTACTGCAATCAATAAGAAGTGGAACTCGCTGAATGATGAACCAACATGCATCACTTGGGCTCTGAGAAAATCATCGGTAGCCCTCTTCAGGATGACTACTGGCCACGACTGCCTGCACATCATCTCCATAGAATAAACATCTTACAATCTTCACTTTGCACCTTGTGTAACTCTGACAAAATCTTGGACAGCATACATCTTAGGTCCTGCCCTGCTGTTTCCTCTGAAGATGACGTCATTTCAAAATACTGGAAGGCCAGACCGCTAATGAGTTTATCGCCATACACAGTGCACTAGATACCTACCTACATTTTTAAAACTTGATTACAACAATCGAGGTTGCTCTGGTTTGATCACAGGGACCCGCATATGGTACTTGTGGTGTGGGTTTCCCGGTTTTCCACACCACTTATTCCACCGCCTGCTCCACCTCATCTTTCCATTCATCCATGTCACCTGTATTTCATATCATCCTCTTCCTCACTCTCATACCTGATGTTGGGCTGACTATCTGCTTGTAGGTCTTCACTCTGTGTAGTCCATAGGTTTGTCTGCTCCCTGACAGCTATCTGACACTAGGCACAGGCTTGTAAGTCCTCCATACAGGGAGGGTAATCAGGTGAAGAAGAACAAGAAGACAAAGATTACAACAAGCTGAATGCAACACATTTTAGCTCTTGGACACCTTTGTTGACACAGATAAGCTGCTTCATTTGACTGTCATTGGGGAAACTCCACTTACTTCCATAAAAGAGTGCACAGATTTAAATGGAATCACAGGAAATTAATTTTCTCAAACGTTCTTCAGCTTTATGTTATATTAATATTTGCTACCATTCATATTAATGTCTTTTAAAAATTAACTTGCATCTCTGTTAAGCCTCACCATACTATCGGTTCCATATTCAATGTATATGGATGCAAAAACATTTAATATGTTGCATGTAAGGTATTGATTTAAACACTGATAGATATTCACATATTATGTTATACAAAATAAATTAATCTTTTGTGCCTAAGTGAATTTCAAAGTTGATTACTACACTAACCATGCATATACATATATTTTTCTCTTTTTTGCAAAAGTATTGCAAAGTTTTATTTTATTATTAACACAAAAATGTGGATATTTAAAAACTTGAATGCAAGTTTTTAAAAAGATTATCACAAATAAAACATGCCCCTGCACATTATGTATTAACCTTCATGATGATAATTGCTGGGTGTTGAAAATTTGTGCTGCAGAATCCTTTTTACTGCCATTGAATCTGCTCATATGGAAGTCACATTGAAGCACATTTAGTATCAACTTATTGCACTAGGATAAAACCTGCAAATTTGGTTACAGAAATTTAAATATCTGCATCATCTAGGCTAATAAATGCACGGATTAATTTGACAGAAAACCCTTAGGACCAGTTCCATGGCCATTTTCTTTAATCTAGCTCTAGCCATAAGCTCTAAAAATTACTATAAAATACAAATTTGAATGCTATTAATGTGTAATATTTGTCTGCCAATAATACTTAATAAAGATTAAGTTATTCCTATTTAAAAGAAGCTCTGTACAATAATATCCATGTTTCAAAAAAGAACATATTTCTTATTTATCTTTTAATTTAACAAAAACTAGTAAAGAAGTGAAAATGTTATTTTATAAATAAGAAAAATTAAATAAATAAAAAAATTAATGAAGTGTTACTGCAGATAAGGTTAATGTGCTCTAGCATTCCCAAATACATATATAACTGTTATGTACATAAATGCATCTAATTTTCTACACAGTTATTACCTATGTCTCAATTTCTTTCTTTCCTTTGAAGATCAAATATAGCGTTATCCTAAATTATCATATTTGTACATTTAGCTTCTTACTTTCTAACATAAACCATAGAGTATTTAACAACTCTTAGTGTACTGCAAGTGAATACTGTGTGTGCATGTTTGAAAAGCACTTGCACAGAACAAGAAACAAATACTTTGTGTGGCGGACAAACTGATTGTCATACTATTTATGTACACTATTGTAAGTATTTACTACTATTATGATTAGAACAATATATCCTAAATATATACTGCCACCATGATTAGTATCAAGATAGGATTTAGAGTTCTTGAAGACAATTCTTGACATAAAAGCACATTTTAATTACTTGGCAAAAACAGAAAGAAGATATTAAAAAAGAAAATTTCAGGGTTTAAGAACAAGAACCCCAAAATCGAATGCTTGAATTGTTATACTAGGAGATGATGTCCTTTTATGTGCCATGTGATCTGCTGGAACACAATTATATAACTCATTGATAACATACCTTGTTCCTGCTTGCTTTTTTCCATTGCCATACATGCAGTGCGCCATTCCTGTAGTTCAGGAGAAGGAATCAGACCGGCTGAACCTGCAGCGTTGTCCTTCCTTGCTTGCCACCAATTGTGGTCATCTTTGCTGATTATCTGCACAACATATCAACAGTGAACATAGTCTGGTTGATACCAAAATGTAGCATAAGTATAACCTACACTACAAGTGTGAGAAACAATTGTTCATTTAAATCTAAACTGTATGCACCCTGAAAGTGCCATATTGGACCACTGTTCAAACTAACACTAACACACTAACTAAGAAAGGAGGAAATGGCTAAGAGTTATTTCTTTATAACAAGTTTTAAACCTATATAGGAATAAGGCACAAAGTGTAAATTGGCAAGGCTTGGTGAGTCTTTATTGAGAGGGTATAATAATTCAACAAATTATGAGCTTGTATGACATTATAATTAGTTTATATGAGTTGATAAAGCTGCCAAAATTACTGTGAGGAATCAAACTTCATAGATATAAATTCTGCATATTATCAAAATGTTTTATACAGTAAACAATTAGACATTTCTGACACAAAATTTATTATTTTTGTGCACAATATAAACAATCTGTCCATAAAATGTCATATGATAGTATAATCTATTTCTCTGTCATTTAAATTTAGAAAACATTTTATTTTATGGCTAGTCACTTTTTTAATTTAACCCTCTGTTAGATGTGCACTCCAGTACAACACCATTTGTTGTGCAGGATGGTGGTGGTGGTGGTTGTGGTGGTGGTGGTTGTGGTGGTGGTGGTCGTGGTGGTTGCGGCGGTAGTGGTGGTGGTGGTGGCAGTGTTTTTTTTTATTAACGTCCTCCAACCTAATGCCAAATCGGATGGTGAATAAATGAAATGGGTGAAATTATGCTCAAATGAGCCCGAGGTCCATGGAGCTTTCAGTTACCCAACATTCGTCTCTCTGGTTAAGGGAAAACCTCGGAAAAAAAACCTTACCTGGATAACTTACCCTAAGTGAGATTCGAACTCACAACCTCTTGAACGTGAGGCAGACATGCTAACCATCATGCTATTGAGGTGGGCGGTGGTAGTGGTGGCGGTGGTGGTGTTGGTGGTGGTGGCAGCGGTGGTGGTGGGTGGTGGGTGGGTGTGGGTGGTTGTGGTTGTGGGTGGTGGTGGGTGATGGTGGTGGTGGTGGCAGTGGCGGTGGTGGTGGCGGTGGCAGTGGTGGAGGAGGTGATGGTCAGAACAGAGGTTTATAATTGACTAGTAGTTTTTATGTTTCATTTTTTTAATTGAGAATGTACACCTGTTACCAATCCATATACAAATAGTCAAAGAATTAACTCTAGCACAGACATCCACAACAGAATAAGTTGTGTGTTCCACTAGAGTACTATGAACACAGTCATATTCCAAAGACTTACCAAACTGTAGATTGTAGACATAACAATGGTTTCAAAATGTATCTTCATTGTCAACAACACGCCAAATGTGTTTATGGACTACCATGTTTAGGAACACTGAATATGCAAGTATAAATAGTGATGAGGCCATGCGCTTTGAATGAAGAAAATACATTTTTAATGGCTTTGAATTATATTCTGTAATCATAATTTGATATCATTACGAAGTGAGGGTCTCTCCTATTGGTTGTCAACAACCAACTGGAATGCAAGTGGATGGTAATTCCCCACTACACCACACTATAAAAGAAGGAGCACTAGATGGACAAAATGCACCCTGCCTCGATGAAGCCAATTTATAGTATGGGTGAAACATTGCCAAATCTCAGCCTTTGAGCTCAGCCTATGCTAAAGAAAATATACTTAAAAATAATAAATTAATGGATAAACATGCTTTCAACGTGCTTAAACATGGTATCTGCCAGTCTTCATTTTCATACAGACCCTGCATGTACTACTGTAGTAAAATTCCAGTTGGTTCAATAACATATAAGGATGGAAAGGAGATGGGTGACCACAGGATTGGAAAATGAACTGCTGTCGCTTTAACATTTGCAAATTTTATACTAACTATATCAAAACTACAAACTTCAATAGAAATGGGCATACCTTGAGTACTTTTGAACTGAGCATTGAGTCTGTGTCTAAATATGTGAAGTGTTAATTAATGTACAAGATAGGCATTAAAGCATACTAGTGCTTAGTAAATTTAAAATTTTTTAAACAAACTGAGAACACCTATTCAGCTTATATACATATCTAATTATTTCCACAGCTTTATAATTAAACTGACTGAATCCAACTCATCCTGCTCAAGTTAAACATTAATTATACTGCTGCCTAGGAAAATTGCAATACCATGAAAGAATTCCCTGAATGAATCCAAACTTGGTGGATGTGCAAAACAGAGTGTGAGTAATAGGTGATTAGGATCGCAGAGATATAGGGTACACATAAGCCAAGCAGAGGCCTGTGGTGTTTGTCCGACAAGGTCTATATTGAGCCTAGTATAGTCAGTGAAGAACTGTCAAACAAGGTGAAAACATTAAAGTAAGTGCCAAAATGAATCATTGATGTCAAAAGCGTACAATATCAGCATGAATATTTAGGCTCAAAGGTCATGTATAGATTTGTAAAACTAATTATTTGTTTATTGTCATGTACCTAATCTCTAGTATAAACTTCATTTCAATCATGCATTTCCTTCTTGGTGTTGCAATTTTCACAAACAGTAGTGCACTTAAATATGAAATTCTTAATTACGTAAAATAAAGGCTGTCAAAAGCTTACCTGCAGAATGTCTCCAGTCTTAAATGCAATCCCAGCCTGAGCGCATGGTATAAGGTCATCATCCAGTGGATCATAATCAAATTGAGCTCGCACAAAAATCTGCAAGGAAATAAAATTCCAACACACAAGTGTATATAAAAATGGCTTCAAACCAACAAAACTGCCATCATTCAGCCTAATCTAATCAATGGTAGTTTAACAAATGTTCTTAATCATTTATATTTAGTGTGTATATATTATTTACTGCAACATTTACTTTAGGGTAGTAAGAATTAGATATGTGTCTGCTAAAGCTCTTGTAATGAGGTATTTTACATATTACTCAGATAAAATGCTGTGGTATTATTTATTGGAAATATTAAAAGTATTTAAATTATGGAAATAATTTTAAATGACAAATTGTATATTTAAGAATTTAAACACACCAAATAAATAAATTTCTGAAGGAAAAGTAAATATGAGGGTGAGTCAAATAAAAACTGGAAAACTGCTATAGAAAATCTAAAACTTCTCTTATCAGACCCAGTACACATGCCTGTGGACTCTCCCACCATCAATTGGCTTTGGTCCTGCGACCCCATGTGACCCAGCAGTGTGATATGGGAGTTTCCAATATGGCAGCCCTTCTGTTGGAATGCACCAAAGAAGAGCAACATGGAGTGATCCGTTTCCTACACAGTGAAGGCACAAAACCAATGGGAATCCATTGACACATGTTGGTGCAGTATGGGACTGCATGTTTATCACAGACTCAACTGTACAAATAGTGTACGATATTCAGCAGCAGGACAAGTTTGGTGGACATGCCAATGCCAGACCAGGCACATTGTGTTTTCACAGCTGAGGCGATTGCAGCAGCAGAGGAGATGATTCTGCAGGACAGCCAGGTTACCATAGATGACATTGCAGTACAATTACAGGCCAGTCATGGTTCTGCTCACCATATTGTTCATGATGAGTTTAAGTACTGGAAAGTGGCCACAAAATGGGTACCTCATTGGTTGACTCCCAAAATGGAGAGCTGAGTCTATGCCTGCCAGGGGCTGCTGCACCATTATGAACTTGAAGGTAACACATTTTTTAAGTGAATTGTGACTAGAGACAAGTTGTGGGTCTATCACTACCAACCAGAGACCAAGTGCTCCAAAATGGAATGGCAGCACCCATCTTCGCCAAAGCTGAAAAAGTTCCACAGCCAGCCATAAGCCCAAAAGGTGATGCTGACCTTCTTCTGGAACCACAAGGGTCCCATAGTGGAACATTACACAGAAAAGAGCAAGATGGTGACCAGTACCACCTATAGCGAATTGATACGTAACATTCTGAAACCTGCCATACACACCAAGCACTAGGGACTCCTCCCAACAGCCGTTCTTGTCCAGCATGACAATGCATGAGCTCATACGGCTCGTGCAACCTTGGTGACTATCAAGGACTTGCATCTGTAGTGCCTCCCCCAACCTCATGTCTTCTGACTTCCACATCTTTGGCCGACTATAGGGCTCCTTAGGTGACAACAAGTTCAAGACCGACATAGAGGTGAAATAGGTGGTGCATGAGTGGCTATGTGCACAGTCAAAAATTTGTGGTATCCATGCCCTCCTGACTCAGTGCCAGAAATTTATTGAAAAGCAGAGGGACTATGGTTTTCATTTGACTCGCCCTCATATATTGCAAACAGGATATTCGTTCTATTGGTCCCCTTATTCACCCTGGCAAGTTTTTGTAAGTTGAAGTCCGCAAGTACTAATCCAATAGACTTGCTAACTGAAGACCCACTATATATACATATATTAACAAACTACTTTTAACTGAAAGGAAGTGAAAAACATTACTTTCATGCAAGAAGCAACATTAGCAAGCAATATTTTTTGTGGAAAAAGGCTGATAACATACTGATCAGTACTTCAGTAAGAGAGAATACTACAGCTCATAATAAAGGATGTGCTTCAATTTATAAATAACAATTTCATATCCAAATGAAACCTCAGTTTAGAAAAATGCAGTCTAAATAGAAAGTAATGATAGGTCATAGGTTTTGCAATTCTACATTAATTCAAATCTCAATATAATCTGAATGTATACATGCAGCACTTTTAAGCTGGGTCAAGTGATACATTGATGATGATGATGATGATGATGATGTTGATGTTGATGGTGGTGGTGATGGTGATGATGATGATGATGATGATGATGACGACGACGACGACGAGGACGAGGACGACGACAATGACGATGACGATGATGATGGTGGCTATGATTATTATTATTGTTGTTATGTAATTACCTCTTAATTTACATATGTAAAACTCTATATTGATACCTATCTTTAAACATTTATATTAATTAGTGATTTTTTCAAGTTTCATTACTTGCCAGATAAGTTGACATTCAAGGAGCAAATTTCGCTCAAAGGAATGATGCATAGAAAATTATTCATTGAAGTAAGAAAGGTTTTGAGAAATGTTAGATTCTGATATTTCAAGCTCAATATTTTCTAGTTTTGAGAAAAGAAGCTGTACCTTAATTTAAAGACTTATTTGAATTAGCAACGAGAAGTTTATACAATAATTTAGAAATGTATTCACACTGAGTCGACTAAGACACTTTATACCTTCATATGCCTTGAATTTATTCCCAATATGTTTTGCCTTCACTTGAAGGCATTATCAATGTGTCAACTGCTGCAACTTTGGTGCTTACATGAATGTTGTTTCTCTAGGGAGAGACATCTGGCAGATATTTGATGAGGCTGAGTAATGAGTTTTCTTCTGAGGGAATGTCAAAACTCATTAACTGTGTATCAAACTTCTTTATGTAAATGTTTTCCCAGATATTTAATTTCTGCGATGGTCACCATAAGACAGAGAAAGGAACCCAACTATTAAAACCTGTCCCCATGAACTTTGAATTACATAAATATCTGCAAAAGAAGTTACATGAGGTTTGAAACACAGTTAATGAATTTCAACATTCCCTCATAAGACTAACTGCTCAGCTGTATCTAATTTCAGCTAGATGTCTGCTTCCCCACCCCCCCTTCCCTCCCCACAGGTCCCAGAGAAACAACATCTATTTGAGTGCCAGAGTTCCACCCAATCGACAACTTTTTGATAATACCTTTAAGTGAAGGTGAAACTCACTAGGAATAATGTATAAACTTAGGCTTTCATGGCCGGTGTCCTGACTATTAGGTATGTTTATTTCTTTCAGGCTTGTAGGCCTTGGTCTAGAAGGCATTGTAGATACCAAAGTTTCACCAAGTACTGCGCTTGGCATCTTCAGGGTAAGACAACCCGTTGTCTGCACTGGGCAGAGTTTGAATGTGCAAGCAGAGAGAGAGAGGGATGTGGAAGTAACGACTGTTAATGACCGTTGGCACTCTTATATAGTGGGGGTGGGTGGGGCATTGTTGCACTGACTAAGGTGGTGATTGGCTCGTATCGATTGGTGGGCCGGGTGTAGACGGGGTTTTATTACAGCTGTTGTGTGTGTCTGAAAGTTTATCTAAGACCGGTATCCATGCTTTCTGTACACGGAGTGCTTCCTCCTTATGACTGAAGTTGTCTTTGTGTTTGTAGATTTCTATGGCTTCCCTTTGTAGTCGGGCATAGTAGTTAACTGTAGAAGACAGGACTCAGGTTTCTTTAAGGTTGACATCATGGCCGAATAATAAGGCGTGCTCTGCCACAGACGATTTTTCCAACTGTCCCAATGTGGTGTGACGCTCATGTTCTTTTAATTTGGTGGCCACACTGCACATGGTAGTGCCTATGCATACTTTCTTGCAACTGCAGGGAACTTTATTTACACCTGCAGATGTGTGGGGCTGGCATTTGTCTTCGGCCTATCTCAGTAGGTCTTTGATTTTATTTGTCGGTCTGTAGACAATGTCAACTCCATGTGAGCGCAGAAGCTTGCCTATCTGGTCGGAGATGTTCCTGATGTAGGGGAGAAAGGCTGTTGCTACTTTGCCGCGTTCTTCCTTTTTAGTTGGCTGCCTGGGATGAATTGCGCGCCAGATTTTCTGTATATCCATTGGCCTGGAATGTTAAGTTTAGGTGACTGAGTTCTTCCTTTAAGCATTTCTTATTGCAGAGCCAGGATGCTTGTTCTGTAAGTGTTATTATTATTTTTTGTTTCTTCCTAGGGTGATGGTTGGAGGTTTTATGTATATATCGATCTGTATGTGTACATTTCCTGTAAAGGCTGTATTCCAGACCATGGTCTGCTGTTCTCATGACTTTCACATCTAGGAAGGCCAAAGTATTGCTATCCTCTCTCTCCATGTTAAATTGAATGTTATCATTTAGGCTGTTTAGATGTGTCAGAAACTGATCTAAGGTGTCTTCCCTGTGACTCCATACTACAAAAGTATCATCATCACTAGGAATAAATTAAAGACTTGTGAAGTAATAGGGTGTCTTACTCAACTCACTGTGTAACTTTCTGGATTAGATACTGTAGCTGTTGATGAATAAAACATTTGAAATGTTTAGACTTGTGAAACAGATCAAGGAGTTGCAGAGGACACTGAATTATTCTGTGCAGTTTATCCTTACAGCTATGCACTTTGTTCTGTTTTTAAACATCTGTTCATACATTAATTATATGGAGATACACTCATTGTTCCCAGGTTAAATGTGCAAAGCAAACATGATATAAACTACTGACAACAATGGCAAAATTTTAATACCATCAAGAAATTATCAGAAGATTATAATTAACAATGAATGGGATGCTCACTTTATTTACTTAATACCCATTTAATGCCACTCTGAATACCTGGAGTTTAATTTAATACATTCTATAACAGTTTTCTTTCTCAATTCACTGATATTGATTTCAATTTTAAGTCATTGTCGGCATAAAACTAAATGGACAAAAAAACTGCTACCTTGTTTTTAAATTTTAATGAGCTTGTTCAAACATGCCAAATAATTTGCCTTATTTGCTTTGTTGAACAGTTATGTATTTTGATAATTATATATTTCAGTGCATTATGGATGTTTTGGTATGCAAAACTTTCAGGATACATTCCTCACATGTAAGAAAAGAAATTATGACAAATGGACATGGTTCTGGAAGTGCTTTATTTCCATGTTAGGACACATTTTGCACAATTCTTCGATGTACGTTAAGATGGAAAACACACAGTAACAACCCACCATCACATTGAATACTAGATGTTCTGATGCATTGCTGGGGAATTGCATGATGGTTTTGCAGTAGACTTCCACTACATGGATACAAAGATTTTCTGTATCTTGAATTGGGATTACAGTGCCACCACACTGGCAGAAAATCTAAGAATTACAACTTCAAAGGATGTAACTAAGTCAGTATTTTGAACTTCTCATGCAAGTTTCATGTGATACCTTCATATGTTCTGTTTCTGTGTATTTCTCATGATCAATGTGCGAGTATTATTGAGAGTTATAGGAAACGAGTTCTAACATGGAAATAAAACACTTTTGGACATACATCAATGTAACATATTTTCTTCCTCTACATTTGAGTAATGTATCCTGAAAGTTTGGCTGTGTCTTACTGTAATTCCTATAAGGTACTCTGTGAATAGGAAAATCATTTTTACCTAAATGCTGCTAATCATTCAACCATCATATTTGTTTTTCTGTATGCAAACAAATTTATTCCCCCATTTCAGACCTTCTGGAGTGTACAGTGTTCATGAAATAATAAGGCTACCAAATATCATGAACTGTATGCACTTGACTTCACATCTTAGATATGCTCTGGTGATCATATTCATTAAAGACTAAATGACAGAGAAGATAACTGTGCCACTGGGAGTATATAGTCCAGCAGATGAATGAACTCATTAAGGCCAAAAAGCAAAATTTCCAGTTTGTAGCATATTTAGAGGCAGTCTTTTTTTGCTAATTCCATTATGGATTCTTTCCGGGGTTGTAGGCCATGGTCCAGTAGTTGTATTCCCCAACGTTTCACCGGAGCCTGTTTTACACGACTTGCCTGAAGATGCTGAACGAAGTTTTCGGCGAAACGTTGGAGAATACAACTACTGAACCACGGCCTACAAGCCCGGAAAGAATGCATGATGGAATTAGCAACGCCGGCCGTGAAAGCCTTGGCATTTATGTGACAGTCTTTTTTTGCATTAATTTTTTTTCGAATTTTGCAAAATTAGTTCTAATTTTTGTGATTTTTCACTCCATGTGGCTTGTACTATTAGGTACTCTAATTTCACAATTTTTTGTTAAAAATTCATGGTAAATACACTAAGGGAATGTTTTCCCACATTTTGTGAAATAAGTTGTTTTTGTTGCACTATATAACTTGTATTTTATATACACATATATCTCGCTATATTTATTTTTTAGTAGTTGTGTATTTTTTATTAAGAATGGAACATGTGTACTATGGAAGCTACAGTAACTACAAAACAGTAATATTACTCTAATTCTATTTCTTATTGGTACTATAGTACTCATACATTGAATACACACATTACACAATCATTTGGATTTTTGTGTATTTTTTCAAAATAAGGCAATTTCACTTCAATTTACACTCATCGCTAAGATTTGCTAAAATAATAATATTGATTTATTGATCAAGATTACCTAATTCAGAAAAATAATGGGAAATCACTTTAATATAATGTTTGCCGTTTTTATTGTTAATGCGAAAAAAGAGTGTCCCTAAGAATATTGCATATGGCTCAATCACTATATCATGGTGAGCCTGTCATCTGGCATGCACAAGTTTAGATCTCATTATGAACAACTTGTCAAGGTAAACTTCTCTACAGATTTCTGAGGAAGAACTTTATGTGGTGATAAAGCACTTTATTTTTTTTAAAAGCTTTTACTGCAATTGTTTTATAAAATGAGATTTAAAAATAAAAAAGTGTAAATAAATATAAGACTGAAATTAAAGGGTAAAAAAGCTGATGTGCACTCACATGATTTTCTCTACCCACTATCGTTTGTTATATTGCTTCTACAGACTATTCTTACAAAAGCTTATTTTCTATCTACTTCATCTTAATTGAATAAACCTTTGGAGAAACAGCTTCCTTTCACACTTTTTGCAGGTACAAGAGATATAGGTCAAACTGAATCAATAATCATATGTTCAAAAGCTAGTGGCTCTACACTGACCTTGAAATTGCATACTTTTTCCATGATACCATGAGAAATAAATGAAAAACAATACCAATTTAAAAAAAATCTTATGTGTTGCACTCACATGACTTTCTCTACTCTTGTATTAACCATTCTTACAAACTCTTATGCCTATATCTTCTTCCTGTTAGTTGAGAAAGCATTTATACAAATTATCTTATTGCTTATTTCCTTGTAGGCGAAAGGGGAATATTAGAATACAGTAGCCTGTGAGTGATAAAATATGACTCCGACCGACTCAGAAAACACAGATTCCAACGGAGTGGTGAACCACCTCCACATTAGACTGGGTGTTTTCTACTCGGTACGTACTAGCGGACAGTACATATACTGGTCCCTTCACTCTTGCTAGTCATTCATCATCCTGATGATGGAAGAGATGTACACTCCTGAAACATCGATGGCCATGCATCACTACACCTGGCTAGAAGCCCGAGAACATCTTGAATATCTGTGAGCGATAGTCAAATCTTTTAAAGCTTTGAGATCCCGTTCTCTTTGCATGCTTTACATATAAAAAAATGAACAACGATGATCCATTTCATGAAAGTTTTAAGTTTTCTGAAACACACAAATAACAAGAAATATCTCTGAAACGGATCAGTCTATAAAAAATTTATTCAGAGATAAATTGTGTGTTTTATTGAGCTCTACATGTTTTATGTAGTATGATTTGGTCTATCTCTAACGATTTACTAGTTATGCAAAAGTCATCCAGAGTAAATGCGACTACAGGGGCTATAGCCAGAAAATTCAAAATATACATTTCATTTGTCATAAAAATATCTCAAACATACGACATTTTAATCAAAATCATTAGAGCCATTTTCAAGAAAATAAAAATTTTCAAAAAATTTTCCATGTAAAGGGTAGTTTAGGGTGGGGCTATTTTCTTCAAAATCTTCATGTTGCAATCTTAAAAGACATTAAACTTATATACCAACTTTGGTTTTTAACTTACTTTTCGTTTTTGAGTTATGCTGTCCACAGATACACAGACTGACACACACACAGACCTTTTTCTAAAAATGCTTTTTTTGGATCAGGGGGTCTTAAAACATATACTTCTGGTGAAATCTCGACATCGAATTTTTGGGTGGAATACAATACTTCCCCTACTTACCAGTAGAGAAAGTAAAAATCTGACATGTTGCACTCACATGACTTTCTCTACTCTTGTGCTAACCATTCTTACAAACTCTTATTCTTCTATCTTCTTTGTGTTAGCTGAGATAAACATTTGCAGAAATTATCTTATTGCTCGTTTTCTTGTACATGCAATGGGAATACAGTAGGCTTTGAGTAATAGTCAAATCTTTTAAAGCTTTCAAATTCCACTCTCTTTGCATGGTTAACATATATAAAAGTGAATAGCGATGTTCTAAATGACAGAAGTATAAGTTCTCCAAAACTCACACAAATAACAAGGCATATCTCCAAAATGGTTCATTCTACAAAAAATAAAAATTATTTTGACACAAATTGTGTATTTTAGCAAGATCTACATTTTTTTGTACAGTAAGATTTGGTCTATCTCTTATGGTTTACCAGTTATGCAAAAGTCATCCAGAGGAAACAGGACAACATGGGCTATCGCCAGAAAATTCAAAATATACAATTCATTTCTCATCAAAATATCTCAAACATATGGTATTTTAATCAAAATCGTAAGCCATTTTCAAGAAAATAAAAATTTCGTTATAAAGGGTAGTTTAGGGTGGTGCTATTTTCTTCTAAATCTTTGTGTCAGATCCTTAATGACATTAGACTTAAATAACAACTTTGGTTTTTAACTGACTTTTCGATTTTGAATTATGCTGTCTACAGACTGACAGACAGACACACGCACAGACCCTTTTCTAAAAATGCTTTTTTTTTTTTTTTGCATTCAGGGGGCCTCAAAGCATATGTTTCCAGTGAAATCTAGACATAGAATTTTTGGGTGGAATATCCTCTGCTAAACGTAGTAGAGAAAGTAAGAATGACAATATATAGAAAGATTCAAATGTGTAATAATGTATACCTATCTCAAAAATAGCTCATGCTACAAAATAAGCTTTATGAAATAAATAATTTGTGTTTAAAAGAGGTTTACATTTCTGTGTAGTATATTTCTATTACTTAATGTTTACCAGATAGGTATGCAAAATTATAAATATTCTTCCAAATTAAGAGGACTTTGCATGCTATTCCTAGGTAATTTAAGTCATACACTTTATTTGTTATGTAAATATCTTAAATATGTGGTACTTTGGTCAAAATTATTAGAGATATTATTTTAGAAAAGTCAAAATTTCTAAACATTTTCTATGTAAAGACTTTTGAGGTTGGGGATTTTATTCAAAATTTGTGATCCCATCTCTGAAAGACACCAAATTTAAATACCATGTTTGATATTTATCATTGTTTTCAATTTTGAGCGTCTTTCTCTTCTCTCTCTCTCTATCTCTTACACACACACACACACAAATGCAATACCATCTCTACCTACTAGGTATGTGTCTTAACGCTTCTGTAATACTTTCTTACTTTGATGTATTAAGAGAAATAGTGGGTAGTTATGTGGAAGGGAATTGCCAGCTATATATTGCTGGTAATTCATGATCCTGAGGACTATAACTTTTAAAATACATTAGAGATCCTGAACACATTAATAAATTGAAGCAGCATTAACTGATTTCAAATAAAGCTCTGCTTTCAAAAGTGATATATTTCCTTGAAAACAAAGTCAGAAGCAAAGATATATCTTTATCTTAATTTCTAACAATCTTCTGAATTTGATTAGTTTTATAACCACAGCGTACACCCATTTTTGTGGGCAATGAGAATCAGGCATTAGCTACAGACTATTAGTATGCAGGTTAACAAACGAGAGGGGAAAGAAGAAGAAATAGAAGGAATTTTGGATAGATCAATAGATTATTGCTATAATGCATTCCAAGGATTCTTTTATTAATATGCAGATATTTTTTTTTACCCCTTAATACATTATTTTCTCCACAAAATCAATGGTCTATTAGTGGTAATTAAAATTGTTCTATTGATTCTATGTACCTAAGTTATACAATTTGAAAATGATTTTGAGCTTCTCCTGTCGCTAAGGGCCTGATAGACCCCTGCATTCATTTAAAAGTTATAGTTTTCAAATGAACGCACTTTTACAACAGCCTGTTTAGGGCATCTAATATTACACATTACTTGACTGTCTGGTGGAGTGACAACCTTATCTGTTTGTTTCTTTAGTTCCAAGAATGACTAATCTGCAGTTACATGTAGCAGAGGTCAACCAAACTCTGCACATCTACTCTCATTACATATTATTGACATATTTTTTCCTTGTTAGTTGTGCAATATTGCTTTTTTATTGCAAGTAGGATTTACTACTTTTCAGAAAAAGGAGTAAAAGGAATGATTTTAAAAAAATCACAAGAATTTAAAAGAAGTGCATCATCTACCTTGTGATGATGATGCTTTTCAGATGTATGACATTTGTATGAATCACATGATTCCAATTTTGAAGATAAACTGATAATGAGATCTACAGATTCAGAAACTGACCATGAAGAAGAGGATGAAAGCAACCTATGTCATAATAACATGTATTTTGTAGGAAACATCACATGTTCGTCAAAGATGATGACGACGATTGATGATGATTATGATTATGATTATGGTTATGGTTATGGTTATGGTTATGGTTATGGTTATGGTTATGGTTATGGTTATGGTTATGGTTATGGTTATGGTTATGGTTATGGTTATGGTTATGGTTATGGTTATGGTTATGGTTATGGTTATGGTTATGGTTATGGTTATGGTTATGGTTATGGTTATGGTTATGGTTATGGTTATGGTTATGGTTATGGTTATGGTTATGGTTATGGTTATGGTTATGGTTATGGTTATGGTTATGGTTATGGTTATGGTTATGGTTATGGTTATGGTTATGGTTATGGTTATGGTTATGGTTATGGTTATGGTTATGGTTATGGTTATGGTTATGGTTATGGTTATGGTTATGGTTATGGTTATGGTTATGGTTATGGTTATGGTTATGGTTATGGTTATGGTTATGGTTATGGTTATGGTTATGGTTATGGTTATGGTTATGGTTATGGTTATGGTTATGGTTATGGTTATGGTTATGGTTATGGTTATGGTTATGGTTATGGTTATGGTTATGGTTATGGTTATGGTTATGGTTATGGTTATGGTTATGGTTATGGTTATGGTTATGGTTATGGTTATGGTTCTGGTTCTGGTTCTGGTTCTGGTTCTGGTTCTGGTTCTGGTTCTGGTTCTGGTTCTGGTTCTGGTTCTGGTTCTGGTTCTGGTTCTGGTTCTGGTTCTGGTTCTGGTTCTGGTTCTGGTTCTGGTTCTGGTTCTGGTTCTGGTTCTGGTTCTGGTTCTGGTTCTGGTTATGGTTATGGTTATGGTTATGGTTATGGTTATGGTTATGGTTATGGTTATGGTTATGGTTATGGTTATGGTTATGGTTATGGTTATGGTTATGGTTATGGTTATGGTTATGGTTATGGTTATGGTTATGGTTATGGTTATGGTTATGGTTATGGTTATGGTTATGGTTATGGTTATTGTTATGGTTATTGTTATTGTTATTGTTATTGTTATTGTTATTGTTATTGTTATTCTTATTCTTATTCTTCTTCTTCTTATTATTATTATTATTATTATTATTATTATTATTATTATTATTATTATTATTATTATTATTATTATTATTATTATTTTGTTGCTTTTCACAACTAAAAGCAGAGTAGACACATGAGAAAATGTCTGTCTGAGAGGAACATCTTTGTGCAAGAGAGTGAAATATCTCTTTTTTCAATATACAGGTGTGTAAAAGCTAGGTGTAGAAAATCGTAGAGTAGATAGGTTAGGAGCAAGGGATTGCAGATGCAGTATAATAACAGGAGCACTGCAAGAACATAATTGAAATTTGATTTTATGAAGTATCTTCATGTACCAGTCAAAATGAAATGTAATTCACACAAGCAGGAAGTGGCAGCTCTCTAGACAACAATCCCACAACTACAGTCAAAACCACCAATGCACCTTTGGGGCAACACAGATGAACCCCCACTGGGATGGCTAGATACCTTGATCACAATGATATTGGGGACATTACTACATTTTAATAAAGAAAATCATCCTGAAGTATGCACCACGGTGGCAGACTGGGCTATCAGTCAAGCAGCCTGTCTACCAGATCCCATTTCACTTCCACAACACTCTCCTAGAATCTACAGGTGCTTTAAGTGGCACCACCTCATGAAAGCCCTTGACTTCCTTTTCCCCATCATATATTCCCACCTTGTTTCCCTCTCTCTTTCTCCCTTGTTATTCCTTTACATTCTTTATCGTCATTACCACTACTCCAAAAATGCTGGAACTAGGTAGTATATCAAAATAAAAAATTTGGAGGCCAAAGCAAGAAAACATATCAGGATAAGCAGCTTGTACTCTGCTTTACCATTTGAGAATTCCTGGACCAATTTGTTTTGCAATATACATATCTGAAAAATCACAAGAAAGAAACATATCCTATAAAACTTTGAGCTGATCTTTTTTCTACTTCTCATTTTGTTGAGAACTTTGTTTCACCTTTATCTCCATTTTCATTGAATTACTCATTTGCTAACTTTAAAATGCAACACTATAGCAGTAGTTTTTTCATGGCACAACATGTATAAAACTGTACCCGATTTGTAAGTTTAGAAAAGAACCATTTGCCTAAATTATCCATCATGAAAAAGTATGCCATTTCAGTATAAGGAAAATTTAGCCAGTGAAATGAATGTCCACCCTTTAAAATATTCAGTCTTACATGACTGCAGCTAAGAAGAGTAATTCTCTTACTCATCTGTTATAATACCTCCCTGTTTTGACCGTCTCTTTTCTCTTCTGCAATTAATGCACTGAAATATAACTTACTTGCTATTTGGGGTGTAGTCCAGGAGAATTTTTTCCTGAATGTTAGTATTTACTTATAAACAATAAAATAGGTAGCTATTCTATAGGAAGGGGCCCCAAAACTCCCTGAATGGGTTGTACAGTGTTTAGCTTGTTGGTATCCTCTGTGCTCTTTGCCGTATGCCACTGTCATAGAAAGGCACAGATGAATCCATACATTTTTAAAACTACTTTTAATCCTTTACTTACCAACTTTATGAATGGAGAAGCTGAAATTGACCACTGTCACTGTCCATACATTTTCTGGCACCAGTTTAGGAAACTATCCATCACTCGTCGTAGATAACATTGAGAAATGCTGGCAATTTCCTGGCAGATATTTTGTTTTAATTCTTTCAGGGTGTGTAAATTTGTCTTGTGCACTTTATGTGTACACTTTAGGTCCCTGACCTAACCCCGTGCAATTTCTATCTCTGGGGTAACTTAAAACAAAGTGTACAAGACAAATCCACCTTGTCAGCATTTCTCAACATGAACTATGGTGAGTGATGGATAGTTTCCTAAAGAGATGCCAAAAGTGTATGGACAACGGTGGCCAGTTTTAGCATCTTCTTTCATAAAGTTGTTAACTAAAGCCTTTAAAAGCAGTTTTAAAAATGTTATATGGTTTCATCTACGCCTTTCCATGATAGTAGCAGACAGCAATGAGTGCCAAGGATGCTGACAGGTAAAATACCACGCAGCCCTTTTGGAAGCTTTTGGTCTCCTGAAATAAACATATTTAAAAGATATTTCAAAGAACAAAGTTAGTGTAGCTCACTTATTAAAAAAAATTTTTTTTTTGCATAATTAGGTTCAATAGTAACCCATTCAAGGGCACTCTCCACTGTGCTAGAGAAGCAAAAGTCACCTGGAAATGGCACTAAAATCCTTACCTTATACAAGGGCGAATCAAAAAGTAACTTGCACTTTGAAGTTATGGCCATTTATTAAACCACATACACATAGGCAACACAGCTATGGCAACATACAATGTAAGTTCATTTTTCCATATAGTCCCCAAGAGACTGTAAACATTTATCGGATTGGGCAACCAACTTTTGGATTCCGGATGTGTAGAGATCACCTCCAGTGCTATGTAACCACCTGCTGGATACAGCTGCTTGCACGTCCTCATCGTTTCGGAATTGTTGTTCACCAAGATCCTTTTTCACCTTACTAAACACATAGTAATCGCATGGTGCTAAGTCTGAACTGTATGGGGGATGTTGTCTTACTCCCACTTGAATCGCTGTAGCAGTTCTGACGTTTGGTGGGCTGTGTGAGGTGTTGTGGTAAAAAATTGCATGCCCACAATAAAGAGCAGTGATTTCACAATGAATGTCTATGTAACTGAGCTGTTTAGCCCACAGAAATCTGATTGTTGCATGCACCTCCAATTTGGAGTGAATATCCAGTTGGCATGCCATTGAGCCAGGCCTGCTCTGCTCACATAACACGACGGGATACCACACACCCTACCTAAGATGTGTCAGCAGTTACTGTAGCTTGCTACACATTGACCGTCACAATACACAGTGTGCTTATTTTACTATCTACCTCATTTTAATCGACATAAACATTTTCAGAAAGTATGTTATTGCTAATTTTCTTGTAGGTGCAAGGGGAATAAGGGAATACAGGAGGCTTTAAGTGATAGTAAAATGTTTTAAGAACTGGTTGCTATGCAATGCCTTTGAAATTCTGTTCTCTTTGCACGAACGAGAGATAAAGAACGAATAACATATTTCTATTTGAGAAAAGTATAAGTTTTGACAAACTCACACAAATAATAAAGAGTATCTCAGAAATGCTTCACTCTAAAGAGAAATGAAGTAATAGAAATAAATTGTATGTTTTAATGAGATCCACATTTTGTATTTAGTAAGCCTTTGTCTGTCTCTTACTGTTTACCATTTATGCAAAAATCATCCAGAATGAAAAGGTCTTCTGAGGACATTCCCAAGACATTCAAGGTATGATTTAAAAGAGGCCATGCAATCGCCGATTTGTGTCCATCACTGGAATACTGATTGTCTGTCCCCCTGAATAAAGGAATGGAGTGGAGTATAGCTGCCCATTATGCAAATGTCTCCAAAGAGACAAGTTTGGACTTCCCTGGTGTAATGTATGCCCATGGTAGTTGTGAAAAGTGGACAGCATAAAATGTGAACTACTAATTTACATTATTATGATTATGATTCTGATGATTATGATTATGATTATGATTATGATTATGATTATGATTATGATTATGATTCTGATTATTATTATTATTATTATTATTATTATTATTATTATTATTATTATTATTATTGTTGTTGTTGTTGTTACTTCTTCTTCTTCTTCTTCTTATTATTATTATTATTATTATTATTATTATTATTATTATTATTATTATTATTATTATTATTACTATTATTATAAATATTATTGTTGTTATTGTTATTCTTATTATTGTTATTATTGTTCATCATCGTCATCATTATCGTCGTCAACGTCATCGTCATCGTCATCGTCATCGCCATCGTCATCGTCATCATCATCATCATTTTATTGTTGTCAACATTATCTATTTGTTTTCTGCATCTGCTGTTCTTGAAAGAAATGCTATTTTACTTACCAAACATTAAAGATGTAAAAATGCCAAATGTTTATTTAATTTGGTGCTTATTTAGTTTAACATTAATACTTTTATATTTTTACTCATACTGTAAATCAGTAATGTTTTAATCGCAAGTTTCTAATCAAGTGCAAATAGGATTGCATTTATACATATATAATCATGGGTTTTATGCAATTTAGAAAAAATGCTTTTAATCTAATTATATGTTAAGGTATATTTATGACCTCCCCCACCAAAAAAGGAAGACCAGAATATCAGAATATGTTAAATAGCTCACACTTAATCTTGTTGGGGTGCAGAGTGCACATTCGACAAATACCTACTTCTGATTTTCAAATTTAACAAATCTGTACTATGAGATCCTATTTGTAAAGCACTCCATAATTATTGCAATCACCTTTGTCTTGCTTTTCTCCCTTTTCTTTAATAAAAGTTTATTGTCCTTAAAAACTAAAGATTCTATACTTTCAAGCTTAGTATCTTAGTATGATTTTACTCTATGTATTGACTATTTGAGATGAATTATTCTGCTTTATGAAAAATTCTTACACAAAACCCTCATCTTTCCTAATATATTTCTTTCATGATTCTTATGATTATTAACCCATGTGCTCAGATACATTTATGAAATCAATTTAGCCCTGCTCATATTAAATGCATCTAAGAGCAAGGGTTTTATCAAATTCTTTAGAGTATATTAGGAAATAAAAAGTGTTACTTAGAACTCTGTGATGTATGAAAAAGGTCAATGAAGGGAAATAAGACATCACTACTAAGTCCTAGTGTAACATTTATTAGACAATTGACTTCATGTAACATATTCACACTTCTGGAAATATTCCATTCAAAATCTACTTTTGAAGATCCTGAACATCATATATTTCTGTAACTCGAGAGTTCTTCAAGAATTCAAATGAATGTGATTGCACATTATACAAACAGACAGAGTAACAAACCTTCAAGCTATAATTATCTCAGCTTAACAGCTTATTGGTAAACAATAAAATGCCTACAAGCAAAACTCAACAATTTCAACTTCACATGATCATCTTCTACAAGTTACCAGCTGCAACAATCTACCACAACACAGCACCAAGGTACCTTCAAAAATATTAAAAATACCATAAACACAGAAATGAAAGCATCAAATTCTTCAAAGAAATTCATAGATCAATATGATTATATCTGTAAGATAAAGCTTAGGCAAACACCATGTGATAATTATGATTCAAGTAAAAAGAAGCTTATAACCTTCTGTCTTTGATTCCCTAGGTATTTGAAGGCAACTCCCATCAAGTTTGGCATCCAGGACCCCAAATGTTTACCTTTGTCCCATTACTGGTGACAATTGCCCACTTTTACTTGATTTCACACTAATGCATGACTCTGCTTATTCCTTCCCACAAATATGGAGCTTAAAATAATAGATACTGTCTTACCACTACTGTCCACAAAAGTGTCAAATTAATTATAGGAGGAGACATGTTATCCATGTTTCAAACCCAAAGTATATTTATAATTTGAACTTTATTCTCAAAAAAAGGACCTCAAGAGAAGAACAAGAGCCAACTGTCAATGAATTTATAGCCAAGGCCAACCAAGCAGTCCAAGATTTACTGGAAGGCTAAAAGTGACAGTTCTAGGTACCAGATCTGCCTTCAGACCACAGAATATGTGCTTAGCCCTTTCACTGCCTTGGCCGTCGCATAGACGGTGGTGCATTTAAACCTCTCTGTGTGTTGGCTGGAAAGTAGATGGCAGGAGCTACTCGCTAGAATCAAGCTGTAATAGACACTGAAGGGAATCTCTGTACACACTTTGAGTTGAAAGAACAAGTTCTGCCATCTGTTTGAAGAAGCAGTTGTGTGTGAGTGTGTCTGTGTATGTGCGTGCGTGTGTGTGTGTAGTGTTTAACACCCACTTTTACTACTACGGTACCACAGACAGTGACACTAATGATACACGGGATGAAGATGGAGCACCGATGGAATGAGATGGTTGGGGAAACTGGAAAACCCGGAGGAAACCCGCCCCAGTGCCGCTTCGTCCACCACGAATCACACATGTGGTTGCCTGGGATCGAACCCAGACTGCTTTGGAGAAGCAGTTTCAAAGAGCTCTCTGCATTATAGTGACATCTGCAGCTTAAAATACAAAGGCTTGTGCATGCATTTTACTCTGCAGAGAGTGGCACGCTGGCATGGGGTAACGCGATTGTGGGGATTCATGGGTGTACAAAACATGGCTGGGTCTGGCAGGCAGGTGCATGTTTTTTGCCACAATGAATTACTGACCAAATTTGATGCTTTGCCATCTGATATATCAGATACTGATTACAGTAATCAGTAAAGTGAAAGAGGAAGTGAATGTGTTGATAGTGATGCTGGGGAAATAAAGTGACAATGACGAAAATGATCCATCACCACAAGACATGCCACACACACAGAGAAGACACGTTGCCAGTTCTGTGGCTGAGGGGCAATTTTGTTCCAAAAAATCATGGTTTTGATAACCATAATTCAGGTGTTTCAGTGAACTTGGATGAAAATGTCAGTTTTTTACGTTTTTAAATTATTTGTTTCTTTCCAAATTATGCATCTCATTGCTAAAGAAACTAATAGGTTTTATCATTTTCTTTGTGAAAAATAGTAGCTCTAATAAATAATGGAAAGGGATAGCTCCAAGAATTTTTCTACTATTTTTTCAATTTTTTCTTATTCTATGGGTGTAAGACAAATATTTGCATTGAAATTTAGTACTGTGAACTTTGGATAACACAGATTATAAATAATCTCATTTTCACTACGATATTTCTATTTTTAGTAGTATCAGTGCTTAGAGTTACTGGTGATTGGTAAATATTCAGATTCAAAATAAATTTAGTAAAATGAACTTTGGATAACCCTATTATACTTACTTTCATTTTCACTGTGACACTTCTATGTCGTAGTGCTTAAAGTTATTTATGATTGATAATGTTATCTATTACAATAATTACTTATGTCTAAATTAATAGCGCCTGTGGACAACCCTAACTTCTGTGTGTTGCTTGTGGCCTAAACTAAGCTTTTGAAATTAATGTTTTTTGAGATAGTGGATTATCTACATCAGCCTACAGCCTCCTAGGTGAGTGTTTCATGATATTTATATTCTTTTTGCATGTTACTGTATGAATAGAAAGCATTTTAAATTTTAAAGATGTCTCAGCAAGGAGGGGTCATCAAGTGGAAAATATCTCAGCAATGAAAGGGTTAACCACTATCTGCATCAGAAAAGCCTGCTTCAGCAATCATCAGATATGAGTTGAATGGCTCTTTGTCAACATTTCTTAATGGCCTTCAACAATGAAAGTCATAAGCATTTATCTGAATCTACTGATCTAATGTGTTTGGAGCTAGTTGGTAAGGCAGTACACCTATCTACATTAAGGATGGTAGATATGCTAATTTTGTACTGTACCATTGGTGTTTTTGTTTATGCTGTGACTTTCAAAAATTAAAAACTGATAAACACAGTTCACTAGTTAATGAACATTTATGAACACTAATATTCATTAAGCACAATGTATTCCTACAACAATAATTATAGCTATTAGCACAGTATTTGGTCCACAATAAATTGAAAAAAGCTAAGAACAACACTGATGTAATGATAGAATAATCATGTCATCACAAATCTGCTCTACAACTGGGCATCAATGTGCAACAAGTTCTGCTCTGCCTTACACTCAATGTACTCACACGTACAATATTCATGATGGCATGAGTGGAATAGTGGGCCAGAGCAAGCAGCTCAAACTTAGTAATAATAGTGACTTCCACTCATATATGACCTGGTTGAAATCAACCAATCATGTGCGTAACAATTTCAAATTTCAACCAATGACAGCCTTCAATTGCACAAAATTTATCAAATTTCATTATTTCTGTGCTTCTTATGTCATGATCAATTGATCAGGTTAGAGAATCTAGCTGCATTGTCCTACAGATGTGCAACAGCTTATGTAATCTGATGCAACAGCTTGCTAGGGTTAAATGTCAAAAATGGCTGACTCCCGCTTTGGTGAAGCATCTAAGCTGAAATAGATGAAATAATTTGAAGAGAGAAACCTCGGGAGATAGAAAACAACAGAAAATATATTTGGAATCAGTTTGACAGATTTTGTATGAACAAAACTATACATTTACAGCAGATAATCCAACTACTGACATTGCCAATTTTAAGAGTTAGTAATTACAATACAGCATTTAAACAACATTTCATGGGTATATCATCCATTAATTATGTCAAATATTCTTAATAAATATAACTCATGATAGTCAAATTCTGTAGATAAATCAGGCCCTAATGACCTAGTTGTCGACGGGCCCATAAACCCCACTACTCACTCACTCAGTCACTGTAGATAAATTGACAGTCGCTCGTGATATTACTTATGATAAATTTGCCAATATAAATTTAATTAATAAAATTAATGCTGCAGACAGTGTTAAACCAAACCACATTAGTAATGCAAAAAGTGCAAATGAAGGGAACACAAGGAATCAATGCAATGCAGAAAAACAATGAAGTAAATGGTACACATCTGTTCCAGATACGAGAACCATATGGGTTCACACTATCATTGACATCCTGAACAAAGACTTAAGAGAGGCACAGAGGGATATAGAAGGGCTCAGAAGTGAAAAACCATGCTTTGAAAACAAAACAAAGTGCAAGAACTAAATACAAAGCTGATACTAGCATCCTGAGGAGAGAAATTCAAGATCTGGAGAAACAAAACACAGAATCAAGGAGGACAATACTCTGTGGCGATTTCAATATAGATTTGAATAGCAAATCAAATTTTGCATCAACACTAATAAATCTCTTAACAACTTACAATAAAAACAAATTATATTCCTGCCTACATAAATCACACAACACTCCTCCTCTCTGGTAGACCAAATTTTCTTAAATTTTGGCATGCGTAAGTGTAAGAGGCTTTAGTTATCATTAGGGCTCAGAAGTTCATGCCCTAAAAAACACTGAAATATGCATGCATATATGCTCTTAAAAACTTGAAAATATGTCAAGAAATATGCACTATTAATTAAAATGATTGATGTCCCTTTGCAGTAGACAAGACAAGTTAGTATAAATAATAAATAAAGTTACCGTATTCCTTAGATGTCGAAGCAGAAGTTGTCCGGCTGCTAGTATTAACTGCTAAATTGCAGTTCACAACAAACACTTTGCAAAAATGTTCAACTGTAAAGCATCGTCTGTTGTCTCGCAAAACACTTTTGTAACGTGAAAAACTTCTCTCCGCGTCATAAGATGTTATCGGGCATATTTAAATGATATTAACTGCTTTACAGAGAGAGTCAAGTCTCTTGGTGTGACAGATGGTTTTCTTTCGAGGATGTCTCGAATATCGCACATCTGGTTATAACCAGAATTTTTTTAAATTACATAATTCACTATTTGTCCCATGCTACCAGGAACCGAACTTAGGTCACATATTGTTTTTTCAAACATAGTAAGTGATTCATGCAAAGAAGATCCTACAGCTTCCAATGCCATTATGGCTGTTGGTAAGAAAGAAAAATGGGCAGATATGAAACCAAAATCCTCATTTAACCCAGTGTCTGACAGAGTATTTTGCACAGTTTCCATTGATGAAGCATCTTTCGAGTTCAATGAATTAACAACCTCTTTGACTATTTCTATGTGCTCAGTATAATATAAAACTGCATCGACCCAAGTTCCCCATCGAGTTAGCACTGGTGCAGGAGGAACTCTGATATTAGGTGCTGTTGATCTAAACAACTTAACTCTTTTAGGAGATTTAACAAAAATTTTCTTGGTACTGGACACAAATCTAACTACCAGCGGGAAAGAATCGCGTATTGTCTCAGAAATGTGATGAAGAGCGTGTGCCAAACAAGTTATATGAATTAAGTTAGGAAAAATACCTTTCAGAGTTTGTCTTGATTTTACCATATAAGGACCTGCATCAGTAACAAATAAAAGTAACTGGGCGTATTTGATTCCACATGGCCATAGTAATTTCAAAGTGTCCATCACAAACTGGGTCACAGGGTTAGTGGCCGACAATTCGCACACATTAAGAAGATACGGTGGAGTCTTTTGTTCATTATTTAAAGCACCCACGATTATATTAGCAATAGAACGGCGCTCAGAATCAGAGGTTTCATCAACAGACAACCACACAAACTGATCCGCTAATTCATTTTTGTATATTTGACAATACGTTATTGTAACAATGTCCTACATCAGTCTTACGCAGTGTACTTTCTTCAGGCACATGTTGTCGAGTGTACTTGGCAAGAAAGTTTTTAAATGTCGGATTATTAATTTTGAACAAGGGAATATCAGCAGCTAAAAATGCTTGGCAGAAGTCATATAATTCAGTAACCCTACTTCCTAAACACTCTACTAGCTGTTTTTGAACACGTTCTTTGCTTGCGAGTTTTCTGATTATAAATTCTCCTTATGTTTTGCTGGGTTTATGTGCCGACCTATTTGAAATCTTTTCTCACTCCCTACATTTTTCTCACACGCTCCACAAAACAGTGTCCTATTATCTGTGGATATTAAATCACCCGTAAACTCGTTCTGTAAATTAATTAATCTAGCACTCGGAGTTGGTTTTGTTTTCGACATTTGAAGAGCTTTTTAACATTTTATATGCCTTATTTAATTTGGTGGGAACCAGTTCACAACACTGTTATGTTTGAAGACCACTACACAACTACTGATAGGCAGGCAAGCGTTGCTATAATCGTGCTGCTCAAAACGTTGACCTGCAGTTTATCTTTGCTACTATAAACCTCTCAGATAATGCACTGATTATTTTCTACGAATATACATATAATGAAAGGATGAAACAGGGGATTCACTGGATGACAACATGACTCAGCATTAGTTCTCGCCACCTCGCGAGTTGCATCATCATGTGTAATACTACCAATGTAAAAAAATATTATACAGATGAAAAAAATAATTAAAAAAAACCATAGAAATCATTAAAATATGCAATATAGGGGTTATAATATTGAAATCTTTGTGAGTTGTGTCATCATGTGCAATATTACCAATATGAAAAATACTATCCAGATGGGAAACAATAATAAAAAACCATAGAAATCATTAAAATATGCAATATAGGGGCTATAATATTGAAATAATATGCATTTATCAAAAATCAAGAAAATATGCAGTTATATGCACTATAAAATCATGTCCAAATAACTGAAAATTCCATAATTTGTGCACATAATGTAAAAGCATACATTTTTAACCCCTATGAAAAAACATGCAAATGCATGAACTTCCTAGCCCTAGTTATCATAATGCACAAAGATAACACTATTATAGGTATTCTAACCCAAGCCCCAGAGGTAACAAAGAAAAGCATAATAAATGATCAAAATATTCACTACTTTATGCATCTACTTAGTAAAGAATCTTGGGCAGAAATTTACAATGGCAATATGTCAAGCAAATTTAAGTCCTTCATACAAGCATTTCAGTTATACCTAAACACAGTGTTGCCACTAAAACCCATTAAGAAACATCCTGGTAAGCAAACACTGGATTACTTCTGGAATAAAATAATCATGCAAAACAACACACCACTTGCATAGCCTTCTGAAATCTCACTCTAGTCCCACATTAAAAAATGATATACATATAAAAAATTCTATATAGCATAGGTGAAGCCAAATGGCAGGCAAACAACAAGGTTATCAAAGCAGCAAGCAATAAATCAAAAGCCATATGGAATGCAATTAAAAAATAAACTACACCTCTTCCAGGTAAGTAACATTACCTTAAAGAAGAACTTAAAATATATCCCACACCTTATTGATGTAACTCGTTCAACACCTACTTTGTCAGCATAGCAGTAAACTTAATACAGTACACTAAACAAACAACAAACACATGCTCGACTGCTAGTGAAACCAGAAATCTAATTAATGACCCAATGTATCTTGTCCCAACAAATGAATCAGAAATTTTGCAAGCAATAAAGGATCTGAAACCAAAGTACTGAGGAGGAATAGATGACATATCAGATTTCCTTGTCAAAAAATTAGTTCATCTAATTGCCCCCATTAACATACCTGTGCAATGAATCCTTTAGTATTGGAATTTTTCCTTCTTGTCTCAAAACAGCTACTTTTAAGCCATTATACAAAAAAGGGGAAAAAGTAATATGTCAAATTATCAACCTATTGCAATACTATCAGTGTTCTCCAAAATTTTAGACAAGCTTTTCTACAAGTGACTCTTGAGCTTCCTAGAAAGGAACTGCCTGCTATCTAGAGACCAACACGGCTTTAGAAGCAACCGCTTCACTGAATCAGCAATATTCTTCTTTGTCTGCAAGTCCCTCAGAGCCTTCGATGAAAAAAAAAGAATCATATCTCAGCTATAGTTTTAGACTTATCAAAGGCTTTTGATACAATTGACTACCAAAAGCTGTTAGTAAAGCTAGAAAAGCATGGGATTAGGGGGCTACCCCACAAGTGGATTGATTCATATCTGAGAAACAGAAAGCAATTTGTTTAAATTAAACGCAAAGAAAATTTAGAGCCAAAGAGCTAGTTCTCTAGCGATTAATTATGGAGTACCTCAATATTCCATACTACTTCCTATCCTGTTCTTGCTCTTTGTCAATGACTTCAGTCTAGATGATCCTCAACCTAAGTCGCTCCTCTTTGCTGGTGATACGAATGTCCTCATGAGGGCAAACAATAAGGAAAACTTAAAATCAATTCACCCAATATCAGGTCAAATAGCTAACATTCATAACTTCATAATAAATATTAGTAAGACAGTTGGTATGGACATCCATTCTAAAGGAAGCAAAGATTATCTGGCTTCACAAATTTAACTCCTCAAACAGAAAATTGGGAGGGTAGAAACCACCAAATTTCTTGGTCTTTGGGTCCAAAGCAGTTCAAAATGGGAAGCCCAGAAAAACCATATAATTAAAAAATTAGGTACAACCTTCTACATGACACAGGTACTAACAAAGTGCATAAGGGCACAGACCATTAGAATGGATTACTTTGCATATGTCCACTCCTTGAAGTATGGCATAATATTTTGTGGGGGTCAGCCACAAGTAAGGTATGTTTTATAATGCAAAAGAAAATAGTCTGAGCTATGGTAGGAGCACATCCAAGAACATCATGCAAATCCCTATTTAAATGTTTAAACATTCTTCCATTCCCTTGCATTTATATATTTGAAGTAATAATGTTTATCCACAAAGTAATATATAATGTTATAATACATGTTCACCCTTCACTAAGAATAAATCAGTTCATCAGCATAATACAAGGCAAACCACAAATCTACATGTTTATCAACATAACACCCTCCTGTGCCAAAAAAGCATATTGCACTCTGGTATAAAGATGTTCAACTGCCTTCCAAAATTCTTGAAGGAAATACAGCAAGAAAATAGATTCAAACTATCCCGACAGGCACACCTAATGAATTTCTGGTTTTACTCAATTCAAGATTTCCAAGCTAAAGATTGTAAATAACTGCCTTTACTATGTACACACTCTTTTTAAAAGTTCATATATTCTTATTTCTTGAAAGTCCTATGCCTTATTAGGATTCTCACTTTTTTAATCTTGTAAATATTTTATGTGTTTCATTTTTATGTGTCTAACATTGATTGTACTTCTTTGTACTAAACAATTAACTGAATAAGTGAACTACTTATTTACTTACTCACATTCATCTATGCACTACCAGCACCAACTGTCTACCTATAATTATACTATACATCATATGGGATGGCATATGGTAACATTCTACCTATGGAATAAAACAATTGAAAAGAGAGGATCAACATAAACACATCATGTTTATGAAAACACATCACTGAAAACTTTCAACCTAATGGTTCGCATAGCAGAAGACTTATTGTGTGGTCAGATTGATGCACAGGACAAAATAATAACTGGCACTCTTCAGGAAATTCATTACCTCAGAATTTTTAAATTATGTTCATAAAAAATGTATCTGTTCAAGACATAACTTCCTCCAGTGTGTCAGAGAATTTGCATTAATTGAAAAACAGAAAAAAAGATATCTACAGT
Source organism: Tenodera sinensis (assembly GCA_030765045.1). NCBI lineage: Eukaryota > Metazoa > Arthropoda > Insecta > Mantodea > Mantidae > Tenodera > Tenodera sinensis. Next base: position 166,737,334 of record CM060962.1, read on the forward strand.
ACACATTCCTTGTGAATGAAAGTCTGATGAGCAATATTCAATTTTGGATCTTCTTCCTCTGTATCCAGACAATCTGCCAATCATGAAGGAAAAAAAGAAACGAATCTGCAACATATGCTGAAATACCACAAGCAGTACCATAAGTAACCCTGTGGTGCAACAGCCCATTTCAGACCAAGGCATAACACCCGACCACTGTATCCCCCACCTCTGCCCACCACAGGCATTATGAGTGCAGTGCAGTACTGCAGGGTGGGATGTGATCAGCACCCCAGTCCCTCCCAACCTGTATGTGTGGTCTTCACAACCAGGAGCCATTACTTCTCAATCAAGTAGCTTAATCAGAGCAGAGAAATCTTAATTAATTCAAGTTATTATTTAGAATAGTACTATTTCCATATTGCTAACTGCAAGTTGAAAAGTATCACTTGAAATTGTTGCTATTATTTTTTATATTCATCAATTTTAGTATCTCTATTTGTGTGTACTTTCAAATTTTGCCATTCTTATGCAAATGATATAATAATTAGAAACAGGAAAGAAAGATGTGCAGACTATTGTGCTGAAATACTAAAAGGAAAAGCACCATAGTTGTATTTAGAAATTTGATGAAAATATCTTGTACACTGCAAACAAATGGGTAAATTCAAGTTTCACATTTAAAGTAATGTAATGCAGATTAAACATAAGTAGGTTTGAATAATAAAATTAACCTCAAAAAATAATGCTACTCTGTTCTGTATGCACCTATTATGTATGAGTGAGTGAGTGAGTGAGTGAGTGAGTGAGTGAGTGAGTGAGTGAGTGAGTGAGTGAGTGAGTGAGTGAGTGAGTGAGTGAGTGAGTGAGTGAGTGAGTGAGTGAGTGAGTGAGTGAGTGAGTGAGTGAGTGAGTGAGTGAGTGAGTGAGTGAGTGAGTGAGTGAGTGAGTGAGTGAGTGAGTGAGTGAGTGAGTGAGTGAGTGAGTGAGTGAGTGAGTGAGTGAGTGAGTGAGTGAGTGAGTGAGTGAGTGAGTGAGTGAGTGAGTGAGTGAGTGAGTGAGTGAGTGAGTGAGTGAGTGAGTGAGTGAGTGAGTGAGTGAGTGAGTGAGTGAGTGAGTGAGTGAGTGAGTGAGTGAGTGAGTGAGTGAGTGAGTGAGTGAGTGAGTGAGTGAGTGAGTGAGTGAGTGAGTGAGTGAGTGAGTGAGTGAGTGAGTGAGTGAGTGAGTGTGTGCATGCAGTTGTAGTGTGCTGGTTTACAGAACAAGTCTATGTTACATCTTATCATGTAGCCCTGTCTCGCCGATAAGAATCACCTTTATTGTCATTTTCCAGAACATATAAGCAATATAACACAGATGTTTGTTCATACATATCCTTCAATTGTTCTCTCCTCTGTTAATCTTAAGATATAATATGTTTATAATTGTATTTGGCAAGCGTAGAAGACTGTTCTTCTCTTTAGGAGATTAAAGACAATAGTGTAATTTAATAGTTAATGTTTGACTACAGATTCATTGTTGATGTTGATGTAGGTAAATTGTGGTGGTGGCAGGAACTAGAGCTAAAGTAAATATAAACAATGCAAAAATCAGCAGTAGTCACTAATTTGTGGACTAAGCTTATTAGTAGCATTATTATTGTTGTTATCGTCATCATCGTCGTTGTCCTTGTCGTCGCCGTCATCATCATCCTCGTCGTCACCGTCACCGTCATCATCATCATCACCACCACAACCACCATCATTTTTATAATAATAATAATAATAATAATAATAATAATAATAATAATAATAATAATAATAATAATAATAATAATAATACTAAATAATATATTATAATTATATTATATTAATATAATTATGATAATGATAATGATAATAATAATAAATAATATAATATATTATTATTATATTAATTAATTAATAATAATATATATTAATATTATAATATTATAATAATAATTATATTAAAATTATAATTATATTACATTAATATTAATATTATTATTATTATTATTATTATTATTATTATTATTATTATTACTACTATTATTACTATTATCATTATCATTATCATTATTATTATTCTTCTTCTTCTTCTTCTTCTTCTTCTTATTATTATTATTATTATTATTATTATTATTATTATTATTATTATTATTATTATTATTATTACTACTACTACTACTATTATTGCTATTATCAATATTATCATTAATCATCATCATCATCATCATTATTTTATCGCACTGCATGCTCTTAACATGATTAAGAAAGCAAATCTACATTTGGAGAATAAAAACAGAACTTTCAATTTGAATTTCCAGAAAAAAAGGATTTTTATTTTCATTGAATTCCTGAAACCATCACAAAAGAGCTACAACTTGCCCATCAATATCAACAATGCATCAGCAACCAAGCAGAGGTTGAACATTGAGATGATTCATTTCAAAAGCATGTTCCTAGATATTAGTGCAAATCGTATATAATGGGTCACAAACTGACATTTGATTGAACTTTGTAATGCAATAATAAAGCCTGCACTAGCAATGACACAGGCGCTCATAATGGTAAAAAACTGAGAAACATTAGGATCCAAAATCTCACTCATGTTCTCCTTTAGAATAACATAGATGACACTTATTTGTTCCTACAATGAAACCTTTATTAGCATGTAATTCATGAATATTCTTAAATTGTATTTGGAGCTTCATGCTTGTTCAAAATATGTGAAAGTGTGTAATAGGAAATCAGAAATACAAAGTTTACAAGTTTTGCTTCATCTGTGAAATAATAAAATGAAGAACAAGGTTATAATGCACATTACAAAGCAAAGGATAAGTTTTTAAATCATCAGCTGTTATAGAAATATACATATTCAGAGAAGCTTGTATGAATCGGAACCAAAAGCCAAAAGTTAATGGTGGTGGTGGTGGTGGCAGTGACAGTGGTGATGATAGCAGCGGCGGTGGTGGTGGTGGCTGTAGTGGTGGTGGCAGTGGTGATGGTGGTAGTGGTGGTGGAGGTGGAGGTGGTGGAGGTAGTAGTGGTGGTGATGGTGGAGGTAGTAGAGGCAGTGGAGGTGGTGCCTGTAGTGGTGAAGGTGGTGGCTGTAGTGGTGGCTGTAGTGGTGGAGGTGGTGGCTGTAGTGGTGAAGGTGGTGGCTGTAGTGGTGGAGGTGGTGGCTGTAGTGGTGAAGGTGGTGCCTGTAGTGGTGGAGGTGGTGGCTGTAGTGGTGGAGGTGGTGGCTGTAGTGGTGGAGGTGGTGGCTGTAGTGGTGAAGGTGGTGGCTGTAGTGGTGGAGGTGGTGGCTGTAGTGGTGAAGGTGGTGGCTGTAGTGGTGGAGGTGGTGGCTGTAGTGGTGGAGGTGGTGGCTGTAGTGGTGGAGGTGGTGGCTGTAGTGGTGAAGGTGGTGGCTGTAGTGGTGAAGGTGGTGGCTGTAGTGGTGGAGGTGGTGACTGTAGTGGTGGAGGTGGTGGCTGTAGTGGTGAAGGTGGAGGCTGTAGTGGTGGGGGTGGTGGCTGTAGTGGTGGAGGTGGTGGCTGTAGTGGTGGAGGTGGTGGCTGTAGTGGTGGAGGTGGTGGCTGTAGTGGTGGAGGTGGTGGCTGTAGTGGTGCAGGTGGTGGCTGTAGTGGTGGAGGTGGTGGCTGTAGTGGTGAAGGTGGTGGCTGTAGTGGTGGAGGTGGTGGCTGTAGTGGTGGAGGTGGTGGCTGTAGTGGTGCAGGTGGTGGCTGTAGTGGTGAAGGTGGTGGCTGTAGTGGTGGAGGTGGTGGCTGTAGTGGTGGAGGTGGTGGCTGTAGTGGTGAAGGTGGTGGCTGTAGTGGTGGAGGTGGTGGCTGTAGTGGTGGAGGTGGTGGCTCTAGTGGTGAAGGTGGTGGCTCTAGTGGTGAAGGTGGTGGCTGTAGTGGTGGAGGTGGTGGCTGTAGTGGTGAAGGTGGAGGCTGTAGTGGTGGAGGTGGTGGCTGTAGTGGTGGAGGTGGTGGCTGTAGTGGTGGTGGCAGTGGTGATGGTGGAGGTAGTAGAGGCAGTGGAGGTGGTGCCTGTAGTGGTGAAGGTGGTGGCTGTAGTGGTGAAGGTGGTGGCTGTAGTGGTGAAGGTGGTGGCTGTAGTGGTGGAGGTGGTGGCTGTAGTGGTGAAGGTGGTGGCTGTAGTGGTGAAGGTGGAGGCTGTAGTGGTGGAGGTGGTGGCTGTAGTGGTGGAGGTGGTGGCTGTAGTGGTGAAGGTGATGGCTGTAGTGGTGGAGGTGGTGGCTGTAGTGGTGGAGGTGGTGGCTGTGGTGGTGGAGGTGGTGGCTGTAGTGGTGAAGGTGATGGCTGTAGTGGTGAAGGTGGTGGCTGTAGTGGTGAAGGTGGTGGCTGTAGTGGCGGAGGTGGTGGCTGTAGTGGTGAAGGTGGTGGCTGTAGTGGTGAAGGTGGAGGCTGTAGTGGTGGAGGTGGTGGCTGTAGTGGTGGAGGTGGTGGCTGTAGTGGTGGAGGTGGTGGCTGTAGTGGTGGAGGTGGTGGCTGTAGTGGTGAAGGTGGTGGCTGTAGTAGTGAAGGTGGTGGCTGTAGTGGTGGAGGTGGTGGCTGTAGTGGTGGAGGTGGTGGCTGTAGTGGTGAAGGTGGTGGGTGTAGTGGTGAAGGTGGTGGCTGTAGTGGTGGAGGTGGTGGCTGTAGTGGTGCAGGTGGTGGCTCTAGTGGTGAAGGTGGTGGCTGTAGTGGTGGAGGTGGTGGCTGTAGTGGTGAAGGTGGTGGCTGTAGTGGTGAAGGTGGAGGCTGTAGTGGTGGAGGTGGTGGCTGTAGTGGTGGAGGTGGTGGCTGTAGTGGTGGAGGTGGTGGCTGTAGTGGTGGAGGTGGTGGCTGTAGTGGTGAAGGTGGTGGCTGTAGTGGTGGAGGTGGTGGCTGTAGTGGTGAAGGTGGTGGCTGTAGTGGTGGAGGTGGTGGCTGTAGTGGCGAAGGTGGTGGCTGTAGGTGGAGGTGGTGGCTGTAGTGGTGGAGGTGGTGGCTGTAGTGGTGGAGGTGGTGGAGGTGGTGGCTGTAGTGGTGGAGGTGGTGGCTGTAGTGGTGGTGGCAGTGGTGATGGTGGAGGTAGTAGAGGCAGTGGAGGTGGTGGCTGTAGTGGTGAAGGTGGTGGCTGTAGTGGTGGAGGTGGTGGCTGTAGTGGTGGAGGTGGTGGCTGTAGTGGTGGAGGTGGTGGCTGTAGTGGTGAAGGTGATGGCTGTAGTGGTGGAGGTGGTGACTGTAGTGGTGGAGGTGGTGGCTGTAGTGGTGGAGATGGTGGCTGTAGTGGTGGTGGCAGTGGTGATGGTGGAGGTAGTAGAGGCAGTGGAGGTGGTGGCTGTAGTGGTGGAGGTGGTGGCTGTAGTGGTGGAGGTGGTGGCTGTAGTGGTGGAGGTGGTGGCTGTAGTGGTGGAGGTGGTGGCTGTAGTGGTGGAGGTGGTGGCTGTAGTGGTGGAGGTGGTGGCTGAAGTGGTGAAGGTGGTGGCTGTAGTGGTGGAGGTGGTGGCTGTAGTGGTGGAGGTGGTAGCTGTAGTGGTGAAGGTGGTGGCTGTAGTGGTGGAGGTGGTGGCTGTAGTGGTGGAGGTGCTGGCTGTAGTGGTGGTGGTGGCTGTAGTGGTGGAGGTGGTGGCTGTAGTGGTGGAGGTGGTGGAGGTGGTGGCTGTAGTGGTGGAGGTGGTGACTGTAGTGGTGGAGGTTGTGGCTGTAGTGTTGGAGGTGGTGGCTGTAGTGGTGGAGGTGGTGGCTGTAGTGGTGGATGTGGTGGCTGTAGTGGTGGTGGTGGCTGTAGTGGTGGAGGTGGTGGCTGTAGTGGTGGTGGTGGCTGTAGTGGTGGAGGTGGTGGCTGTAGTGGTGGTGGTGGCTGTAGTGGTAGAGGTGGTGGCTGTAGTGGTGGAGGTGGTGGCTGTAGTGGTGGAGGTGGTGGCTGTAGTGGTGGAGGTGGTGGCTGTAGTGGTGGTGGCAGTGGTGATGGTGGAGGTAGTAGAGGCAGTGGAGGTGGAGGTGGTGGCTGTAGTGGTGAAGGTGGTGATGGTGGTGGTGGCGGTAGTGGTGGAGGTGGTGGCTAGGGTGGTGGAGATGGTGGTGGTGGTGGCTGTAGTGATGGAGGTGGTGGTGGTGGCTGTAGTGGTGGAGGTGGTGGCTGTAGTGGTGGAGGTGGTGGTGTTGGTGGTGGCTGTAGTGGTGGAGGTGGTGGTGGTAGTGGTGGTGGAGGTGGTGGCTGTGGTGGTGGAGGTGGTGAGGGTGGAGGTGGTGGCTGTGGAGGTGGTGGTAGTAGTGCTGGCTGTGGTGGTAGAGGTGGTGGTGGTTGTGGTGGAGGTGGAAGTGGTGGCTGTAGTGGTGGAGGTGGAGGTGGTGGCTGTAGTGGTGGTGGTAGTGGTGATGGTGGAGGTAGTAGTGGTGGAGGTGGAGGTGGTGACTAGTGGTGGAGGTGGTGGTGGTGCTGGTGGTGGTGATGATGGTAGTGGTGGTGGCAGTGGTGGTGGTGGCAGTGTTGATGGTGGAGGTAGTAGAGGTGGTGGAGGTGGAGGTGGTGGCTATAGTGGTGGAGGTGGAGGCTGTAGTGGTGGTGGGAGTGGTGATGGTGGAGGTAGTAGTGGTGGTGGAGGTGGTGGTTGTAGTGGTGGAGGTGGTGGCTGTAGTGGTGGTGGTAGTGGTGATGGTGGAGGTAGTGGTGGTGGTGGTAGTGGTGATGGTGGTGGCTGTAGTGGTGGTGGTAGTGGTGGAGGTGGAGGCTGTAGTGGTGGTAGTAGTGGTGATGGTGGAGGTAGTAGTGGTGGAGATGGTTGCTGTAGTGGTGGAGGTGGAGGTGGTGGCTATAGTGGTGGAGGTGGAGGCTGTCGTGGTGGTGGTGGTAGTGGTGATGGTGGAGGTAGTAGTGGTGGTGGAGGTGGTGGTGGAGGTGGTGGTGGTGGAGGTGGAGGTGGTGGCTGTGGTGGTGGTGGCTGTGGTGATGGTGGAAGTAGTAGTGGTGGTGGAGGTGGTGGCTGTAGTGGTGGAGGTGGTGATGGTGATGGTGGTGGTGGTGGCGGTGACGGCTGCAGTGGTGGTGGTGGAGGTGGTGGCTGTAGTGGTGGAGGTGGAGGTGGTGGCTGTAGTGGTGGAGTTGGAGGTGGTGGCTGTAGTGGTGGAGGTGGTGGTGGTGGTGGTGGTGGTAGTGGTGGTGGTGGCAGTGGTGGTGGTGGCAGTGGTGATGGTTTAGGTAGTAGTGGTGGAGGTGGTGGCTGTAGTGGTGGTGGTGGTGGCTGTAGTGGTGGAGGTGGTGGTGGTGGAGGTGGTGGTGGTGGTGGTGGTGGCAGTGGTGATGGTTTAGGTAGTAGTGGTGGAGGTTGTGGCTGTAGTGGTGGAGGTGGTGGCTGTAGTGGTGGAGGTGGTGGTGGTGGAGGTGGTGGTGGTGGTGGTGGTGGTAGTGGTGGTGGTGGCAGTGGTGATGGTTTAGGTAGTAGTGGTGGAGGTGGTGGCTGTAGTGGTGGTGGCAGTGGTGATGGTGGAAGTAGTGGTGATGGTGGAAGTAGTGGTGGTGGAGGTGGAGGTGGTGGCTGTAGTGGTGGTGGCAATGGTGATGGTGGAAGTAGTAGTGGTGGTGGAGGTGGTGGCTGTAGTGGTGGAGGTGGTTGTGGTGGTGGTGGCGGTGACGGCTGCAGTGGTGGTGGTGGTGATGATGATGGTGGTGGTGGTGGTAGAGGTGGTGGTGGTGCTAGTGGTCGTGGTGGTGGTGCTAGTGGTCGTGGTGGTGGCGATAGTGGAGGCAGTGGTGGTGGAGGTGGAGGTGGTGGTGGAGGCGGTGATAGTGGTGATAGAGGTGGTGGAGGTGGAGGTGGTGATGGTGATGGTGGTGGTGGAGGGGCGGCAGTGGTGGAAGTGGTGGGTGGTAGTGGTAGTGGCAGTAGTGGCGAAAGCGGTGGTGTGGTGGTAATCAAGATGACGATAATTAAGTTTAGTTAATGAAGCTAGCAACATATTGCTGTCACCAGTTTGCAAGTAATTTGTTCTGTAGGAGTTCTTTTATCTGAGTAAATCTACTGAGATGAGGTATCATATGAATTACAAATTAGAGAATAATAATAGGAAGAAATAAAATATGCATAATTTCATTGGTTGCATTTCAAGACTTTTCTTTTTATTCAAATTTTATGCTGTCTAAATCTGTCAAATAAAGCCTCTTATCACCAATATAAGTTATTTTTATGAATAGGAATATTAGTTATACAATGGCATTAACCTAAGGCCTTTATAAGGGAATGAATCACCCAAAACAATGCTCTGCTCTAGTGTTATATAGTGCTATTCCTGTAGCAATTCAAATTATAGTACATTATGTCTGCCATGAAATCAAGTGTTCATTCATATTAGAAAACTAATGGTGTATATAGTGAAATATAACACTGCATAAATTGTGTAATTTATGATGGCAGAAAAGCATTGAATGAGCTCAATAGACACAAGATGAGCTGGACTTCTAATTTCTAAACATTTATTTTACACCATTGTAATTACTACTACACACATTTCTTATTAGACAAAAACAATTAAAATTCTGACGTGCATGAGTTCTGAAGTGAATCTCTAAACCTGTTGTATTTGTTGTTATTTGTAATTAACTGAGTGTAGTTCACAAAAATTCTCACTTAAATATAATAAAAAGTTCATATTCCTATGAATATGAACTATAACTGATGATAAAATACTTCATGAAGTATATCTATCACAATAATCTAAGTGTCAATAACGTATGCCAGATAATTTGAATAATCTAATGCCAAAATCACTCATCATCAAATTTTTTATTTGTGACATATTTCGTTGGTAATTACCACACTTTGGATTTTTATAACCTAAAAGTATGCATGCATTTATGCTGAAAACTTACCAAAATATAAACAAAATTCCTAAAAGTATGACCCAAAACTTAAAATAAGACATGAATAAATTCATTTACTTTTAATAGTTATGAAATAATTAATACCTCCCATAACCTTCATGTTTAGCAGAATTGCACTGGATAACGATATGCAGTTTCAGATGGTGAAACCTGAAATAAGCAAAACCATTAGCAGAAAGTTCTAATTCATTTCCATTGACTTCTGCTTTTTTGTCACAAAGAATGACACCAATTTTAAACAATTTTGTATATCCAGGATTTATTTCAATCACACAATGTAATTTTTACCTAACCTTGTCAGCTAATTTGCCCTGTGCACTCATAACTCACAGTTTCCTTCATAATGCTTAATGTAGCACACAACAGCATGCCCACAGTTTCAAAGCAAGGGAAGGTCTTTAATATTACAGAGAAATTTGCTTTAATATAAACTAAGTTTCTTGACATGATGAATGAAAACAAATGTACATTTTTTACTGAAAATGAAACACTTTGGTCAAAGTTACTGAAAATTTTCTCGATCTCACTGTAGTTTATCCGATAGTAGTTTGTAGCGTCAAGTCAAGTCCTCAAAATGTTATAATGGGCTGAGGGGGAAAGGGAAAAGGTTATGAAATTATGTTTATAAAAATATCTGAAGTGTTAAATACCACATAAAATGTGACTAAAAGTATGCTCTTATAAGGTATATTTGGCCAAAATATAACCTAACACTAAAATATGGTAAACTATGCATTTATATGTTCGATAAGAGCTCATTCATTGTGTTCACAAATGTTGAAAACATGCTTAAATTAACCTAGGGGTGGAAAAATATGCCAGGATAAAAACATGACGTGTTATAAAAATCTCAGCCCTAGTAATTACTCATTTTTCCAGCAAAAAATTTGAGCTAATTGCTAATACTCCACTTTTGGATTTGGATAGGTTTTCCATCATTGTTACATTTGTTTGCTTTTGTACTCCATGAACACATTTTTTTCTAAAACTACTGTAAGTGATTTCCACATAAATCTCAGCTTTTCTAGTAGTTCTTTGTCTTCTAGTTCTTCAAATGACTAGGTACCTATCACAAATAAGCATGCTTGTTTTGAAATGCTACACTCAATTTATTTCAATATTCATTAGCATGTTAATTAACCTAATATTACCAACTTTCAGTATGCAGGAGGTAGAGTGAGTGAGTGAGTGAGTGAGTGAGTGAGTGAGTGAGTGAGTGAGTGAGTGAGTGAGTGAGTGAGTGAGTGAGTGAGTGAGTGAGTGAGTGAGTGAGTGAGTGAGTGAGTGAGTGAGTGAGTGAGTGAGTGAGTGAGTGAGTGAGTGAGTGAGTGAGTGAGTGAGTGAGTGAGTGAGTGAGTGAGTGAGTGAGTGAGTGAGTGAGTGAGTGAGTGAGTGAGTGAGTGAGTGAGTGAGTGAGTGAGTGAGTGAGTGAGTGAGTGAGTGAGTGAGTGAGTGAGTGAGTGAGTGAGTGAGTGAGTGAGTGAGTGAGTGAGTGAGTGAGTGAGTGAGTGAGTGAGTGAGTGAGTGAGTGAGTGAGTGAGTGAGTGAGTGAGTGGGTGGGTGGGTGAATAGGTGGGGTTGAAGTTTCCATCATTTGAGTTCATGTGGGAGGTGGAAGGGAAACTTAGGGTATCTTAGGTTTTTTCCATATTTTATTGCTTGCTTTATTCTGTTGTAACTTGGTATACATTTTCAAACTGTAAAGCACTAATTAGTTTTCTATATTTACTATGGGTTTCTTGTCACTTAACACAATTTCTATCATTATGCAAATAATTCAGTAAGAGCATGCCACCATTTTTATGTTACTTCTCTGCAGCTGAAGACTTATCAACAAAATGTATGCTCTGCAGGTTCTTCAGTCATCATAGAATTTTATATTTAACAAGAAGGAGGAATTGAGATATCCACAGTGTACGTGGTGATTTTATGTGCTCTATTGAATAAAGTATATGAGCCAAGCTTTATCTTGTCACATTTTCTGCTGTCCTTATCTTGCACGGTCTGAGGAAAATCCTTGGGTTTCTTTCCTTTAACAATTTTTTATGATTCCTGATGACCTGCAGTGGTATGAGGGTAAGCAGGCATCAATGGTGTTGCAACTCTTGCAATTGAAATATCGGTTGCAAAATGAACATGTTTTTATAATTTGAGATCTGACTGATCATTTTAAACATAGTTCTGGGGGTTGTGTAAGTTGCCTGTGAAAGTTCTAGGATGCATGGGAAGAAAAGGAAAAGCTATATGGTCAGATGGTAGGGAAATTGTGATCAATGTCCATAATATTTTATAGACAAATATGAGGTCCTAAAATGTGGGAAGTGTGTTGAGCACAATTGCTACAGCTACAAGTATTTCATCTCATACTTGAAAAGAATGCTCAAGGAACAAAACAAAGCATAAGGTGGTAGTATGCAGTAATGCAATCATGGCTCCATGGCAATAATATTGAATTTGAGCCACACTCCACCAAAACTGCATTACACAAGCTACTAAAGCTGAAAAAAGACAATATTAAAATGTATTTAAAAAGTCACATAGTGGAAATGCATGGTCATGATGGAATTTGATTACTTCTGTAACATTGTGATTTAAATACAGTAGTGCTTACATGGACTCCAATAAAAAATGTTGCAAAACATAACATACATAAAAATATTGTTTAATAGTACAGTAGTTAAAGTGAGTGAGCAAAACTGGCAACACACTTGTGAACATGTTGAAAAGATAGAACAACTTTATTGGGAGATATATGAATTAATAAATGAAATTAGTGATAGGTTCATAATTAATTTAGAAGATGATTCACATAGTGAAAATAAGCAACATTTTGGAAATTTCTTACAATGAAGTGGAAGAAGAACAAGAACAACATTGGGAAGATGAATAAGCAGATGAAGAAGGTTTGTCTGCTGTTGGTGTTTCTACCCTGTCTGATTCACCATAAAAGAGGAGTGACTTAGAAAGAAAGAGATAGAGGAGGAGGAGGAGATGTAGGTTTATGGGTGCTCAACTACATGGTCATCAGTGCCCTAATAAAATGGGCCATGGCAAAAGCCAGAGATAAATTTTAATATAAAATATAAATATCACTAAAAATGCAGGTATACATGAATATTCCAAACAAAGGGACAAAAGAAAGAATAAAACAACACTATAAAATGATTGAAAAAATAAGAAATAAAGATAACTAAACTTTTAATCCTCAGGTTCATGTTTATGTTTACTAAAAATTTGCCAGTACCTCTGAAGGTCTGACAGGCAGTTGCAGAGAGTCTCGGAGGTGCTCTAGGGAAACACACTCTAGCAGCACATGACGGTCCAACAAAAGGTTATTGCACAGTGGATGAAGAGGAGCAGAGTTCCATTTAAAAAGGTAACCATGTGTAAAATTGCAGTGGCCAATGCGCAACCAAGCCAAAATTATCTTCTCGCGATGGGACATGCGAGACTAGATTACCCAGTTTATTGGAAGTTCTTTCACTTCTCTCAGCTTATTACTGTGGAGAGCTGACCACTGTTTGTGTTAGGACGACAGCACCATTCTCCACATTTCAAGCCTAAAGTCTTCCAAAGTAATACGAGAGATGGTAATACTGGGTTCTGTAGTTGCTGCCAAATCAGTCATTTCATTCCCCTGCAAACCTACATGACCAGGAATCCATGCACACACCATGTTAATGCCAGAAACATGTAAAACATGGAGGGCATTCTAGATATGGTATACAATAGGATGGTAGTTGTACAGCTCACGAAGCTTCTGAAGTGCACTAAGAGAATCACTCAAAATCAGGCATTATAATGGTGCACATATAAAACAGCTCGGTATACTGTATACAGCTCTGCAGGATAAATAGAAGTGCTATTATGAAAACTGAATGTATGTGATTTGGTTCGATAAACATAAGCACATCCAACATTGCTGGTACTCTTAGATCCATCGGAGTAGATCAAATGTCAGTCAGTGTAGCCTGACAAAAATTCTAAAAACAAGTGCAGATATTAGAGATAGGCTTCATAAACTTCTGGTAACATCCCAAGATCTACATGGGATGTGCCATGCAACCAATGGGGTATAGCCTCTCTCCCTTGGGGATAAAAGAGATGGTGTGTCCTTTTTCTCTCTAATAACCAAGTGGCAAATTAAAGCTATTGGAGTATAATACAGTAACCTCTCTCTCTCTCTCTCTCTCTCTCTCTCTCTCTCTCTCTCTCTCTCTCTCTCTCTCTCTCTCTCCCTCCTAAGCAGCAGGTTAACTGCAAGACAATTTAGTTCATATGGCACAGTCATATTATGCTGACACCTTTGATAGTTGTGTGTGCTTTTTAAGGGGAGAGTAAATAATAGTTAAAATTGGCAAAAAGTGAGATTTTAAATGTTTGTAGTTTTGATTTTGTGGTCAGAAGTTGGGACAGTGAAGTGAAACAATCTTTCAAGTTTGTAGTCTCATTATAATGCACAAGGTTTAACTTGGCACTTTTTGCACTATCATCTAGCACGGACTGTGGGTTTCTGTGCTTGAAATCGTCTACCTAATACCTGTGGTGATATGAGGGCAAGTAGGCATCAGTGGTATTGCAACTCTTGCAAGTAATCAGTTGTCAATGTGACAATAAAGAAGGATAACCCGCCACTGGTGAGTCTATCCTACCTGGCTCACCATAAAAGTGAGGCAGCTTAGAAAGAGATGGAGAATACCTATTTCTTTCTCTTTCTAAAAAGTAGGTGCCAAGTTAAATCTTGTGCCCTATAGTTGAAATGTCCTCTTTCATTTTATAGGTACCTACATATATAATCACTTTAGGCACAATAATTGAAGCATATGCATGAACAAGCATGTCACATTTGTGAATGTTTGATATATTTATAGAACAGATATCTAAGATGTTTTCTGGATGTATGCATTTGCAAGTAGTTTGAGCATATCTCAACAGATGGCTTCACTGTACTGGAAATTGTGAAACAAAATGCACCTTAAAATTGCAGAACAAAAATCTATGTCACATTGCTTTTCACTCATACACAGCAACAATGTTATGATACGAATGCATATAATGAACACATTCTAATCAAGAGAAAATGGTGCTGTATCTACCATTTTGTGCTGTGAATTCTGTACCACTTCTCAGAAAAGGATCATAACTCCTACATACCTACTTCAGAGTAGAGAGGTAAACTTTAGCACATGCTTTAGGAAACGTATGATCATAGCTTTCCTGTGAATGACATTTTTTAGTGTAAATGATCTGTTTTCTTAGAAGCTATTGAAGATAGTTAAATTAAATATTAGGACAATTAAAACAATCTCTGAATGCTGTTGTGGATCTGCTTTGGTGTTAATGTTTCTCATAACCATTATTATTGATAAATTTTAATCAAAAGATATAAATAAGAAATAGCTAAATAAATATTAAATAATTAACAAAACAGCCTTATCTTGCAAAACAAGTATACTGTATAAAAGTAGATCAATGAACTAAGAAGTCATGCATCTATATCCTGTAAAAATGTTAGTCCAGTATTTTAAATACTTTCTGAACTAACCCTGGAACCACACTGTGGGATTGCAGGCGTCCCAGTTCAATGCTTATCTCACTCTATGCATGCACAGTGTCAGCACACACAGTTGTAGATCTATGTACCTTCACTGCTGTGACAGCTGTATTACTGTGCTTTGTTGCATCCTTTGTGAGTATCGTTAGTGCTGGGTTGTATATGGCCCCACAGTGTGGTTAACGTTACAAATTTTTATCGGGATTGTTTTTTGTGCCAGTGCAAATAATGGTGAAAAGACATGAGCAGATACCAGCAAAAGACCTTGAAAGAGTTCTACTTGAAGAGTTAGCAGCTAGTAATACTGATTCATCTGATCTAGTGTTCAGTAAACTGGAAAATAGTGAAGAAGATAATGTTCTCAATGATCAAAGAGAAGTTGATAATTTGTCCGCAAAATCAGCATATGAAGACAAAGTGATCCTTCAAAGAAAAGTTATCTATAGCAAAAATGGACTTTATTGGTATACTACACCCTTCCACTCAAAGAACACACGAGCTGTAAGTAAGAACCTTGTTTTACATTTACCAGGCCCTAAGGGCCTTAATTTCAGATGAAATTATAACAGAAATAGTATGTCATACAAACAAAAAAATTGACAGACAGATACACTGGTATAGTTCAAAACAAACCTATATTGCAAACACTAATGCAACACAGCTTCTCAGGCTAATAGGTTTGCTGTATATGAGTGGTGTACTAAAGAAAGCAAAGCTTTCTTTGAGTGACCTGTCGTCAAAAACTTTTGGGCCTGCTTGTTTTAGAACTACCATGAGTAAAAATCGCTTTGAATTTCTCATATCTGGCATGAGATTTGATGACAAAGCCATAGAACTCAAAGGAGAGAAACTGATAAATTTGCTCCTATTAGAGGAATATGGAGCAAGTTCATTCAGAATTGCAGCGCTAACTTTGTTCCTTCAGAAGATGTAACTGCTGACAAACAGTTACTTAGTTTCAGGCATAAATGCCCATTCAAAGCTTATATTCCAAAATAAACTTGATAAATATGGTATAAAGATTGTAACACTGTGTGATGCTAAGATATTACATGCATTCAGCTATTCCTTATACTGGAAAAGAAAGGAGAGCAGATGTTTCATTACCAACACTAAATGTGATACAGTTGACTGAAGAAATCATGGAACTAATAAAAATGTAACTGTGGATAACTGGTTCTGCTCTTGTGAACTTGCTGATGAGCTAGCTAAAAGAAAATTGACTGTAGTTGGTACAATGCACAAAAACAAGAGAGACATACCACCTCAATTTCTCGAAGTAAAGAGGAAACTGGCTCTTTCCTCTGGATTTGCTTATGATAAAACCACTACTATGGTGTCACATGTTCCAAGAAAAATAAGCCATTGATTTTGATATCCACCATGCACCTAAAGGGTGAGGTTTATGAAGATTCCAAAAAAAACCAGATAATTCTATTCTACAACACTACTAAGGGAGGTGTTGATAATTTTGATCAGCTCAGCCACAGCTCAAGTGTTCAAGGAAAAGCTGCAGATGGCCTCTAAGGATATTTTATGGCATGCTGGATACTATAAATATTAATTCTTTCATAATATCCCAATTCAATGCACCACAAAGGTACAAAAAAGGTTCAGCTTTTCTGAAAGATTTAGCATTTTCACTTCTTGAAGCTCATCTGAAGGAAAGAGTCACATGCAATTGAATACCAAGAGAACTTGAGGCCAATGTTTTTGATATTTTGGGGATTGAAGATGGACCTAAAGCACCAGAAGCAGAATCACTGCCTGGACGCTGAGTTTTCTGCCCCAGAAAAATTGATAAAAAAGAACAAACCAAATGTGCTGTTTGTACTAAGAGCATTTGCGCTGAACCCCAGCTGGGAACATGCCCTGACTGTAAAGAAGTTACAGTGTAAATTTATTCAGAATTTCAAGTTAAAAGGTATAAATAGCTAAAGAAATTAACAATTATTATATATCCATACACAGCTAAAATGATTTGTTCCATTTTTTTGCAACAATAGATGGCAAATGTTTTGTTTTAAACTGTTAAGTTAAATAAACCCTCACTTTTTGGTGCATTAGTTTGGTTATGAATAAATCCTTTATTTTCTTTTCTATATTAATCATATCCTTTTAACTATGAAATAAGATGATAAATGCTCACCTTTATAAGTGAAATGTTTTTAAAAAGAAATGTAAAGAGTACATATGGTGCTTTATTTTGGGGTCATGGGCAACCCCACAGTGGGGAATATGTTCCAAAAAATTCACAGTGTGGTTCCAGGGTTAACAGGGAATGAATTTAGCACATTTATTTATAGGGCTTTTAATCTACCCTTAAAAGAAGATGAGCCAAATTTACCTCTATATTCTTTGTAAAACCTGCACAGTTTTCTATTAAAATTTCATGTTGCATGTAGTACAGTCCGGTGCATGGAAGCTTTTCGATATGAGGAACAACTGTTTAGATTGGTCGTGAATGGCACCACGCCCCTAGTTCAAACCCCTGTCAGCGATAGCAAGGTGTCTGCCTACCCTTTGTTTCGCGATGGTGAAGCCCAGACAGTTTAAGATACATTGAAATATATAATTCAGAATGTGTCCCATCAGACTTTGATTATTTTATCAGTGGTTATTGAGGATATCAGCAAATGCCAGATTGCTAATCCTCAAATAATGAACCTTTTCAGGTTTGTATAGTTTTCTTGGGAAGGGAATGGGGGATGAGACAGATTTATCTGATTTATTATACGTGAGTTAACCTGAACTCAACATTGAGCATATTTATTTAGAATCATGTGATTTCATTACAAAATAATTTAAACCTGTAACTTAAGCTCTATCTGCACAAAATATACCAAGCATACAAAAGCATGTTTTTGACATGAAGAGAAACATAACGGGAAACACAAGACGATAATGTTCTAGTAATTAATCCACATGTCCAGTATCCCCATTCTCGGTATTTATTCCACCAGTTTCAGGCAGTTCACTCTATATAGTTCTGCAGCCCTTGCAGGGTTATATCCTTGTTCAAGAAGCACAATTATTTTTGGCTTGTTAGCAATATTGTTTGCCCAACAAAGCTGTTTTGTGTGACCCACCCCTTGTCCTCCCTGGTTCCCGAAACCGAATCCCAGAATTATGACATCAAACAAATGAGCGACGGACACAGCCAGGAGATGATGGTGACAATCATTCCACTCGGATTAAATTCCCCCTTACCCCTCCCATTGCACTACGCACCTTGGGCACGCCCCTTGTTCATCGGTCATTGATTGTGTTATTGAACTTTGATACAAACCAATAAGAGATTGGCACAGCCAGAACTGGTGTGGAACATGACTGGTGAAAAGGCTATGCAAACATTAAATAAAGTAACACACCAAAGGACACTAAAAGCATCGGAAAATTTCCATGCACCAGACTGTACATAGGTGAGAGCCATGGTATTCATATGACCTCACCTTGTCCTTATTCATGCTGTTTGGTAACAAAAGGTTTTGGGGTTTCTAGCAGATAACAGCAGCTATACTTGGCACTTAGGTGGCAGAGCATCACGTACAAACATCAGCTATGAAACCTTTCACAAATTAGGGTACTTACACGTTATTTTAACGTATGAAGAAGTTTAAAGCTATACTACAGAAGCAGTGCACGCTTATTGAACTAAATTTTCTAGCAGTAGGGTGACAGATAATAAGCTATCACTGCTGCTGTGTTTTATGCAGACATGGTTGTCGACAGTTTTCAGAACACCTTGTGTGGAAGTATGAGAGTGCGCATGTCCAAATGCAAGTCCTTTTCAAGAACAATTTGCCAAAAACTTTATATCAATGTTTTATTTAATTTTTCTGCATTAAATTTTCATATCAAACAAGATTTATTTTTTCTTGCAGCACACACTTTGTATGGAAGTGTTTTGTTAATGATTCAGCATCACAGCAAATAAGCTTAAAAAGTAAATACTTCTACCACAGTATCTTTCCTTACAAGCAAGGACAGTGCACGATATAGTGCTTGTATTTACTTTATTTACCCTGACCTTTATACACAGCCTGTCAAAGTAATAAGTGTGAAAATGCACTCTAGTGCTTCAGTGACATAATGTTCCCATATACTGCATTGAAATTAATTTAGTTTTGCTATACTGTTTGGAGTTTAATTTAACATTTTTAAGGAATCTTTTTCAATTACTTACATTTATTGTTTAAAGATAAATCTATCTACCCCTTCCACCCATATATTCCATTGTACAAATTATGCTGACTGGAATAATAAAATAAGTGTAATTTGAATACACATGTTAGACTATTAAGGGAAGGCATAGCTATCAACTAAGCAATAACAAACTTAGTTGCCAATAAATATTACAAAAGGCAACACAATATGAAGAATGGTTTACACTAGTAAAGCTTTATTTAAGAAATATTGAACTAAGCATTACAGTGGGTCCTAACAAATCAAATCTATATTGAAAGTCAAACTATGTACATATATAAACACTTCAAAGTCCATCTCCAATTTGCCAATAGTCTGCAAATAGTTTCCCGTATTCATGGTACCAAAAATAAATGCCACTTGTTTGTCCAAACGATATATGCCAGTTTTAATCTGCATTTTTGGAACTCAGCATATTCATGATTCAAACACCATTCTACCCAACATGAATAACTCCCTATATAAAACATTTTCTTGAAAGCATATAGTTATTCATTAGTCAGATTAATTTAGTCAAAGCATGTTGGAAGGAAAACAAATGTAGCTGAAGAAACACATTCTATAATGTAAACCAACAAATTCTACATTAAATTAGGCATCACTTGACCCTTATATATGGAAATAAAAAAGGGCTGGGGTGATGTACATTGAAAAGAATTAAGCACTTCATTGAGGAAAGGAGCTGTAGGTGAAGTACATATATGCAGAACTACATTTTGAGACAAGGAGTTCAAAAATCTTTATTGAAATTAAGAGCTTTAGACAAATATGCAAATACCAAAATACCAGCAATTATTTTGCTTTCATGCCATAAAGAATCAAGTGATAAGTTAAAGTAATACTTGCTGACTGCTATGAAAACAATGTTACAATTACAGTTAAGAAATGCCTTTGTCTATCTACATTGTGGCTGTTTAATGGGCAGGAATGTTGAGGTTAGAACATCATAAATAATTTACACATTATGTGCTCCTAAGTATTGGTCTGTCAGATCTGTAAGTAATATATACAAGAATATTAGTACCTTAGTATGATATTTATTTTTTTCAAGGATGTAATGAACAATTCATTTATTCGTTTAATTTTATGATTTCTGGTGTTTTCATAACACTCTAATTCACTTAAACCAATACCGAAAATATCTAAAGGCCAACTTAAAGGTTTGTAGTATAATAAAGAAAAGGGAAAATGCAAATTACAAGTTGCATCTTAGCCAATACCTGCTATTAAACATGCCATGGAAAGGAGAACCATTCTCAAAAATCAAAGAAGTAAAACAAAATAACAATTGTGTTTGCAAGATGTTTTAGGTAACACACTTTTCAAGGAAGCTAGGAGTTTTAAAAATTAAGATTTTAAAACTTCAGCTCTTAACAATAATGACAAATTCTGTTCTGAGTTTTCATTTTCATTTAAAACTTCCTTAAAACTTGTGGTACCATAACATAACATATTCTGCATGAACACAGCATAACCTTCATGCTTTGTTGTAACAAACCATATCAGCACACAAAAGTACATCACACCAGATGCAAGAGGTACAGTACTTACTAAAACTGGAAGAGGCCTAATCCTGAACAACTATATTGTTGTGATGAGGAGAAAAAAAAACAAAGAGAAAGGAAAATATTACAATTAACTTTTCTGAAAAGTGCTAAGCACTATCCAGGATTGATTTGGATAGCTCCCATGAGCTCAATAGGTTCACAAAGTCACTGAGGGAAATATCACACAGGAATATACCAGAAAGTGACACTAGTCTCAATATTGACAGGCCAATATTGACATCTTTGCCAAATTAAACTAATGTAATACCAGATCAACTGTATACACTATACACATATACACAGAAACAAACTTCAGCAACTAACTATTGATGTTCAGTTTTAGAAATAAATACTTCCCAAACATGGCTTTGTGAACTTCATATCTAACAACTCTAGTATTAGGTACAATTTCAAATTTTATTAGTCACCTGACCATGATCAAAATAAATCCTGCCTTCAAAACTTGAACTGAAAGCCATTCTTCTTTCATTGTGTTTAGTCATGACACTAATGCTTATGTTTGCAGTACAAAAATAAATGTTTTGGATAAAAAGGAAACCTTAATGAAGTATAATAAAGATAATACCTTTCAAATAATAAAATTATATGGCTGAGTATTTTTATTTGTGAAGCAAAATGGAAATAAACACCAGATGCATGTACATGTTTCCATAAGAAAAACAGCATGCTTTGTAATAGGAGGCTATGATTTCTTGAACGACATGAAATGGAAAAATTATTGAACTTAAAACTGGACTTTAAAGATTTATATGAAGTTAAATTCAAAGCTGTTTCTAAACTAGCATTGCTTCTGCTTTATCAAAAGAACATATTTTCTTTATACTTTATACTTTTCTGAAGTTTCTTCTTATGATACCTCTTCATATGTACCAAAAATCTGGTGTGATGGTATATCTTTATTGGTCATTACAAATCTTATGGCACAGAAAACACAAAAAATAAAGACTGTCCTCCAAGGACTTTAGGGAGTAATGGTCCAAAATGAATGTTCTGTTAACAGTAAAATACGTAACTCAAAGTTTGGGAGCCATTAGGCAAATATTTATGAAAAAAGTATTTCTAATTAGTAACTTCCAATGCACTTTTGATCTGTAAAAATAGAGATCCTCAATAAGTTTATAGCTTTGCTCCAATATAACCATTTCCTTTATCAGGATAAAATAGTAAGGTGATGAAACACTTTTTATTTTATATTTTGAAAATAAAGTGTAAAAATGTACCCATGACTTAATGTAATATTATATATTTCATATTATTCCATGCTTTATAGTAATACATCATTTTGCCTTTTGCATATTGCACCTTATTCTTCATTATTATCTATTATTTATTTTATCTGTATTTATTGTATTTCATGAAATGTTGTTATATATAGTGAATATTTTTGGTCTGCAACCCTTGATTAGCAAAGTGCACTCAACCTTGTTAGGTGTAGGGGAGGCCAATTGAGGAGCTACTTGATGGAGAAGTAGCAGCCCCAAGTCGGAAGGCCGAATAACTGGCTGGGAGGGCTCGGGATGCTGACCACATACCACCCTCCAGTACTACAGGCCTTGGCCCTCTATGGGCTGTTGCGCTGCGGTTTACTTTACTTTTACACAGAAAATAAAATATCCCTTACTTAGAATTAGAAAGGAACATCAAGTGGACCAAACTATGCTGCATTATCTTGTTATTTATTGGGAGCTACAATTCACCTTCATTAATTTCATAAATGCTGTTTTAATTTTCACTTAGGTGTAATATGTCCGAAGAAGACTAAGAGTTTCCATGATGCCAAAACTCTTTTAGCAAACTTTATGATTTTTAACATCAACCCACCACCTTTGGGGTCCACAATACAAATAAAAATATTCTGAACAACAAAGAGAATGTAGTACTCATAGAGAACTTTTGAGAAAATGTTTTGGAAACCATGGGAATATGCATTGTCCCTTTGCTATATACCAGTCACAGGTTATAAACTATAGCCTACTGAATATCAATGAAATGTTTTAAAGCCTGTTTATGTTTTCTCTCTCTCTCTCCTTTTTTGGGTGGAGAGTGGGTGTCTAGATTTCAGCACATGAGGCAATAATTGGTTGCAAAACTCGAATTTATAGTTTACTTTATAAGAAAGAAAGTACTGTTGAAAGAAATTATTAATAACTATTGAGAGCCAAATTCCATTTTACATTTCATGACAGCAGCCAGGAAACATAATCCTCTTTTAACACAAAGCTGGCTGAAAATCCTAAAACTACTGCTAAAGCAAGTAGTTTTCAAAACTGTTACCTATATGCAAATCAGTAAGTCAGTAACTACATGTCACTAGAATTTGTTTTATGATACCTCACAGTAAAAATGTATTCACTGGATGTAAAACATTGCATTACTCTACAGTAACTAATTAATTCCAATATCACATTAGCCTAAATAAATGGGAGTGATAGGGAGGACTTTCTTTCTGTTGCTTTTGCTGAGTGGGTAGCAGTTTGTGCCCCATTCACTGTAGCACAAGTTCTGCTATTTCTTTAGCATCACACCTCTGGGCACTGCAATAGCAATTTTTCTGAGTAACTTTTGAACTCCCAGGTTGGAACATTAATTTGCTTTATACAGTACAACAAGAAATGATAATCAAAGTGACCCCTTTTTAAAAAGAGTAGTGTTCACAGCAGCATATACTCCTTTGCTCCACCTACTGAGCTCTGCCACTTCCTCAGTCACTTACTGACGTACAATTTTGTACAACTTTTGTCTATACATTCCCAGGCAGTAACTATTAAACTGTAAATTTTGTAATAGCACTGAAATAGTTCTATAAAAATATTTTTAAGCAAAAAAGTAATAAAGCAAGAGAGGAAAGACCTGAATTTACCTCAAATGCATTTAAAGTTAACAAAACCATAATTACAATACAATTAATGGTTAATAATTCTATTAGGTAGTTTAATGTACGAAAATACTTTATGGGCAAGATATAAAGGGTAGTACTTAAATGTGAAATTATAATTTATATTTATGTCATGTTATGACAAATGATAAAACAGCAACTGTAGACAACTAAAAGTAAAAGACTCAGCTGCTTTTCTTCTCCATTTTTTCCAGCTGCTGCACTATAAATCATTCTACTAAAGCAGTTCAAATTCTTAACATGTTTCTTACAAAAAAAATTGTTGTTTTATCTGAAATTGATATATTTGGTATTATATAAAGTACACTATATGAAGTTATCTTTATTTCTATTCAAGAAACAGTATACAGTTTAAAATTATTAAAATGATTAATTTTGCTCTGAGACATGAACAGACTAGAAGCAAAACATTATGATAAACACAGTAAAAGAGGAAGAAGAAGAAAAAAGAGAAGAAGAGGTGTTAGCAATGGTGGTGGTGGCAGATGCAGTGATAGTGGTGAAAGTATAGAGGCAGAATATTTGGTGATAAACGTAACTGCAGAAGATAAATTAATAGAGAAAACTTAAAAGCTTACCATTGAGTGAGTTCTATTTAAAAGAAGAGGGAAAAAGGAAATGGTATCCTAATCATTTGTCATGGTAGGTTTAATTTTGTTGGTGTGCTGTCACTTAATTTTAACTACAGTTATCTTATCAGGAATGCCACATAACATCTTTAAATAATATTGTTTAATTTGATAATTCATATCAAACCATGCCTTTTCTGATATTTTTCTTTAAACAACACATAAACATACTCCTTTCACTCTCTTAGAGAGTTATTAGTATGCTGAGAGAGATTGTCTGGTGTGTACACCATTATCAGTGACATGAAGGTATAACAGGAAAATACAATACATATTCCCAGAAAATAAGAATCTTGATTTGTATCCCCAGAAGGAAATAAATTATAAAAAGATCATGCTTGATTTAAAGTGAATCATTTGGGCTAGTTCTCATGGAACACATATTATGAAAATAAAAAATGAAAGATATCTGTGCTACTGGCCATCAATACTTTCTATAGCGCATCTCACCCTTTTAAGACAGTACATGTTAAATGGAGCGCAGTGTTGCAACATGTACTAGTTGCGAATCTTATTCCAAGTGCGACTCCGAGGTGATCAGAGTCCTGTACTTAGTCCTACAATTGCTGCTTGACGGGCACTTTTAACTTTGGTATCCCTCTACGCCTTTGTCACTGTATGACCTAAATTTACAAATGACTCATCACTGATGTGATCCTAGCAATTAACAGCGTCGTTAATTTTTAGTTTCCCAAATTATGTAAGGATCGACTAAGAGTGGCCCTTGAGAACATTTGGTAGGGACTCATCACTGTTGACCCGTGACAAAATTATATTCAGCGTGGGTGGAATATTTGCGAACAGTAAAGAATGAACAATTCGCTGCACTCCACTTTGCACTATTCCATCGTATTGCGTTAACCTAGTGTTTTTTCTTTAGTTTTCCCACCCTTTTTGCTTTCTTTTTTCGATGGTGTTCTTAGAGGCCCTTTCATTACTTCCTTTTTAATCTATACACTACTGCTTCTGAACACCCGATAGCCTTAGCTGCTTGTTTTACTGCCTTACTAACACTCATTTTACTTGAAAAATAATCTAACACATTCCTACCTAATTATTTGGTATTCCTTACATCTTAATTTGCCAATATATCGTCTCTTCCTAGCTTCCCCCTCCATAACTACAAATATTTATGGAAAATATTAAATAAATAATGCAATAACAGCTCACAGAAATCCACACAGTTACACACATGACTTCTTTTGAACTAATGTTAGTACTGCTCCTTATACTATCTTCTGTGTCAGGCCTGGCACGAGAATACGCTGAATAGATGAATACCATTTGTTTGCCTCACACAATGAAAGAAAGAGGTTACATCCTTTTGGTTTATTTTAAAAACTTTCTCCAACCCTTTTCAACATTTGTTCTCGCTTGGCCGCCGATGTAAACTCAATAACAAGAAAGTTTCACACTGCGTAACTTTTGCAGTACACAGAATTAAAATTTTCTGAAAACATTTAATTTAAAAAATTGTAACACTTAACTGAGTAAACATAGAGAGTTCAAAGTAGGCAGGTAGTAGCACTATAGTTTACTCTAGCTAAGAAAAAAATATAGACATATTCTAGTAGTTAGTGCTATTAGGAACCTGGCAATAGCGTGAGGGTAGAAAAGGACAAGGCTAATGCAACTTGTATGCAGTAGATAGAGACAGATATATCCCATTTAACTCCATACTGTCATCTAAGGGTGAGACAAGGTACAGCTCACAAGTATTAAACCAGTATATATGAGCAGCTTTTGTTTGTAAACAAAGATATTCTTCCCATGACTTTACATCTTTGACTTGTATTATATTTACTGTGGTAACACTGTGGCTTTTGTGCCCTCAAAATATTAAAAAGCTAATAACATATATTATGCTATTTTCTAATAAAAATGGATTGTTTAGTTGCCATAGAAAAAACTGATGACAAAACACACAGAATAAGTAAAACTTGTGATGCTGTAGATATGTATGGCTTGAAGCAGTATCTGAGCCTGAAATCCTGAATCAAGCTTAATGCTGAAGGTTATTGGAGTTTAAGTAAACAGAATGTGCCACTTTGATTGCAAATTTTGATGCTTTAAGTTTAGCAGATATAACTATACAATGCTGATATAGAAACTTTATTTGAAAAGCACTAGGAAGTTGTTTATATAAAGGGATGGATAATCCTTGGACATTATGTAGGAATTCCTTTCCTGCAGTCACAGGGTAGTTTTTAGTCAGAATTATCACATTACACTGAAGTGATGACTATAGCACAAAATGATAGAAAGATTCAATGGACTTTTTTCGCATAAAAGCATCTTAAAAATAAAGCTTTATGTACTTGCTTAAAAGTTAAAACTTCACAGATCCCATTTAATTTTATTCATCATGAACTGTGAAAAAAATTCAGTTTGTAAGTTTAATCAAAATAAATTATTCATAGGCTTCTTTATACTTCAACTTTGAAGTTTCCATAAATGCATTTCTACTTGTCATATCATTAAATTCTATACCCCCTTATATGCAATCACTTATCTATAGCTGGCATAAATATTTTGAAAAAGATTTGAACTTCCTTGAAACAAACAAACAAGGATTTAAGCTTTCGAAGGACAATTTTATCACCTACATGAAAATTTGAGCCTGAAAGCTATAACATTGCTTTAAAATTATATTTTCTGTGGAATGAGATGGAAAGCTGGGATCAAGATTCCGTCATACATATTCTGAGGTAAACAAATTCTCTAACACTTTGTACCTTGAATTTTATAGTTACCTTTGATATTACAAAAATCACTGTAGCAGACTGTATACCCATTGCTCCAATGTTTAACAAAACTCATGCACACAAAACATAACAAAGAATCAAAAGACGTTTACATGATGATGCAGCTTGTGGTCTTTTACTAATAGGTGTAAGTACAGAAACAAAAACAAACAAAACAGGCTTGGATCTTTGCTTGATGAAAATTTAACCTTAAAACTTTAAGGGCATATGTTCGCAAAAATTTTATTTTAGATTACTAGAGCATTTTAGGCATATGCAAAATTATTTATTAATAAATCACAATTTAATATTGCAATGCTCAAAATAGTATGTATGTGTACTCTAGTTACTTAATTTTCTAACAAAGAAAGTAGAATCATTGCTAATTAACGTAAAAAATCCCATGAGGAATAAACTGAATCATTTTCTTCATAACAGATACTATGTCTCCTATTACTAATATGCGGGTAATAAAACACTGATAATGAGAGTGTGTTATCAGCACAGAAAAGACTCAACACAAATCTATGATCCCACAAAGTTTGATTGCTGTGTAGATAGATACCTGTAACTGGGACTGGCTTTGGTCAAATACCACTGTGTTAACTACTTTACTTATTTTGTTTCAATTTTTTGGTATAAACTGGCTAAAGAAATGCAATTTTCATCACATTTTGGACCATTATCCTAATGCCTGTTGTCCATGCTTGTTTTTCTTTTTCTTTCTTTTCCTTTGTTTCCAAGATTTGACTGAACATGCACCTTTATTTAAAAAAAAAAAATAAAATTCACATATTTGACATGCAAAATATACACAATGATAAAAAACACACAATATAAGAAAAGATAAACAGATATTGATAACAATAATTTCAGGCAGACAAAAGGACAGCACTGGATTTTTTTAGTTTGATAATATTACTCAGCAATAAAGTAAACTACGTCAAATATTTATTGTTCCTTTTACTGATGTTTACTAATTCTATGGTATAAATTTCCATCTTAGCATTTTAAGATAAAAGTAATGGCGGAGTGGTGATACAACCTAAGAGTACTATAAAATGTAATAGCATAATAATTTTTATTTCCTGGAATCACATACAGCCTAGCTAGAGTATCAACTGCCTAGTTTATGCTTAAAGCAAAGACCATTTCTTGACAGACTTTTACAACAGACATAATATAAACTATAGTATGTTATGCTGTTTCTTTTCTTTTTTTTTTTTTTTTCTTTTTTTTTCTTTCTTTTTTTTTTTTTTTTTTTTGGGGGGGGGGGGGTGGGGGAGGTGTTTGACTTGGGTGCTTTCACTATATTTAAATACAATATCAGAATACACTGTTTCTGTGCTGTAGCACTGACAATATTTTAAAATTTTGTTTCATAATTGTACTCTATTGCACTTCCTATTGCTCCATGTTCCCCATTTTTTTTATTAAAGCAGACACTACTGGTCATTAAGAAACTATAACAAAATTAAGTGATGAAAAACAGGCGGTCTTTCAAAAATATATGTAAACCTGTAACTATTTGCAGATAATCTAGATAAATCCTGGAATTTAAAGTATATTGTTCTATTTTTCATGCAGAAACGTTCTACACACACAGCAGAAATCACATGCTTCTAAGGTTTCTGGAGATGTGTATATTCATCAAAGTAATAACAACTTTACGTACTTTACATTAGAATCATCATGCACATTAAAATATGAGGATTAAAGATATTTCACCAGTAACATAGCCTCTTCTTGAAGCCTTAGAAACATGTTTTAATCACGTCAATTTATACCACATCAAAGTACACAGCATAGCAGGTTTTAAGTGAAAACACAGGTTTATATTACCTAATTATTCTGAACGTAAATATGTTCACAAATTTTTCCTGAAAAACATTATCCAAAAATTAACAGCTTATGGGACTGTTGAAAGATCACATTTTTAATGGTAAGTAAACTCATTTCGTACACAAGCACAAGTTGCCTTATCCCAAAAGTTTCAAGCATAAAAAACTAGCAAAACGTAAAGCTCAGTACTACTCAGTTATTAATATGCATAATCATTAAAATATTTTTAAAAATAAAACAAAGGCAACATCAAAAGAAACTGCATTACAAACTTCAAGAGAAGTAATCTTTTCAGTGTTCTTCACAAAGAAATAGGGCATACTTAAATTGATAGCACACACTGAAAGTAGATGATAACAGAAGCAAACGTGTCTTAGAGTAAACGGATTTACAAATGAGTTGACTGTGACATATATGTATAAATTTATGGCTCCAAGTTGCAAATGACTGAAGTACCTATCACTAAACACTGCATACCTTTCTCCTTGATCACTAGCAGTAGTTTGAGGTTTACTCAATATTTGATGGGAGGTAGAACTGCAATACAACTATATGCAGATGTGTAGAAGCAATGAAGTCAGTCAGCTTGTAACTATACATGAGCATCCTTCTTACAGACAGCTTTGTTTGTGGAGCTGTGTTTTCTGAGAATTTTCTGATTTTATTATTGCGCCTCATAAATTGCTTCAGTCTGTGCTATCAGTTATGATATGTCCTGTATTCATTATCATTTAGAAATAGATCATTTAATTTTTGAACACTCACTTAAATAGGGGTTTTCATTAAAAAAATACAGGTCTAATTTAGCCATCTTTTGTGCAGTTGTATTCACAAACTGATGATGATGCTGATGATGATGATGATCTATAATTTTATAAACTTTTATGTACATAACAATAACTTTAAATATATTAATGAAATTTTGATAAAAAGTAACAAGTTGAAAACCAATAACAGCTACACTCGATTATTTGACAGTAAAAATATATCTTTGTATCAAAATTCCTGTACATTCTATTTGAAAATAAAACAAGACTTGCTTTAGCCATTGTTCGAGAATGCGTGTAACAATGAGGATTCAAAATTAAGTTTTATTTTGTAGTTTCTTTTTTCTTCTAATTTTGTGCTTCATGACACTGTGCTGATATTTATGTTATTATTTTCACAGTAAAAAATTATATTATTTCTTGCTTTGGCCATAACTTCAAAACAGCACAAAATATTTCTTTAAAAAGAGAGAGCAGTGGAACATTATAGCCTCTAAAGAAAATAGTGCACAAAATCAAGTTAAATTCAAACAAGATCTATATTCCACTGATCTCTTAACAATCATTATTGATTTAAACATTGATTTAAGACTTTGTAGAACACTAAAATTGGGATAAATGTTTGAACTAAGTGACCTTGCTTACATGAGAACTTCTCTTTGACAAAAGTGGTGAGAACATTTAAGTATAGAATAAATGCATTTAAGCATGTGTGTGTGTGTGTGTGTGTGTGTGTGTGTGTGTGTGTGTGTGTGTGTGTGTGTGTGTTATTTATTTTGGGCTCTTATTTTCCACAGAATGTTAATCAGCATAGGTACCTCAAACATTTAGGTAGTTGACAGAGAATTTAAAGAGCCAATCTATTTAACATAATTACATTTTTTAATTAGCAATACTTGCATCTTTTACAAACCAGTACAGTATTGGCAAATTTGAGTTAAAAATTCACATGTAATTTGCTTTTACAACTTGATGTTATATTAGTTTGTAGTTAGAGCCATCTGAATAACCCTTAGGGCTGACTAACTGAATAAACAAGCCATGAGACAATATCAAAAGCAAGGTATGTAAAAGACTGAAGACTTCTTACTGCATCCAGTTTTGGTGCCAAACCTTTTGAAAAGCATCTCAAAAAAGTTAAGCTTGCCACATAAAAATTTGTTCATTAGGAAAGTAAAGATTAAATCAACTCTGAAATACTGCTTAGTAGTAACTTGATACAAAGTTCAACATATCCCACCACCACCAGAGGAAAGTTGTACATTAGAGATTACCAACATTGTTGATGAACCCTTGAGAATAAGATGAAATCAACTGAAATGCATCCCAATTATGATAGGGAGTTATAGTTTGTGTAAATTATGCTATTTCAAAGCATCTTTCCACTATATTTACATCATATAATTAGATCACTGTTGGCACCTCCTCTTTAAAAATTATAAGTATAGAGATTAAAGATTGAAAGCTTTTTCAGTATTGATTGCTAACTATTGTTTTGTGGCTATTGAGTAGAGAAATTTTTCATAAATGTCTAAGATTTTAGCAACAAATCATTATTGTATAGAAGGTTTGTGTGTTAGTTTAGTTGAAATCTTGGATGCCTTTGAAGAAATCTCTTAGTTGTTGATGAATGAAATAATAGATACAAAAATAATTTTGGCTTTTTGGGTAAAGTTTCTTGGTCCTGAAGATTAATACCAAAGTAACTAACAAAACTGACACTTTTTATTTTATGATTCTGACTAACTTGAATTAATTTTACAGCAATTGTAACTGTGATTGAAATGCTAATGCTTAAAATTTTAGCTATCAAATGTTCATTGATTTAACTAAGATGTCTTTGAACAGCCTGTTAGTTGGAAACCCTCTATATTATCTGCTGCATCCATATCAGTAATTATTACAGTACATGCATTTTTATTAAAACTAGCCTGTTTTAAACTAGTGACCAATAAAGTATAGTAGCAGTGGTTGTCAGTAGAAATAGTAGTCAATACAGTGAATATACAATATCTCAACAATAAACGAGTTGTCTGGAATTAAAACACAGTGGGCAGGAATGCCAGAAAGCTTATTCCATGCATCAAAAACTAAGAAGATTAAAAGCAATGACTATGGCATACAGGAAGAAATTCACAATGATTAATGGTCCAGTTTGTGAAGAAATGCATTTGAGAGATAAAAGAATAAGCTATACAGTTTTTAAACTATTATTAGTGCAAATATATACATAAGAATTGATAAAGCTTCTATTGTGATATTAAGAAGGCAATAAGTGCCAGAGCGTTCTTATATTCAAGGAAATTGCTGGTTTTTTATGAAGAAAATGAGAAGCAACTAAGAAATACAACATGAAAACAAGAGCACCTTGTAAAGCCTTTTGTAGGGGATACAAGCTTCCAATGCCAACAATTAAATATGTATTTGATCATAGCTATGTTGATTTCATTACTACTGTGTTCACTGATTAGCCACATTAGCCTGTTTTCTCTTCAAAGAATCACTTTCTTAATTCATGTTTCTATTTAATAACATCCAGTGCAGTGGTGTAATCTCCATGAAGGCAATGAATGCATTGCATCCGAATGAAATTAACATTCATCAATAATTAAAATAGAATCATTTCAATGAAGGAGAAATCAACAATAGCTCACGAACTAAGAGAGAAAACCATGAATGCTGGGACATTCTTTATTTTAAGTCCCGCAAAAGTTATTTTATTCGAACACCGGACGTGATTAAACGAGCGCTGATGGAACCTTCCGTACTTGCCATGGATTAGCAGTGCCGGTAGCCTCGATAGTTGCAGAGTCATTCGCTGCCAACCTCTGCACCAATGCCCCAGACATATGTCTTGTAGACGGTATTAAAACTGTACACGTGTTAACTACATGTGCCATTGTTACAAGCAAATTACCTTTGCTGTTTATTGTGAACATGAATATCCAGTGCGATCCCTAGCATTCAGTAAATACATTTCATAAGTGTGAGTAGTGTTTCACTACTTCGTTAGTATTGTTGATCTTGCACCATTGTGTTACGATGACGAACAACTCATGCAGCTCCTATATCACGGAAATGTAATAGAATGCGTATGTTTTGTCGGAAGAGCGGTGTCGCTCTTCACCCCGTGAGGAAATAGAATTGCAGATACAAGATATGTTCATGTAGGCAAGGGTATGAACAATGAAGTACGGTTGACCATATGCCCCGATAATCGCAGAAATGGTGTCACCCTCTTTACTTTAATTGAAGAGCATGTGAAGCGCACCAATACAACCCACACCAACTACTGGGGTGGATACAATGATTGGGGCTTTTGCAGCACACTTAACTGTAACAAATGTACACATAAATAACACTGAGTTGCACTAGCGATCTCTCCGACATCGCCTATCAAGAGGCGGTATCAGGCAGGCTGAAATTAATGTACATTTGATGGAGTGTTTGACGTCAAGACTGCAAAAACAGGAAAATCGATCCGTTTCAAGAGCTCATTGAGGATAACCGGAAGTTTTACCCTGTAGTTTAGTTGAATAGCAAATAAAACGTTCATTTAATTTAGACAATAGTTGAGTTATACTATAGATCAGTCAAAACATTCCCCAGTTCATTTGACTTCTGACATCACCTTTTTGAAGTTGGCAACAACGGCTCGGGTGATTGTGGGAGTCTAGTATGTCTATGGTTGAGTCTAGTCTCCAGTGCTGTTGTGTGTCTTGTAGAATCTCTTCTAGCGTCTTATGGACCTTGTGTATGCGTGAGTCATTTATGTAGGTGACCACTTTCTCCAGCTGCTTGTTGAAGTGGTCACGGAGGCTATTGTTCTCGTGGTGAACTGTCGCTGGTAACGTTGTTTGCAGGTTATGGGTGGTGTCCTGTACGTCCTCAAGAGCTGCCTCCCATGCTGCAACCCGGTCGGTGAGAGTCTTAAGTGTTTCCTGCAGTTTTTGCAGTGCGGCGGTGTTGCGGAGTACAGTGCTGTAAAGTCTGTTGTCTACAGTGTCTTGTTGGTCGGCGGTTTGGCGGTTGGTGTTGATGTGCGCTTGGTGTGTGACGGTGATGGTCTGGAAGGCGGAGACTGGTTGTTGTGAGGGCCGCTTATGAGCTGCAGGCGGCTGACGGCGTGGATTCCTGGGGCACGCCGCTTGGCCCGTGAAGTGGCCGGTGCAATTGCACGTGGCACAATACACGGGGCGACGTGTCAGGTCGTGGCTGGTGCAGAGTGTGGTGATGGTGCCAGCGCCACAGTAGTGGCAGCGTGGGACGTCGGTGCAGGCGTCGTCGTTGTGACCGTGTTGGCAACAACGTCGGCAGGGAGTAGGGCGGACGCCTCAGCTAGCCTCAACTGGGAGCACCTGCCCAAGGGCAGAGAGCCCGTCAGTCAAGGAAGCACGATAATCTGACCCATCCCAGAACTACAGGCGTACCAACGGTGACGGTCCTCTGGCTGTGACGATGCGCGTCGCTTTCATAACAGAAGGCAAACGACATCGGGCTGCGCTAGGGAGGAGAGAATCCGGAAGCTGCCGATGTACTGCACGCACAACTGCGCCTCGTGAGGTTAGGACGACTCTGTGAGGGCGTTCGGTATTCAACCTCTGGCAGTGTAGTCTGTGGGTGGTAGGTGGTTGGTTTTGGCGTGGTGTCGCAGGTTGAGATACCGCGCTGACTGCGTATACGAAGATGGTGGAGTTGACGAGGAGGCTGGCTGTGAGGTAGGGACGGCGCTGGCGTTTTCAGTTTCCTCAGAAGGCTCTTCAGAGAGTTCTTGAACTGCTGCGGTGACTCTCTTCTTCCTGCCATGTTGTCTGCTTTGGCTGTGACTGAACTCCCTACCCTATATATGCCATTGAATGCGGGTATTTAAAGGAAAATATTAGGTATTAATTTGTGGAACAATGTTGACAGTTGAAGTAGGGGTATTCCCTGCTTTATCTACAGCAATTGTAATCAATATCTTCTAAAGCTTTCAATTCTAAAAGTTCACTCGCACTGCAGCCATGTGGTATTGTGTAATAGTGTATTATGACAGTGTTCTCGTTAAGACAGAACGGATGGGGGGGAGATGCGCTACATCGGTTTCGATCCAAGTTAAGGGTCCGCGGTGATGCGCCTTAACGTGTATATCTACGGCTGAGTACAGGATTTGTGTGTGCACGATTAAGCTTACGTTGGTAATCAAAGCTCTCAACACTGGCATACTTTGTTCAGAGTCTTTTGAGATAGTGGAAGAGGGAGATAGGGACGCCGCGTGGCCGGCGCGTGTATATACAGACGTAAACAACCCATGCACAGTTGCAAGGTTTATGCAGTCATTCAGACACGAGAAGTGGCGCACAACAGAGATTGCACAAAACTCGTATAAAACCTCATATTTATAAACTTGTATAAATATATGGCGGCTGTGGCAAAGAGGTAATGCACCTGCTACTTATAAAGCAAATTACTCGCCTATAGGACGTGGAAAACCAGTACATAACCAGACGGCACACATTTTTAAAAATGTGTACAATTACTTTAAAGGAGAGGACGAAAAGCGTGACCCGCCAATTGTACATATTGTGGCTGCAACTGCCGTTCCTATAAATACAGCAATAAGAACAATTAAATTAGATATTCAGAACTATACAACTCTAACAAAGACGAAATGTGATGAAAACAAAAGCGTTCGTGAATTTTATAAGACCGATGGAGAATGAGGAAGAAGAAGAAGAAGAAGAAGAAGAAGAAGAAGAAGAAGAAGAAGAAGAAGAAGAAGAAGAAGAAGAAACTATAAGATACTAAGATTGTGATTGTGTACATATTTATGCCAATGTAAATGTTCCTTTTTGCTTGTGTTTCCTTCCTTCGTTGTTTTTGCGGGGGTCACATGTACTATCAACTGTGTTGATGTATATTTATATAATTAATAAACAATACAAGTAATGTAATCCAAGTAAATAGGTTCATGTACTCTAGTTTTCCCATATTAAATGTACTGTATTGTCCCAGCTTGAGAATATGCTGTTGAAGTAATGCCAATTAATTGCATAAATAAACGAAGGATAAACATGTAAATAATTCAACAGATGTATGAAAAGGACGCAAATGTTGCAACAGCGCATTTTGCTATTGCAGTGTGCCGACACACGTAAGTTATCTACGGCACACGCAACCTACTGCTTACCTGTCCCTCCCACTATCTCAAAAGACTCTGAACAAAGTATACTTCTGGTCCACTACTCAATCAAAACCCGATAAAGTATTTTCTGCAGGTATAGTAACGTTGAATTTGCAATATTTGCCCGTTGCTTTACAATGATTGCTGAGATACTCTTTTCAAAGAAGCAAGGTGAGCCCATGGCTGTCACGCCGTCTGAACAGCAAGGGAAACATATATGACAAATTTTATTCTCATACCGTCTATTTGGGAACGCCTGAGGATTAGGTGACCCTTCGCGCAGGTCTCACTGGAGTTGAGTATTTACTTTTGTGGAAGTGCACTTGGACTTGGCTTGTTTTCGTTTTGCATTAAATGAAGTTTATTGATGTATTTCAGCCCGTTTAACAGTGACTCAAATTTGACTGGGTTTAATTTGTTAATGATAAAAATAATGCGCTTAATATTATAAGTCACTTATAAAGAAGAACATCAGTTATGATCTTATTAAAAGCTACAACACTGTGCATCATACAAAACTGCCCTTATTGAAGTTACCTTTTACAAAAGTAGAGCTTATTTAAACAGTTAGACTGTGCTCTCCCATACTTCTACTCACCGAACGTTGTCACTTTTTCGTTAAAGCAATGTATTCCATGAAAGTATGAAAGCATTGCTAAGACATCGAGTCTTTCTTGTCGCCTTGTATTTCTTAAAACAACTGTTAAGGGTTTTAGTGCTCTAAAACACATCTCACATTCAGCTGTTACCGCTGGAGTTGTTAAAACTACATTCGACATTTTACTGTTTTTTAAAACGTGGTCCCTAAATTGTTTTAATGGAGAAAGAATACAGTGCACTAACAGAACTTAGGTTCTTAATCTCTTCACTGAAACAAAGTACACCAAGTTCACAAGTTAGTTTTACCTGTTCTATGACAGGGACGTACTTGGCACAGCCGTGACACTCATCAGGAAACTCGGACTTTGTCATTAAATTTGGTAGATTTAACTAAACTGAAGCACTCCAAGTGTTCAGTTGCACCAAATCTTTCTTCGGCTTGCTGAATAATTACACCGCAGCATTCAATAGCGCACATTGTTTCATTACGTCTTGTTCTCATCCTGGAGATGTTAGATGTAGCAGAGCGTTACACAAAAATGGTAGCAGAGAGCGCGTAAAATACACTTAACACCTTGAATTCATTGCGTTTGCACTTCAAGTTTAAATTTGTTTATATTTTCCATTCTTATCTTCTTACATCATATAAATTTACGATGTCGTTGTCAAATTTAGACCTGTTACGTAAAAACGAACTGGAATTCTTGTTAAAAGTTCGAAATATTTCTTACGATAATACTACAACTTTACCTGATATGGTACGTTTACTTAAAGAAAATATGGACAGGGAAGTATCACTTGCTCATCTTTCGTCTAGGGATTTGGAAACTGCGGTACAAGATATTCGATTCCAATTACAGGAATTTATAAACCTTAAGATAGAACTAGGAGTTCCATTCTCCTCTGCCATGTCGCGCCGTTATAAGACACGGGTTGGGCATTATATAGACCGCTTACACCAGTTAATTTCGCTTAAGCCGATGGCTCAACAAGTTTTAGAGTTAAATAACTTACTTCAACAATTTAGTGAACTACTTAAATTTCCGGATACTCTTACAGGTACCAGTGCAACCGATTTAAATAACCCTGTACCTAATTTGAGGGATGAAGATCTTGCTTGCGAAAACTCAGTTCAGACACCAATGGATTCATTTAACGTTGCAACTTCTAAAAGACAATCTATACCACCAATTCACTTTAAAGCTTTAGAAATCCTGCTCAGATATTACTGGAGAAAGCACACTTTGTTGTTAATACATCGGAACAAGCACTTGACTTCTTAGACACTTTAGTCACGTTACAACAACAGTTAGATGGGTCCAAATACTTAGATTCGGATATATATCGTATGTTACCATTAGTGGAGGGCAATTTAGAATTTTTGTTACAAACAGCTTTAACTGATAATTTAAAACTTTTTCAATTTCATACTTCTGTATTAAATATTTTCTTGCCTCCACGGATAAAATCGCAGTTGTTATTATTATGCCATACAGGGGGAAAATGAAGAGCTTTTGGGATTTATAGCCCGCGTACGTAAGTTTGCGCGAGTTTTTCAACTTCCAGACACAGAACAACAGATTTGTGATCTAATCATTTCAGGGTTGAATGACCACACACGCTTAAGAGGTATTTTTCATTCACGACCGTCTTCCTTTCGTGAAATAGATTCTTTGGCACATTGGATACAGCAGAATTCTAAATTGAGTATTTCACCCGCAGTAACACCCTCGACCCAGAACTCGAGAGTTTCTCAAGGGTCAAATGGAACACAAAATTTTTCATTGCAAAAGAACTTTCACGATAAATCGGTAGGACCAGTTCAGACCAATCAACCCAAGTTGGAATCTCAACCATCACCTCGTTTTTGTACATTTTGTAATAGAAGGGGACATGATCTGGAATTTTGTTTTTTACGTAAAAAGTTAGATTTTCAGCCACAAAGAAAACACTTAGGACAGTGTGTGAATTTTTCGGTGGCACCCTCGACAACCTCAAAAGTTTATGCCTTACCGTTTCGTTCCTTACCGGTTATTAATATTACATGTCTCAATAAGCAAACATTTGCATTATTGGATTCAGGCAGTTCTTTAAACTTTATCAGGTGGAAATTTTTACAAACATTACCTCGATTTCATACCTTTCATATTACCCAGACGGTAACCTCGTGTAAATCAGTTTCAGGAGAATTACTCCCAGTTTTGGGCACTGTTAAATTGCATATAAAGTTGCAGGATTTTTCTTGGACGTTTTCATTTGCCATTGTACAGCATTTACCGTATGAAGTACTATTGGGTGAACCTTTCCTTCGTTCAACTGGCGCTAAATTAGATTTTGCAAACTTTACTTTATCATTTGCATTTGCATCTCATAAACGCATTCCATTTTCTATTGGATCTAATTTATTTAGTCAAGTTAGAGTTTGTTCCTTACCATCGGTCACCCCAATTA
The DNA here is from genome assembly GCA_030765045.1 of Tenodera sinensis. Classification (NCBI taxonomy): domain Eukaryota; kingdom Metazoa; phylum Arthropoda; class Insecta; order Mantodea; family Mantidae; genus Tenodera; species Tenodera sinensis. The sequence goes on from CM060962.1 coordinate 166,775,588, forward strand.
ATCTACTGCACTTACATATATATATATATATATTTTTTGTTCTTTAACGACGCTGTCAATTGCCAGGATCACATCAGCGTCGCCGGTGTGCCGGAATTTTATCCCGCAGGAGTTCTTTAACATGCCAGTAAATCTACTGACATGGAGCTGTCGTTTTTAAGCACACTTAAAAACCATCGGCCTGGGCCGGGTTTGAACCCGCGACCTTGGGAACAGTAGGCCAGCGTCTAACCAACTGAGCCACCCAGACCGACTACTGCACTTACAGGAAGACAGCCAGAAAAGTATTCTGGATTTGCTTGAAGAATATTCTGATGTTCTAACTGATTCCTTGGGAACTGTAAATAAGTTACAATATTCAATACAATTGTTAAACTCTACTCCGGTTCGTTCCCCTCCATATAAGCTCACACCCCCAAAGGTAGATATTTTGAAGCAGAAAATTCAGGTTATGTTAGAACAAGGAATTATTGAACCTTCTAATAGTCCATATGTGAGTCCATGTTTCTTAGTTCCTAAACCAGATGGTGATTTTCGACTAGTCGTTGATTATCATAAATTAAATAAAAATATTCAATTGGATAGCATGCCCTTATCAGACTTACACACGGCAGCACATTATTTTCGTAAAGCAAAGGTTTTCACTACACTGGATTTGAATCAGGCATATTATCAAATCCCCTTGCATTAACAATCACGCCCTTTAAGGGCCTTTTCTACCCCTTGGAACCTATTTCAGTTTTGTAGAATACCCTTCGGACTTTGCACTGGAGCCCAAGTATTATCACGTTTGTTAGATACAGTTTTACAAGATTGCAAGTTTCGCTTTGTATTTAATTATTTAGACGATTTAGTTATATATATACTACTGATTTTGAATCACATTTAAAACACTTACATCATGTATTTAGCTGTTTGCGTAAAGCTGGACTTACTGTCCGTCCTTCTAAAGTACGTTTTGCTACTAATCAAATTTCCTTTTTAGGACATTTAATTTCTCCATCTGGAATATCTATCGACCCGACCCGTACCTCAGCAGTTTCTAAATTTCGTCCACCCACTAATCAGAAACAATTGGCATCCTTTTTGGGTATGGTGGCCTTTTTTTCGAAATTCATTCATAAGTTTGCTGAAATTGCTGAACCTTTGTACGCGCTTAAGCGCAAAGGTGCACAGTTTGTGTGGACTCCGCAACATCAATTAGCGTTTGAACAACTTAAACATGCCATAATGAATCCACCGGTTTTGGCTATGCCAGATTTTGAACAAACATTTATATTACAAACAGATGCTTCTAGATTTGCAATATCGGCAATTCTCCTACAGGATTTGGGTCAAGGTCGCCAGCCCATTGCTTATTTATTCCCGTATATTATCACGGACAGAACGTAATCTTTCTGTTTATGAATTAGAAGCTTTAGCAGTCTTAACAACGTGTGAAAAATTTCGTCCCTTCTTGGAACATCGTCGATTTAAATTGAAATGTGATAACCAAGCTATCGCCTGGGTCCTTTCACATACACGTAAAACAGGTAAATTGGCACGTTGGGCAGTAAGACTGAGTGCATTTCAGTTTGATATAAAGCACATAAAAGGCGTTGACAATTCTTTAGCAGATGCCCTGTCCCGCCTATTTCAGGAACCCGAACCTCAGTCTCATCCATTATCGGCTCACGTTGGATTGGTTAACCTCTTATCAAAAGATTTTCCCCAAGTCTTTACTTCCATTCCATCATATCAACAAAACGACCCGGAATTGGGTCCTATTTGGCAGCAGGCTAAAGCAGGAATTATTGCAAATGGGTATGTTTTTCAAAACGACATTCTCTTTTGTAAATTACCTCGTTCTCCTTCATTACGCGTTTTGTTACCTAAGGCTTTAATTCCCGTCGTGTTACAATATTTCCATTCTTCGCATTTTGGGGCTCATTTAGGCATACGAAAGACTAAAGAAAAAATTCGTAGATTCTTTGTCTGGCGTAAGATGTACCAGGACATTGTACAATTTATCAGTAATTGCCGAGTTTGTTTACAATCAAAACCTCCGGCTAACACCAAGATTGGACCCTTGAACTCTCACTTGGCGACTTACCCCATGGAACGCCTTTTGTTTTATTTTATTGGGCCATTTCCGCGTTCATTACAAGGGAATGCATTTCTTTGTGTGGTGGTAGATAGTTTTACCAAATTTGTTTGGTTTTACCCTGTCCGAGCTTCTACAGCTTTTGCTACTATTTGTGTTATCATCCCTTTTTGCTTCGTTCGGTTTTCCGACCGTATTAGTTACAGACAATGCGTCGTATTTTAAAGCACGAATTTTTCATACATTCCTGTTTGAACATGGTATTAAGCTAGTTCATACGTCTCCGTACTATCCATGTCCGTCTTTAGCAGAAAGAGTAAATAGAAACCTTAAGAGTGCTCTAATCGCGTTTCACTCACATGATCATCGCCTTTGGGACACGCGTCTTACCGCATTACAATTGACCTTTAATTTGGCACAACATGAGGCACATTTTCAATCACCAGCTTCACTTATGTTCCGATTTCAACCAGCTTGTCCACTTACAAATTTGTGGAAGTTACAGGATCTATTACCTGATCAATTTGACCCTAAACAGTTACAAGAAGTTTGGTACCAAACTATGAAAGCCTTACGTCGTGATCGCGCGCGTCGCGAACTTCGTTATAATAATTCGAGGCTTCCTGTTTCATTTAACCTAGGAGATTTAGTACTTCTTCGTAATCATCCTATAAGTAGAGCATCAAATCATGTTACAGCAAAATTAGCACCACGTTTTCTCGGACCTTATAAAATATGTGATATACGTAATGGAGTTTCATTCCGTTTACAACATTGTGTATCTGGCCAAGTCACCACTGCTCATGCTTCACAGCTACGTTTGTTACCTCCTAAGTCAAATTGAAATCCCAAGCAAATTAGCCCTTTAAACATTTTGGCCTTGTAATTGAAAATTTTTTTGCTCGGCAAGCTCGCCTCGTACTGGGCTTAAAAATCTTGGGGTTACTTCAGCTCTAAAATCTCGTCTTCTCGTTCGAGCTGAAGGCCTTAAGCTTGTAGTTACCCAGTACGAGACATATCATAATTTTTGCCTTTCCTATTGGGAGTCTAAATTTTCCTTTCTTGTGTATGTTATTTTAATTTCGTGTGTGCGTGTCTGGATGTATGTGTGTGTGCATGAATAAGGTAAGCTACCGGTAGCATGTATTAGAATGTATTAGCATGAGTCAGTGAATGTTTCAGTATTATAAAAAAAAAAAAAAAATTCATGTTACTCCTTATCTTCATGTTCCTTTGTGTTGTGTTGTAGAAGTGGATCCACGTCTTAGTTTTAGGTATTTCTGCTCTTCCATGTCTCTTTTTAGTGTATACAGCAATAGCTACTATAATTTATGTTGTTAAATTTTAAAAATGCTATTGCTTTACCATTTGTTATCATTCAGCTCTTTATTTTATATTTTAAGGGATGTTTTTTAAAGTGTTATTTATATTATGTCTTTTAAGAAATTGTATTAAATTCCAGTTGTAGGCTTGTCATCTATGGTTCTCATATATATTCTATGTGAAATTGCTGCCTGCTGCGTTATTTCCCTAATTTGCTTTGTGATGCCTCTCTGGCTAATCCCATGCCTAATTATTTTGCATTTTCGGGCCTGGCCTTCAAGAGCGACAACAGCTGCTGTTCCTGTCCTGCTGGCCAGTTTCGCCGGCGGGGGGACCATTGAGCCGTTATTTTACCTAGCATCCAAAAGACAGCCATCAGTACAATTTCGCCAAATCTAAAAACAAGCAGCGTCATGGTGCTTCAACAGGAAAGCAAGAGAGGGAGCCTGCATATCTACACCGAGAATTCCACGACCTCTTGCGGGAACTGCCGAAAACAGCGGCGCATCAACAACCAGTCATCCCTGTCAAGCCAGGTCCGGGAACGTCAGTCAGTCGACTTTGGGATTTCAACGACGCAGGAACTGTCTGCGAAGCATGGGCAGAAAATGGTGGCTAGGTACATAGGGAGGCATCATGTGATTATACGCGAGTAATGGCTTTCTAAATTATCTTTACTTCTTCTCTTTCCATATTTATATAACTAAATCGTTACCACGTGAGTAAAACTTCTTCTCTTTTCATTTTATATAACTAAATCGTTACCACGTGAGTAAAATCTTTATCAGCATGGCAGGAATTTTCGAAATGTTAATGTATTAAAACCATCATCTCACAAAAGGTATTGTCAAGTGATATTCTTTTCTAACCACTGTAAAGTGGCGACACATTCAAGGTCTATGTAACTCAAGGTGTTAAGTTTTGTATGTTTGTAAGTCTTATAATTAAGGCAAGCATGACTTGCTAATTGCCAGTGTAATTTCTTTAAGGATCCACGGTATCCTAAAGGGTTAAAACGTGTCAGTGGGTTGCACAGACTTAACAAGAGTTACGTTCTAGTGCACCCCAGTACAACGTTACAGTACGTTACAGATGTCACAGAAGCATCATGTGGTGTACTTGCTAGTTCATTCCTAGTGCCAGTGATGGCAGCTACAAATTTATAAAGATGTTTATTCACATACGCCATTGTCGTAATTTTCTTCTGTAAAACGTTGTAAAACATTACACTGTTAAAAAATCCAAGAACAAAATGAATTCATCTTCAAGAAAATATATTAGTTCAGTTGATTCCCTTATTGACACAGAATCCCATGGGCACCTTGCTGAATAATTTCGTAACACTATCAGTGATTCCTGCCACTGATGAACAGAAGACACTGCTCTACTCTGGGAATTCCTTCTTTGACTTGCCCGCGGTAACCTTCGATGACACACTCCTGAAGTAAATCCGTCCTCTTGCTAGACGAAGAGAAAAAAGAAGAAAATACCGCTAAATTGGCAAAAAAGAAAAAAAAAAAAAAAAAAAAAAAGAAGAAGAAGAAAGAAAAGCCTGATGCCTAGGTGGTAGAGCACACTTGTTGCTTAGTGAGGTTAAGCTAGTGTGCATAGCAATACACAAAATAAGCACATGGATACAAATTCCTTACAAGTTTCTGGACTCCATGTTGCACTCCCCGGAATGCCGGTCCACCATATGTTTGAGAGTCTAATTTATCTTTCAGTCTGTACAGTTCCAATGTTTCTAATATGCTTGATGTTATCCCTGATGCGGATCTTTCGGTAAGGTGTATGCAGCCATGAAAATGCTCTACTTCTTGTGATCCCTGAACAAATCGAAGAATAATTATCAATTCTGTCTTATTGGAGATATCGTTGGTTTCATCCACTTGTATAGACACAAATGTTACTTTATTTGCTTAACTCTGGAGGCTTTCTTTGTAAACCTGATGCATACACCCAGTAACTCATGTTGTATTATTGTATGTATATTTTTTTACTTTGGATTCCTCCAAATGTTCACAAGAGGTACAATTTTATGTACTAAATCCAAGAGGTGCCTCTATTTAGCGATTCTTTTCTTTCGTTGTCCTCTTAAAACAATTTCATGTTCATCACAGAATTTTGGGCAGTCAATATTCCATTTAATATCTGCGTGTTTTTCCGAATTAATTTATGTCATATAACAGATAGATATAACAGATATATATATATATATATATATATATATATATATATATATATATATATATATATATATATATATATATCCTTCATCAATTTGTCTTAGAACATCTACTTTTTCAGAGAGATTTCATCTTAAGGAATTTCCAATAATTGTGAGAACATTTCACGCGATTTAATTCTTTCTGAAACGTGTTTGAGGTCACTACTACCATGACTGTGCATGAAGTATCTCCACCAAACAACAAACAGTTCAAGTAGGTAAAAACAATGTTTTCTTGAGCTTCTTCTCGTTCCGGCCTGGATTGAAAGAGTGTGACTGTGATTTATGTTTCTGTATTAGTGAAACATAGGGATGATCAGGGCCTAACTGTTTAATAAGAAGTTTTTCTTGATCACCTAATGTTGGACATACCTTGTCCCAAAAAAAAAAAAAAAACTTGTTCATAGCGAAAGAAATCCAGAAACGAAGAAAACCAAACAAACTCCAAACTCAACAATCACTACACATACAGGCACATGTAGGTAACGAAACTGAATTAACCCCAAATCCCTACTACAATTAACCACACTTCCCATTTCCCCTCTGCAACCCAACTATTCACACTTTGCTATAAGGCACGCCTGTTTCGCGACCAGCCCAGAGAGCCTAGAATCTCTAGCTTTACGCAGCTAGGAATGCTATTCTGCAGTTCTAAGTGGCAGTGTGTGCAAAGGGAGAAACTCGTTCAATCAAAAGTGGCTGGATGTCAGAATCAAAACGACATACTTTTATGATAATGATAACAATAATAATGATGATAATAACCCCATTTTTAGTTTTTCTTTCGGACTAAGTCCCGGAAACCCCAAAGCACCCCATGCCGTTTAGAACAGGGCTGGGCAACGGTTGCTCAGAGAGGGCAGCCTTCTCATAGCCTTGCACTGATAACTGTATGTTTAGTACATAAAGGAAATGAAAGTCCCTCAAGGTATCCCGCGACTCGCCCAGAGCGTTCTTAACTTTTTTTTTTTTTAAGGTTTCGATCATATTTCTGACTTTCTATAGAATGTAATATAGCAACTGATGTGAGCTAGAAAAAAATTTTACGGGATGTAAAGTAAAGAAAAAACCAATTCTGTTCCAAAGAAGCAATTACTAACCTGAACAGCACATGGTGTGCCCGTTCTTCTTACGGGCCTAGGTGAGGTGCTAAGATATTCTCACCATGTAGACTACTATCATGACGTCATAACAGCAATCTGTGACAGTGTATTCGTGGTGCAAACAGTGTCTGTTGAGTGTATTTAAAGTGAATTTTTCCACTGGATATCAAAGTATGGGTGACTGAAATTGCTATTACATTAAGTATATTTCATAAACCTTTTCAATCACATTCATTCTGTGATAAGTTAGAGTCAGTTAGAATTAGGAGAGCTACTCCTGATGTGGGAAACTTAAGGACGGAGAAAATATGAACTTTGTGCGCACATTTAACTGTAAACTTATAGTTTGGTTATGCAACTCTGAAACTTTGTGTAAGTTCTTATGCTGGCCGTGTCTGTTGCTCGGGAGGGATAAATTCTCTTGGAACAGTAAACATCGGGGTTACTTGGTAGGTATAATTTATATAATTTCTATGTTTCATATTGCATGCCTTTGCAAAATTTTCAGCATACACATCTGATCCAGCCGCATGCAGTCATATGATGCAAGCGATGCTATGCTTCAGTGGTGTGCAATTAAATGGTAAGTAATTAATTCTATTTAAATGTTAAAATAAAGTCAATGCAGAGAAACAATTTCAAAACAGATGATCTACAAACTGCAGTAAAAGTTTACTTTGATGATCACTTAAACTCAGGGCTGAACAGGCAGAAATTTTGACAATAAGGGTGAAAGAGTTGAGAGGAACGGCTAAAGCACTGAACAGTTCTTCCTACTGAACTGAACTGAACCTCGTGTAGCATCACATTTGTAAAAGAAATATTTGTTCAGACAAAAACTTGTTATAGACGTGAAGGTACCACAGGATATATATTAAGGCAATTAAAGTAGGCATAAGGGGGGGGGGGTGAAATTTTGGTTTAGATGATTTTGGTTTTTTGGCTTCCATTACATTTAAATATAATCAGTGTCTTTTATTGCACATAAATTACTAATGCGTAATTGTTATACTGGGAGCTGCCCGGGTTCGATCCCAGCAACCGTATGTGGTATTTGTGGTGGACGAAGCGGCGCTGGGGCGGGTTTCCTCCGGATTCTCCGGTTTCCCCCGCCATCTCATTCTACCGGTGCTCCATCTTCATTCCATGTATCATTGGTGTCACCGCCTGTGGTGCCGTATGCAGTAAAACCGGGCGTTAAACACTACAAAAAAGTTATACTGGGTGCAGAAAAGAAAAATTGTAGGGCAGAAAGACAGAAAAAAAGAGGAAAAGGTTGAGGATAAGAACGAGAGGATGCAGAAGCTTTTTACTGCGCTACATGTGTCAATATTAAGCCTGTCATGTTAAGAGACTCCAATTGTGAAATTTTTGATGATATGCCAGATGTAAACAAAAAAGCAGTTCTAGTTACGGTCACTAGACGTGTCTGATCTTCAATGCCGTATTTGTGTTGTGAAGCTTACCGGATGGTATGGTAATATCGAATGCTCATCTTGTTTAGTACAGTACATGCATGTATATAATGGTTAGTTTGACAATGTGCACCAGTACTCATCAGTTGACACAATATGTAAGGACTTGTGCAAATTATGTTTCAGTTTGACTGGTACATGAAGATACTTCATAAAATCAAATTTCAATTATGTTCTTGCAGTGCTCCTGTTACTATACTACATCTGCAATCCCTTGCTCCTAACCTTTCCACTCTACGATTTTCTGCACATGGTTTCTATGCACTCCGTATATTGAAAAAAGAGGTATTTCACTCTCTTGCACAAAGATGTTCCTCTCAGACAGACATTTTCTCATGTGTCTACTCTGCTTTTAGTTAAGAAAAGCAACTGATGATGGTGGCGGTGGCGGCGGCGGTGGCGGTGGCGGCGGCGGCGGCGGTGGTGGTGGTGGTGGTGGTGGTGGTGGTGATGATTAAAATAATAATAATGATAATTGCTTGTACTGCTGCCCCATTTTCGTTCTGTAGCTGGATTCTAGTGCCTCCCTCCGGATAGATACGCCTGCCCACAGCAGTGCTCAGAGTGCTATTGTCTTTCCACCACTCCTCATGTTCAGTGCCAACCTTTGACGTGTAAACGTGTCCATGATCGACCATGCAAGAATGGCACCCACGGACGCAACATGTATGTGTACACAGGAGTTTATGATGAAATCATTAAACAAAAACGCAACAAATTGTGGGTTCTTTTAAATTTAATTTACACAAAAATCGTTGAATCTATTGAAATGCGCCAAAAAAGTAGTTTATTCACTTTTCTATGAATATAGCCATAAATTAAGTCTTCAGTCAATAATAATTCAGTCAGGTAATGATAAATTTTTTGATACTTTTTTTTTCTTCTAGAAAACTATAAACTTTTCAACATTTTGGCATTAGACTTTCTTGTTATTCACAACAAGAGAAATTTGCTGTTAAAGTCTGACGGATCATTTCACTTCCATTCTGTATAATTATTATTTGTTTGAAACCCTCTGGGACAAACAAAGCAATGAAAATGTGATAATCATCAGCAGCAGTGCAACTAGATGTGTTGAGAGAAAATGTCTATCCAAAGCGTTTTGTTAGGCTATGCTACTGTGCTACTGCTTGAGGGATAATGTTTTGGCAGCCATAGAGGGAGAAGATGGATACTTTTGCAGGTCACAATCAAGTGTAAATGACCATTTAGGGAGTGGGTATTTATTCTCTTTAGTTCCTGGAGGAAAATGCCAGTGTCATCAGTGCATTTAACGATTTTCTAGCCGCTCTACCACAGCATATAATTTGTTCAGCTACAGCAAATGTAATGTGGTGATATTAGTATGTTTGTAGTTTATTTACTCGAATGCATTTTTAAAAATCTTTTTATAGTCGCTTTGACTACTGGGTCTTGTCACGACTTCAAACATCAAGGTGTTACTCGTTAAACGGTTGATGTTGAGCCTTTATGAGTTTTTATACATTAAATTCATACACACATTCACACTCTGATACATACTTCAGTACTGTGGGAACGATAAGGAATAATCTTGGTTAAAGAAAAATTCACAGCCCCTAGCCGGGACCCCTTGTACATCATGTAGATATTCTACCGACTGAGCTACGGGGGCCAGCCAGTGAAGATTTCGTTTTGTAACTGTGAGCACAAACATTTTAGGTTAATAATGGCATATATAAGATCATTTTGATACTGCCATTTCATTAAAAATTTAAAATAATTAAAGGAGGCAGACTAACTCCTGATCTTCCTACAAAGATACAAAAATCAAAAACTTTTGCTAAGGATTTTCAACTTAGTTCATATCACAAATGTGATTCGTTAACAGGAAGAACTGCATTATATGCTTATATGCTGGAACTGTTTATTATTTGGGAAGGATATATAACTGGGTAAAACTAAGTTTCATATATTTGAGAAAATTGATTAAATCTATGACTAGTCATGAAATCAAGTGATGGTGCTGCAGTAAGAATAGACTTCACCTCAACTTTTGCTCATGGTATGGCAATGATAACTTCAAATCCATCAGGATTACTTATTGTCAGTGCATAAATTTAGTATTTATAATAAAAAAAATTAACAGTCTAAAGGTTTATTGAATTCCATTTAGGGAACACTAGTATTCTGTTTCAATAACAGTTTTACATATCATTTACATTATGCACTATAGCTGTAATTGCATGAAATTATATCCGTAACAGACAATGAAAAGCTTCAAATTTTTAGCTGTACAGTTTGGAAACTCAAACAATTACACATCAAAAAGAGATCCTGAGTATTCTGAATCACGCAACAAAGTCATGTCAGAAAAGTTTGCTGGCAGCATGCTTATTGTTATCATTAAATGCCATAGAGAATGTGAAGTAAACATTGGAGGAATAATTAATTTTCGGAGAATCAACTAGTATTATAGCAAAAAGAAAGACCAGCATTTTCAAATCACAATAAAAGTTCGTTTTGCTCACAAGCTCCATCTATGGCGCCTGAAAACTCTGAACCCTCTGCACACTGAAGTTATCATAGTTGTCTAACCACCCCTACAGCAAGCACACTCGCTATTGGAGTGTGTGCATGTGTGTGTGTGTGTGTGTGTGTGTGCGTGTGTGCGTGTGTGCGTGCGTGTGTGCGTGCGTGTGTGCGTGTGTGCATGTGTGTGTGCGTGTGTGTATTTATGATTGACGTTGGATGGAATAGCGTGAACTTGTGTTTACAAACTATGGAAAGCAAAAAGGAACATTTGCAGCATCTTATACTGTTTTACTATCGTAAGGGCAAACCCGCCTCACAATGCCGGCAGAAAATTTGTGCTGTCTATGGGGAAGATGCAGTAACGTACCAAGAATGTCAAAAGTTATTTAGTCGATTTGGAGTTGGGAATTTCTCCCTAAAACAGAAAATTCGGCAACCGCACTGTCGTAGCTGTGCTGCGGCTGAGGTGTGTTCCCAGGCATTCTTAGTGATTGAAACGTAACGAGAAATGAATGAACTTACGAGACAATCTTATATTATTACAGGTAAGACACTCACAGGCATGTTCCTATAAACGAGTCAAGGGTGTAAATATGAGTCATATCATTTCTAGGCAACCATTTATACAAGCAATGTATTATTTTATGCATATTTATGAGCAGACGTTAAAAGACCACCACGACTAATTACTAGAAAGTAGATTTAGTACCCAGCATCTGTTAACTTAAAGAACAGCCTCAAGCTCACTCACCGGACAATTCAGGCTTACATTCAGTTTCATACCTCGTTTAGAACTCAATGAACATACAGACTGCTGATGAAGTTTTGATAAATTTCTTGGAAAGAATAGGCACTATATTTGAACAATTACACTGAATGAAATTCTTAACACATAATTCCATTGAAGTTTTTTAATTTTTCGCAATCCACAAGACCACTGTGCAATTCCGCACACAACTCCCAAAATTGGACAAGGAAAGTTTTTCTTAGCATTGCAGGCGTGATGCTGAGCACCAGCTACTACCTTAGATGGGTAATTTAGCTGATCTTGAGCTTTTTATATAACTAACCCCGCGGCGTAAAAACCCTTTCCGGGCCAAGACCTACGGCCCGGCCGCTGCGTGCCACACCTCTGCTCATCACAGACGTCATGAGTGCGGTGCGGTACTGAAAATTGTAACATAATCAGCATGCCGATCCCTCCCGGCCGGTATATGCGGTCTTCATGACCAGGGGCAGCTACTTCTCAATCAAGTAATTCCTCAATTGGCCCCTCAGGGACCTAACGAGTTGAGTGCAGCCCAGATCAGGTCTTCCAGCGGGAGAAAATCCCCACGCCGGTACCAGGAATCGAACCCAGGTCCCCCGCGCTTTCACGGCGCTGAGGAGACGGCCCAAAGGTTTTTATTGTATATCAAGTATTAAACATTTAGCCAAACGTTATACAAACACATGTATAAAACATCCAGCAGGGTGAGAATATGGAGAACATGGACGGTCAAATATAACCAAAACTTGATTTATCCCCAACCTTTGCCAGTTCTTATGAGCTGAGTGGAGAGAAGAAAAATTTGATCATAAACAAGGAGCTTAATGCAATAAATGCATCTGCCAGCCCCTATTATTTAACAGTATACTTCAATCGGAGCAATCACTAATAAATGCGGTTCGAATGTGTATGACATGTCATATTTTTATCATGGCTTATTTTTCCATGTCTAACTGAATTTAAGTACGTTTCCAACATTTGTGAATATAGTAAATCAGCTTTTAATGGTCATGTACATACTGTGACATTGGGTCGTTCAACAATTTACGGACATGGGGAGGCCAGGTGACTTTGCATACGGCGAGCGGCTGTGTGCGTGACTAAGGAGGTCCAGGGCTACAGGACAACTAGCGACTGTGTATGCGATCGAACAGCGTGAAAACACCGTAGTGTCCGGCAGCTATAGAAACTTCTTTGCTGAGTCATGCACACGTGCGCAAGGAAAGCACTCGAAGGAGGTTATGTCACGCCGGCTCCAGTATAAATAGGACAGACAGTGAGCAGTTAGTGAGAGTTAGTTGGTGTCAGTTTTTAGTAGTTGAGTATTACAGTTAAAGTGAATGATAGTTGTTTAAGTCGTGTGTACAGTTAGTTTTAGTTACGAGAGTGAATCGGCCAGCCTGTCAGCGAGCATGTATGTGTCGTCGAGTGATTGTATCGTAATAGTAAAGATATAAGAGACAGTGAAACTGGAGAAAGACATTGAAAGACTCAGAAAGATTATCGGAAGAACAACTGTGAATTGTAATAGTAGAGAAGACTATTAACTGTGTTAGGAACGAGAAGGAAATTGTGCATTTGTAGTAAGATTTAGAGGAAATAAAGTGTTAGTAAAGTAAACGGACTTCGCATTTTTGCCGCCTTTGTTACAATACATATTTGACCATGTTTTAATGTTAGGTCATATTTGGGCCAAATATACGAATAATAGTATTCTTTTAGCCATTTTTATGTAGTATTTAACACTTCAGATATTTTTATAAACGTTTCATGACGTTTTCCCCTCAGCCCATTGTAATATTTGCTTGATGCTACAAACTACTATTCCATAAACTACAGAGAGATTGAGAAAATTTTCAATAACTTTAACGAAAGTGATTCATCTTCAATCAAAAATGTATAACTATTGTTTTCATTCTTCATGCCAAGAAACTTGTTCTTCTTTGACACTACAGCTCAGGGTGGGCCTCGGCCTCCTTCAAGAGCTAGCCTACATAAAATCAAATTTCTCTATAATATTAAAGCCCATCACTCGCCTTGAAACTATGGGCATGAAACTGTGTGGTGCATTAAGCATTGTGAAGGAATATAAAACGTATGAAAATAAAATGTTTAGAACAGCGGGGCACGTTATTTATTAGAATCTATATTTTACTTATTGTCGACTTTTAAAAACACTTTTGCTCCACTCGCTTTTAAACATCCTTCAGGACTAGTTTCAGAGAGGCTGAATGAGTCGGCCACCCATCCACTGCTATACATGCAGGGGATAAAATTGCCAGGATACTACTAAAGCGCCGTAATAATTGGTGTGGTTGAGTGAGTGAGTGAGTGAGTGAGTGAGTGAGTGAGTGAGTGAGTGAGTGTGTGAGTGAGTGAGTGAGTGTGTGAGTGAGTGAGTGAGCGCGTGAGTGAGTGAGTGAGCGCGTGAGTAAATGAGTGGTTGAGTGTGTGAGTGAGTGAGTGAGTGAGTGAGTGAGTGAGTGAGTGAGTGAGTGAGTGGGTAGGTGAGCAGGATTTAAGTGCCCGTCGACAGCTAGGTCATTGGAGTCCCTGGTGTGATTGAAGTTTCTCCTCAGAATCTCTTACATACTATAAAAATCTACTGCTATGAGTTACCCACATTAAAGACATCCATATTATAGGGATCGAACACTTGAGCTTCAGTATAGATTGAACACGTGCACCAGAGAACACGTGAGCACGCGAAGCACGTTTTAGGAAGGAGTGTGGAAAAGACAACTGACAGTAACCATGAACGCAGCAAAGGATTACAACGCTATTAAAACACACTACATTGACCTGAATGTAATTGCTTTATACAAATCTTTGAGCAGTGTACAGTATCCGAATATTCGCAAATTTGCAGCGTGAATTATGACAATGTTTGCCGGCACTTAAGTATGTGAAGTGAGATTTATTGTGCTACACTATTATTTCTATTACAACCAGATTAATCTGTACTGTAGTGTTGTAATAAGAAGTATATATTCTGACTTGATAACTGTGGCAGTAATTTTAGGTCACACCCCGAGTTCACCATTTTTGTTACACTTTAATTTTATTATATGATAATTTATGAATTCTTAGTTCATAATTGGTGTTAAACTATGTTAAATTATGAGTAAGCTAAAACAGCTCTCCGCTATAAATTAATTATATTTGGTATGTTATGGATATACAGCATGGCAATGTCCTGATATTACAGCTTCTGTGATTTGAACAAACGACCGCCGCATAACTTACTAGTGAAGATAACAGTATCCAAGTTATATTTTGTTGTGTTATGGAGAAAGCAGAGAACTTTTGTTCCATGTTAGCATAATCTATTTTCATTTGTTAAAGATATCCATACATAATATTAAGTCTTATCCATCACTGGCCCTTATCCTCTCCTATGCATGCATCAGTATACGTCAGTCCCGGTAGCCTGCAAAGACACATAGCCAAGCGGTATGATGTGTTGTGTCGACACTAGTGTGCACAGACCGCAACGTCAACGTCCATCCTTGCTCTTTGACCGTCTCTGTTCACCTTAGAACGCCGGTACGCAAAAAGCATGTAACACAGCTCTATGCGCTATGGCCTTGACACTGCTGCTCTGGGGATAAAATAACCGAGCGCAGACGGGGTAAAGTGAAGTACTTAATCCCCGTTTGATTTATAAACGTAATTGCTAGATAAATATAACACTTTCAATTTGCAAATAATCTACAATAAGTTGGAGGATTCGCTCGCTCGCGAAATCGTATTGTCTTCAACTTCCAGTCTGTAAATAGTAATTAATATAACGCTTTATAATCAATTCAATCAATTACTTTCGCGATTTCGCAATATATTGCTAATGCATTATTTGAAATACCCTCTCTACACAAACGTCACGTGGTTTCAGACCGCTTCGTTGTTGGCATCATCTTAAGAGTGTTCTGCGCATCCCAATTAGCTCTCTAGTCTGTTATTACTCTATGCTTGTGATACAGCACTAACACTCGGTCGTGATTTAATGAACGGGTAAGTTGGTCTGTTATGAATGTGTACCCCAAGCGCCTACCTGTGTAAACGATCGGTCCCCTTGACGGAAATGTAGGCCTACGAAAACAATCGCTATTGTGTGCCGTTTATTGGCTTTACAGCCTTTGCTTTATGCCACTCGGGAATATACGCCCTCGAGAAGCTTCTTATCTCCAGAACGTTTCTCGTTGTGTGTGGGATCTAATTAAGCGGCTGCTGAGAGCATAATAGGACAGTTAAACGATGTCTTCAGTGGACAGTAACAGTGAACAGCGCTACACTAACCGATTAGAAGACAAATAAAGTGTGATTAGAAGTAACTGGTATTCTTATGTGTTATAGTATGTAGTAGACAAAGTAACAACCTATTGTAATTTTATGTAAACCAGCTACCTAAATGAAAGATAGGACAAGGAATGTAACTAACAAACCAGTTTTATTTATAATTAATTCAAACACAGTACTTTCCCAAAAAATCAAAATTAAATGGAAGTGTCAGATAATCATAGTGGCTAATGGATTTGCGCCTACACTTAATACTAATGAAGCTGCTTATAATACCTTGGTAACTTTGTTGTCTTAAGCTATTACTTTTAATGCTGAGCTATGCTAAATCGTTGAACTCGCTCGACAAGGAACCGAGGATGGGAGCGAATAGCTCCTGAAACATGTTTTCCTCATTAAAAGTAAGTGATATGGATAGTGTCAAAATAGATTAAATAATTAACTAAATTAAAAAGTTCTTTAAAGCACCTTTGCTTAGAGTATTTGTTAAGTAATTAATAATATTCATGAAGAAGTTCGAGGGTACATACATACAATAAATGTAAGGTTTTTCTATTTATAAAGACTGACACTGAAAGCATTTAACACCTAAAATCAATAAAGAACACTGCAAAATTGAAAATAGGCACAAAAGAATAAAAAATGCTTAGCGGCTCCTCTTATGAGTTTGTAGGGGTTATTGTTCCAAACTGCCAGCATAGCAAATTTCACAATGGCTACTTGAGCCATCCTAAAGAGAAGTGTTCTCACAGACTCTCCTATGTGAAGGAGATTGCTTGCTTCAAATTGTCTTGGGCTATCAAGCAAATGTGACATGTTAGCATAGTTTACTGATGGCAGATCATTACTTACTTTTATCACTTCGCACAAAGGCGAAGTGTGACTTCTGTCGCAAGAAAAGGAAGGTACCCAAATCTGAATCATAAACATTTTGTGATAAAGAAAAGAACACTAATATGGTGCGTTTATGTGGTGAACCATTAGATGACCAAAGAAAGTTTAATATTCACAGCTTTCATTTTACAAACTTTACATAGAGAAAGATACTAATGAAAGAACTCTAGATAGGTACAGTGAATTATATTGGTGACTGGAAAGGAGATATCGTACTGTGATAAGTAGGAGTGGTTTCTTTCTCTTTGAAACATCTGTCAAAGCTAATCAATAAATTGCCAAATATTTTATTTCTAGACTTCACAGCTAGTGTTTCATGATATAATACGAATTTAAAATTGTAAATAGTTTTAATTGGTGCAGAGAAACAGTTAAATGATAGTGGAAATGCAGTGGGTTTGAATTTCTATTGTACTTATTACAAATCTGTAGGGACTATGCATGAGAAATTAGAAGATTTAGGTTTGCATTATTAGAATCTGACTAGCTTAACTACTTGGATTATACAAAGTTGCGTAAAAATTTCCGTTAAATAGGTATTATAACATTTCTGATGGCACACTCAATAGCATCTTTCATTAATAATCATATTTTATTTTCTCCTTTACTTGTTCTTATCCCTCATGCTATGCAAGTAATTTCAGTCCTGGAGACTATGTACCTTAGTGTAACCCGATATTACACAAACTATATTAAGTTTGTAAGTAAAGATGTCCAATATCTTGATAAACTAGGTGGCCCACTGCAGCCGGCCCCACCGTAAGTAGATAACCCTTCGTGCGTTAAAGCAGTTGCAGAAGTTCACGGCGGAAGAGAGGCCAGTGGCGTTGCCGCCTGTCAGCGGGACGGGAGGTGAGAGGCAATTGAGCCAGCATGTGTACTTCGTGATAATAGACAATAGCAGTATAAACAACCGGAAAAGTCTTATTCTACTTATAGGATCTTTATTTTCCAGGGAATAAACTCACTCCTGTATATGCCGCTATTCTCTAACATTTGGATTGCAGATTGTAAAGAGCAAGCATGACGGCACTTAACGTTTCATTGGCATTTCTTGGTTTCTTATTAATGTTATTGCTATATTTGTTTATCATTATTATTATTATTATTATTATTATTATTATTATTATTATTATTATTATTATTATTATTATTATTATTATTATTATTATTATTATTATTCAGTGTACTCTTTGCAGAGTAAATCTAAACATCAAAGCGATCAGATCTGCGCTGTAAGCTGAAGACAAACAGAATATAAAGCACACTAGTGCATCTGTAGTTAGCCTTTTGTTTGCATACAACATTATGGAAGCTTTGCTTAATTCTACTCTTTTGTTTCACTCAACGCGATTTAAAGGTTCTTACTAAGAGCCGCGTATGTATCTAGACTTATTTCTAACTGATGAGTTTGCTTTTGCACACATACATGCCTCTTGTGTTCCCTAAGGAGGCATTAGACATTTTGGCAGCATAGAATACACAGAGAAACACGCTTAGGTCTGCCTGATACAGCTCGAACATGTCCACGATGCACATAAGAGCGGAGTTGGGACTTAGAGCGTTGTCAGCTAATGGAAGAGTGAGTGAGCGAGTAGAATTTAAGGACCCGTCGACAGCTACGTCATTAGCACCCGGCGAACGGAAGATTACAGGGAAAAATGGGTAGAACATCTCTCACGAATCCACAATAGACGAATACCTACACCATCTTTAAATTATAAGCCGAGGAGTTACAGATCGATTGGAAGGCCAAACGATGGAAAGAACAAATCTGAGACCGGAAAGGGTAAAACCCAAACCATGAGGGAAGATGAAGAGGAGGAGAGGAGGAAGAGGAAGAAGAAGAAGAAGAAGAAGAAGAAGAATTGCTGGATCTCATGATAAGAGTTAAAGGAACTATCCTCATTATCTTGGTACAATTCTGCAGACAATTTCAGTTAAAAAGTGCATTTATGAAAAAAGAGACTCGTAGAGTGATTAATTATTAAAGCAATAATTTGTAGAATACTTAATGTCTCGAAATTTTAAAAAGTTTGGGCCTGTTTCTACAAATTATTCCTTTAATCTGGATCTGCTATTTATGAACTCATACATTTATGAAATGTGTGTGGTGTGTGTGGTGTGTGGTGTGTGGTGTGGTGTGGTGTGGTGTGTTGTGTGTGGTGTGGTGTGGTGTGTTGTGTGTGTTGTGTGTGTTGTGTTATGTTGTGTTGTGTGTGTTGTGTTGTGGGGTGTGTGTGTTGTGGGGTGTGTGTGTTGTGGGGTGTGTGTGTGTTGTGGGGTGTGTGTGTTGTGGGGTGTGTGTGTTGTGGGGTGTGTGTGTGTGTTGTGTTGTGTGTGTTGTGTTGTGTGGTGTTGTGTTGTGTTATGTTGTGTTGTGTGTGTTGTGTTGTGGGGTGTGTGTGTTGTGGGGTGTGTGTGTTGTGGGGTGTGTGTGTTGTGGGGTGTGTGTGTTGTGGGGTGTGTGTGTGTTGTGGGGTGTGTGTGTGTTGTGGGGTGTGTGTGTTGTGGGGTGTGTGTGTTGTGGGGTGTGTGTGTTGTGGGGTGTGTGTGTTGTGGGGTGTGTGTGTTGTGGGGTGTGTGTGTTGTGGGGTGTGTGTGTTGTGGGGTGTGTGTGTTGTGGGGTGTGTGTTGTGTGTGTTGTGTGTGTTGTGTGTTGTGTGGTGTGTTGTGTGTTGTTGTGTGTTGTGTGTTGTTGTGTGTTGTGTGTTGTGTGTTGTGTGGTGTGTTGTGTTGTGTGTTGTGTTGTGTGTTGTGTTGTGTGTTGTGTTGTGTGTTGTGTTGTGTGTGGTGGGTGTGTGGTGTTGTGTGTGGTGGGTGTGTGGTGTTGTGTGTGGTGTGTGCGTGCGTGCGTGTGTGTGTGGTGTGTGCGTGCGTGCGTGTGCGTGTGTGTGTGTGTGTGTGTGTGTGTGTGTGTGTGTGTGTGTGTGTGTACATACAGAGACCCAAAACCACTCGAACCGCTGCGCGGTGTTTTTCCACAATGCAGACGGAAGCGCAATAACGCAGCTGCTGTACACAAGGTCATGCGGTTGACTTGTTTTTCTCTGCTCTGAAAGTGCAGAATTGAGCTGAGGCACTATCGTGTGATTTAGTTATTACCAGTGTGCTTTATTATTTGGTCTTGTACTCAGTCACAAAAGTGTATTATGGCTCAGCATTTGTTTTCTACTGCACAGCGTGTATTTATTTATGATTCGTATGTGTTAACTCAGTCACCTCGCCAAGTGAAAGTTCGATTTGCAGAAAGATTTACAGGTGATCTGCAATTTCTATCTTTGGGGCAACTTAAAGCATAAAATGTACAAGACAAATCCACACACCCTGGAAGAATTAAAACAAAATATCCGTCAGGAAATTGCCAGCATTTCTCAACGTGAACTATGGCGAGTGATGGATAGTTTCCTAAAGAGGTGCCAAAAATGTATGTGCAACGACGGCGGCCAGTTTTAGCATTTCCTTTAATAAAATTGGGAAGTAGAGCCTTTAAAAGTAGTTTTAAAAGGGTTGTATGGTTTCATCCGCGCTGTTCTTGGACAGCGGCAGTCGGCGACGAGCGCCGAGGACGCGTACAGCTAAACACCGGTTCGAAGTCTTTTGGATCACCCGTTACACACACACACACACACACACACACACACACACACACACACACACACACACACACACACACTTTTTAAATCGATTTTAGAAGAAGCCGCTTAGTTAAGTTTGTATTTGTTATTCTAATAATTTGGGTCCTGGTAAGCTTTATGTACAAAGGCCTTCAATTAAAGAAAGCTGAATCATTGAATAAACTCTTTCATTTCATTAAGCTGCCAGTTTGAAGGCAATCTGTTGTACATTTTTCATGTATCACATGTTTGGCAGTCACACAGATACAGTTTAGCTAAGATTTAATGAGATTTACTTATGCACAAAGCACAGTTGTTGCGACCTACACTGAGTGTTTAAGGTTCAGAACATCAGTTTTAAGTGGAAATTGACGTTTTAACTATGAATTATTATTTTTGAGGATTAATCCAGTATTTATTTTGCCCCTTACGACTGTGCATACAACTCTCTTTTAAACAATCTATACATGGCTCCTATCGTATATTTGTAAAGACGAAACACCTTATGTCCTTCATTTACTTTCTACAATGCTGAATGACTTTGCAATCTTTATCAGCACTATAGCATGTCTATGTAAAAAATGTTATTACAAATATCGATTTATACCAAGCTCTACATTGTTTGACTTACTTTGTTGCTTTACATTATTTACTTTGTCTACGTAAAATTGAAATTGAGTTTTCATTTACGGGCGCTCCTCAACTCCTATGGGTCTCAGCATCCTTCTACCAGGTGGCCCAACTCACCCAGCTTTCCGGTATGTAGATATCCTTCGTGAGTTAAAGCGGTTGCAGAACGCGCTGGTATGTAAAAGAACTCCTGAGGGACGAAATTCCGGCACATCGGAGACGTTGATATTTTCCTGGCAATTGACAGCGTCGTTAAACAAAACATTTAAGTTGTTGAAGAACGCAACGGCGAAATTCCAGCCATAGAGACAGCAGCGGCGTGAGCGAAGACAGCGAAGACGAGAGATGAAAGCTTGAACTAGTGTGTAGTCCGTGATAATGGACAATAACAGTATAAACAACCGAAAAGTTCTTAGAACGTTTTGCATTTAACTTACATGGTCTTTACTTTCCAGGTAGTAAACTCACTCCTGTATAAGAGGTGGAATTCATGCCATAGCCGGGAACTTAACATTGCCCACACACGACTTGTGTGTTTGAAAACACCACCAGTAAGTTTGTTGGCATAAATAATTAATAATCACTCCTGTATATTGTCTAGCATTACGGATTACAAATTGTAAAGTGCGGTAACAAAATTCAAGCAGACACGAGAGCACGTGATGTTTCATTGGCATTTGTGCGTTTCTTATTAGTATTATTGTTGTATTTTGTTATTATTATTATTATTATTATTATTATTATTATTATTATTATTATTATTATTATTATTATTATTATTATTATTATTATTATTATTATTATTATTATTATTATTATTATTATTATTATTATTATTATTATTATTATTATTATTATTATTATTATTATTATTTCTTTTTATTTGTTTTATTAATATGTTTATTATATCAATTCCTAGGGCGTCTCCTCTATGCATAGGTTACCCTCATCGCCCGGCCGCTGCGTCCCCCAGCCGCAGTCAAGGCCACTGAGGAGTGCAAGTTGGGGGTGGCGGGGGTCAGCACGCCGACTCCCCCGACCGTAACGCGACTACTTGACCTTTTAGGGACGCTACATTTCTATCAGGGACCTAACGAGGCTGAGTGCACCCCATACCAGACCTCCCAGTGGCGGAAAATCTCATGCCGGTACCGGGGATCGAACCCGGGTCCTCCGCGCCACAGGCAGGCGCGCTACCAGCTGTGCTACAGAGGCGGTTGTATGTTTATCATTATGATTATGATGATTTATTATTATTATTATTTATTATTATTAATTATTATTACTATTATTATTATTATTATTATTATTATTATTATTATTATTATTATTATTATTATTATTATTATTATTATTATTATTATTATTATTATTATTATTATTATTTTATTATTACTACTCCATTGCTACTATTATTTTGTTGGAATGGACATGGTATCCGTACAAAATTCACCCCAACCAACAACTTTATGGCAATGATTTTGCCCATAGGATTGATCAATGCACGAGGATTCGACAAAACCTTATCGAAACCCTTGATTTCCTTGAATGTGTCCTTTGGGGCGATGAATGCTGTTTGAGTAACGATGCTAGTATGAATAGACACATGTACAACCGTACCCCCCAGAATCCTCACTGGGTATGAAATGCTCACTTACAAAACCACTGGAACTTAAACGTTTGATGTGGTATTCTTGGGGTCAATGTTATCGGACTTGTCTGTCTCCCACCCAGACTTAAGTGGATCACGGTAACTGGAATTCCTGCAAGGTGAGCTTCGCGGTTTTCTTGATGACGTTTCGGTACGACTAGCGTTAAAACACTGGTTCCAACAAGATGGTGCACCACATTACTATTATGAACCTGTAAGGTCCACTTCAACTAGTTTTACTCTGGATGCTGGATCGGCCTAGGTGGCCCAATATCTTGGCCACCAGGATCTCCTGATCTAACCCCATTATATTTTTTTCTTTTTGAGTAATATCAACAATACTGTGTTTGAAATAGATTGCCTCAATGTAGAGGTCTTACGCCAAAGGATCGTTGAAGCATGTACATCTGTTACACCCACAGTTGTTAGAAACGTCCATGTGGATACAAGGAGGAATACTGTATCAATCAACAGGGGCATGTTTTTGAACACCTATTCTATGAATGAAGTCAGCATAACAGTAACTTTTGATGATGATAACGCTGAAAATTATAGCATAATAATAAAACATAAAGATAATAAAATTATTAATATTAATATAATAATGATAATAATACTTAAACTAATTAAAATAAGACGAATAATTATGATACTAATGATAATAGTAATAACTGCAAAAATAATAATAATTAACAATAACAATAGGATAATACTAATGATGATGATAACTACAAACAAAAACAATAATAATTAAAATAATAAAATACAATAACAATAATAAGAAACGAACAAAAGCTAATTAATCATTAAGTGTCCTCATGTTTATATGAATGCTGTTGCGGCACTTAAAAATCTCTAATCCGTAATGTTAGACAATAACAGCGTACACCGGAGTGAGGTTATTCCCTGGAATATATATACCTGCAAGTTAAATGCAAAACATTCTAAGATCTTTTCGATTATTCGTACTGTTATTGTATATTATCACGGACTACACACACTAGTTCAAGCTTGGGAACTGCCTCTTACCTCTCATCTTCGTCGATATGCAGAACGAAGTTCCCACACGCCATTGCCGTCCCTATGAGTGAAATCGCGTCATTACGTTCTGCAACTATTTTAACGCACGGGGATATCTACATGCCTAAATACCAGTTGGGTCACTTGTTGGGTCACCAGTTGGGTCAGCCGTCAAGCCGGGTGCTGAAGTTCACTTTACCAAGCATAGGGGGTTGAATGTTCGTATTGGGAGTTTTCAGTGTTTTTTAATTTTTTCTGATAAATGCGTGAGACCCCGAACACCCGAATTAGTCCATGAATTAAGTTCCGGACTGAAATTGTGATTAAAACAATCCAGGCTATGTAAGTAATGAAGTATGTACTGGATTGTGTCTTGCAACTTTGCAATTGTTAACTTGAAACACATGTATAATTATAGTGCTTGAATCAAATTTGACTTCTGACATCCCTGTCTGACCAGGAGATGGAAACTTTGTCACTAACCTGGTGGTCAGAACACTCCAGGTCATCAAGTCTTGGATTTGTGATGTGTAACCAATAAGGTTCTTGTTTCTCATAAATATTTGTGAGTTACGCTTTACATTTTGGAGAAGCTATTAAGAAACTCCAAACTTATGAATTTTGTAACTGATCACATATTCATTTTCTCTAATTCTAAATATAAATGTCACAATTTTGGAGATGTCTGATTAGTTCACCATTTGCAGGCTTTGATCATCACTTTCGTTTCAGGAGAACGTAGTTTAATTGTTTATATCGTATAAGAGTTGTATGATACGTCAAAAGCAAAATATGTAACACTCATTATTAAGGTGACTATATTTTTAAATTAAGAATGAGGAAAAATAGTGTAAAAGAAGAAGAATATTTCAGGATCTTAAGGAAAGCAGAGGGATGAAATTCAGCCATGGTTTTACTGAATTTATTCTTTTAATAATGCATCTAGAGTTATATTTTCCAATTAGAAATTATTATAGATATTTTATAACTGGCATATATCACAAATTTGCAACTGACAACTGACCCATAAGGGAAAGATGAAATTTTGGAACAAAAAGTTCATGCCAAATCACACTATCAGCACTCATTTTTTTGTGTAATTCTAAACGATAAATGTTGCAACTTAAATGGCAACATAATTATTGAGTATTTCAGAAGCATCTAAAATTAGACTAGATTATTGGTAAAATATATTTTTCTACAAATAATTTACTTCAGGAAATATTCAGAAACTCTCAAAATGCTGAATGGCTCTTAAAACGTTTGAAACACATGTCAGTCTTCTTATAACTGAAGAATACTTTGTTCCACTTTTAACAAAAACTTTAAAGCCAGAGATTTCTTCAAGACTTAAAAGCCATGGTCTGCTTGAGTTTAGATGTCCAGACGTTTCGTCCACACCTTGCGGTGGACATCGTGGCGTGGTCTGAGTCTTCTCGTATTTTATATCTGGGCCGCTCACAGGGAATTGGCTGGGCTTGAGCGAGAGGTATGTGCTAGGTGGGCGGGTCTTCTCTGCTCTGATTGCTGAATGGTTTACGGATTTCTCTGCATTTGTGCTTCTTTTCTATGCTCAGGTATCGGATGCCAGGTTTTGTTCAGTTTTAGAGCTTCTTTTTTGTTAGGTGGGCGTATTGCTCTGCGAACTTCTTGTGCCGTGTAACCATTTGAATATAAATATAAGGTCTCACCCTGCCAACTTCGAACAGGATCCACCCAAGAGCAAAGGTACTGCTTTTCTGCCTTATTTAAAAAAATGTTAAGGACAGAATAGGACGCCTACTCAAGCGCCACAACATCAAAACCATCTTCAAACCTACCAGACAGATTAATACCTTGCTTCGGTCGGCCAAAGACACCAGGGACGCGCTCGCTTCGACCCGCGTTTACCAGATTCCGTGTTCCTGCGGTGCAGTGCATATAGGTACTACCCAACGCAGCGTCAATATCCGACTAACAGAACACTAGAAATGCTGCCATCTGGGACAGACAGACAAGTGAACGGTCGCGGAACATACAATATGGGCCGACGTAGAACACATAATTCAGTACAAGGAGACTACTGTTCTTTCGTCTATGCCGTACTACCACGCCAGACTACAACGCGAGGCCATAGAAATTTACAAACACCTCAAAAATTTTAACAGAAAGGAAGAAGCTCTAAAACTGAACAAAACCTGGCATCCGATACTTGAGCATAGAAAAGAAGCACAAATGCAGAGAAATCCGTAAACCATTCAGCAATCACCAGAGGCACCAGAGGCAGTTCGAGTCGAACGGGGACGATGGTTGCCCCGTCCGAGTGTCTTGTCCACAGTACCTAGCCGTTATACGGCTTAACCTGCGCGATGGTTTCGATGAGATCGCTACGGGGATGTATGTTACACTAGGAAATGATTTGTGGAGACAGGGGTTTTTATAGGGGCAGGAGGGGTGGTTGGAAGGGATTGGTCCGCGAGCGGGCTGCGCGCGGCTTCTGATTGGTCGTTTCCGGCCAGTCAGGTGACGCGCTAATCCCCTCCAGGGTTCTGGCCGTCAGTCACTCACTGAGAGGTGAACTGAAACAGGTGTTTTCTCTGTTCTGGATACAGATTGTACTTTCGCCTTTCCCATCTTCAAAGTTAAACCGCCGGACTTAGAATGTCCTTTGGTAGTCTTTTCGATGGTAGTCGGCGTGGCTCTCTCTGGTCGTATTGACCCAGAGTATTCACCAGTGGGTTAGGGTGGTTCTGGAGTTTGTTGTACATTGTTCGAGCGCGGGTTTTAATCACGTCGACAATGTACGGGATACCGGAATGTTCGTGAAGGATATGGGCAGGAAATCTCCAGCCTGTATCATAGATCATCCTTAATGCCCGGTTCTGCAGCGTCTGGAGTCTGATGAAGGTGGACTTTGCCACCACTCCCCAGATCTCACATCCGTACAGGACCAGAGGCGGGATGATCGCTCGATACAGCTGGAGCTTCAGGCGTAAGGGCATGGTTTGGGATCTGAGTATGGGATATAGCTGCCGGTGAGCAGCATGGCCTTGTAGTACCTTGCCCCTGACGTGATGTCTATACGTCAGCCGCCGGTCCAGCGCGACCCCGAGATACTTCGCCGTAGTGACCCAGGGGATCCGACGGCGCCGAAGCACGAGGTCTCGCGGGAACCGGTTGGCTATCGTATTAGCCAGGAGAATCGCAGAGCTTTTCTCCGGGTTAATCGACATACGCCAGTTCTCGCACCATCTACTGATGGCACGGAGATGGGCTTGTACTTGTTGGTAACTGTAGCGCGGATTCTTGTTAGTAGCGAAGATCATAAGATCGTCCGCATACTGACAGATGAGTGTGTTTGGGTGCGTGGGGAGATCGGCCATGTAAGCTGCAAAGAGCGCCGGTGACAGTACACTGCCCTCGGGGACTCCTGCGCCAATGGGCCTCTCTCTAGAGAATGATCCCTCCACCTTCACCCGGAAGCTACGTTCCTGTAGGAAACTAGCCACCAAGTAAATGTATGGAGGGGGGATTTCGTGCTGTATGAGCTTGTAGACAAGCCCCTCATGCCAGGTGGTAGAAAATGCCTTTTCCACGTCAAGCAACACTGCCACCGTTTTAGCCCTCTCCTGGTAAGCCAGGGAAGCTTTTTCGGCTACACGCAGTAGTTGCTCAGTCGTGGAGTGGCCAGAACGAAAACCAAACTGATGTTCAGGAAGGAGACCTTTTTCCTCCAATAGAGGTCCGAGGCGGGACAGGAACAGTTTCTCGAATACTTTCGAGATAACTGGTAGGAGACTGATGGATCGATAACTGGATGGAAAGACCGGATTTTTGCCCTGCTTCAGAACGCATACCACACGCGCCTGTTTCCAGATAACTGGAAAATGACGCATGCTGAGGCATGTGTTATAAATGCGGGTCAAGTGCATCACGGCTCTATGGGGAAGGTGCTGGAGCATTTACGCTGTTACACGGCCCTGTCCAGGGGATTTTCGGGCTTTTAGTGATTTGATGGTGTTAGTTACCTCGCGAGGGGTAACTATCGGGATGTGAAACTTCTCGTGGCCCGCGGGTCCGACTTCTAAGAAGTCTTCTACCGCCTGTTCCACGAGGTCAGTATGGTCATCGTTTTGTGGATCTTCCCTGGGCTGGAATTGAGTTTCCAGATAGTCTGCTAGCGCCTCTGCTTTTTCCCTCGGTTCAAACACAAGTCTTCCCCGAGGGCTATGCACAGGATGCTGTTGTACAGATTTATCTTTCCGCAAGCCTCGGACGATGCGCCACGGTTTCCTCTCCTGGAGGTTTACGTGACGCATTGTTTCGTCCCAAGCTGCTTGCCTATGTTTTCTTAGGAGTCGTCTCACCAGGGATTTGAACCTCTGGTGTATTACTCCTATCCTAGGATGTCGGAATCTCTGCCATAGCCGTCTGACAGCATTCTTTGCTTGAATGAGGCGTTTAACTGGAACAGGGATAGATGTCGGGTTTGGTGCTTCGGTAGGGATGCGGTGTGTGTGAGCACGCACCGCATTTAGGACAGAGGTAGAAAACCCCGCGGCTGCCTCCTCGAGAGCCTCGATCGAGTCTATTCGAGGGTTTGCCTCCACGGAGTTTTGAAGGGCAAGGACGGCTGCGTCCCAGTCGACTTCTTCCACCCAGTCCGGTACTCCCAGCGCAGTGAGATTAACGTCTGAGTCGACCACAACAGGGTTGTGATTAGAGTCCAGAGCGTTAATCACAGAGAGGTCCAAGTGAAATGGTATGTTTTTGGTGATCATGAAATCGATGACATCCGCGGCGCCGCGTGCCGGGTAGTGGGTTGGACCTCTCGGTCCGTGCGCGTGAAGGGCGGGGTTCCCGCTAATGAGACGGTACAGTCCCCGGCCCTTAACGTTCTGGGTGCGGCTGTGCCAGCTTGGGTGTTTTGCGCCTGCAATGCAAACCCTGTGGTGTAGGCTCAGGAGTGCCGTGATGTCTGCTTCATGGTCTATCCGGCGGGTCATATACCGCCACAAGCACTAGGTCGTTCCCGCCCAAGGATAGCCTTATGGCGGTTGATTCCAGGTGTTGTAGCGGAGGAATGGTAACAGGAGTGTGGGTGAGATGGTTCTTTATGAAAATGGCAGTACCACCGCCCTGTCGGCCGACCCGGTCAGACCGATGGGCGGCGTAACTTGGCAGGGTAAACTGTACACCGGCGTGCAAGTGCGTTTCACAGACCATCAGGATATCAATCCCGTGACTGTCTACGAACTCTAACAGGCCAGGTCTCTGGTCTCTAACTCCATTCGCGTTCCAGAACGCAGCTCTAAATGAACGCACAGTTCTATGCGCCATTATCAGCAATCAGAGCGGAGAAGCCACCTAGCACACACCTTCCGCTCAAGCCCAGCCAATCCCCTGTGAGCGGCCCAGATATAAATACGGTACCTTCAAGTCTCGGAAATACATGAACTTTCAAATATTCACAGTTTGGCTTTAAAAAAGGACATTCCACAGAACTGCAGCTTCTGAGATTAACTGATGACGTAACTGAGCAATTTAACAATGGGGCTTCAACGTTGGTGCTATTTTTGGACGAAGAAGCCGCGTTTGACCGGTGCTGGCACAATGACCTCATTTATAAACTGCACCGCAATTTCCCGGCCCTTCAAAATTACCTGTATTTGCTGCACAATTTCCTAGAAAATCGGCAATTTTACGTCCAAATGGGAAACTGCTCCTTCAGGGAGCGAGTAATGCGGGCTGGCGTCCCAAAAGGGGCAATCATGTCGTCTTTTTGGTATATATTATTTACCAATAATTTCCCAGTGGACGCTAGATGCAAGGTCGCCATGTATGCAGACGATGCCGCAATATACAACCACAACAAAAATCCTCGTTTCGGCCTTATATAAATGCAAAGATACACAAACAACTTCCTCTCATGGCTCCATGATTAGAAAATCAAAATTAACCACAATAAATGCCAGCTAATACATTTTTTAAAGCTGCATCACACTTTGGTAATGGGTCTAACGGTCGGTGGTCAAATATTGCACTGTCGTCAGCATGTTAAATATCTAGGCGTCACCATGGACCGCACGATGTACTGGTCCACCCATATAAAAATAGCGGCAACAAAGGCAGACAGCGACTAAAGTTATGCGTCCCCATCTTCCGCAGCAAATAGCTGAAACTCAAATCCAAGCTGATTCTATACAGGTCATTTATTCTTTCGGTGGTCCTGTATGTATGTGTGGCCTAGGCCAATGCCTCCAAAACCGCCCTCAAACAAGTTCAAACTCTCCGAAACCTCTCCCTTATAAAAATTCTCTCTGCTCCATTCCGAACTACTAACCAAACCCTTCACCTGGAAACCCAGATCTCATCCATCCCAGAGGCAATAACAAAACGAGCCGGGGCAACATGGACGCGCATTAGAAACCACGATAACTACGTGATCGCAAACATTGGCAAAGGCGAGCCGAAGCACCGCAAGCATGTAAGAATTAAAATATTCTAGACCCGGCACGGCTCGCCGACTAATGCGCGCCCATGTAATCCAGGTCCTAGGCCGCACACACACTAAGGCAGAGGTCCACGCCTTGGGAACCACTCAGGAGCTGCAGCCTGTCCGTGCAGGAAGACAGTGGAAAACCGTAAATAGTGTACAAAGTGAAGTGTAAATAGTTCAGTGCGCGAGCTGGGAAGCATATTTTTGGCGTGCCCAGTGAAAGTGTGTGTGTGTGTGTGTGTGTGTGTGTGTGTGTGTGTGTGTGTGTGTGTGTGTGTGTGTGTGTGTGTGCGCGTGTGATGGGATATACAGTTCTGGTATGCCCAGGAGTGACTGCGTGTGTGTATGTGTGTATACAAACAATGTAAATTGTAAAAAAAAAAAAAAAAAAAAAAAAAATCTACAATTCAGAACATGTGTGTGTGTGTGTGTGTGTGTGTGTGTGTGTGTGTGTCTGTGTGTGTGTGTGTGTGTGTGTGTGTGTGTGCGCGTGTGATGGAACATACAGTTCTGGTATACCCAGGAGTGACTGCGTGTGTGTATATAAACAATGTAAATTGTAAAAAAAATATATATATATATATATATATATATATATATAATTTTCTACAATTCAGAACATCTCAAATACATATGTTTAATTGGTGATGAACAATATAACAAAAATATAGCAGAAAAAACCGTTAAAGGTATTACAAATAGGCAAAAAATGCCTATGTTCATTATAGTGGACACTGGGACTGAAAGGGTTAAACAGGAATTTCCTAAAATTAATGTACTTGCCTAAAAATGTATGTCAATGTTTGGCACACTTATCCATGCGAACAGATGCTTTCAATTATGAATTTAAATAAAAGTAAAAAGCAGGATGTCTCTCTGATGCTGCTTTAGGGGCGGTACTAAGAACTTCTACTGCCAAATCTGTTGTACCAAATTTTGGTGAATTAGGTGCGGCAAAACAATGTCAAAATCTACCTAAATGGTAAATGTACACAAGGGTAGCCACAATATATGTAGAGAATAAATGGCGTGTTTGTGTGTTCACATGTTTGTCATTAATAACAATTGTTTTGGTAGCTGCACCCTACGACCTGTCCCACTCAACAGTCAACGCAACATTCGTCCCACCGCAGGTACTACAGTTACCGCTACCACAATACCTTCTTGGTGCTGCCTCTGCCACTTAACCTTCCCCCACCTCTCCGGTGCCCAGCTCAGTACCGGTGCTATTGCCAGTGCCGGTCGGGGCCCAGGCGGCACATTAGTTGGAAAGGCCTGACTTAGGAGATTCTGGTACAGTACATCAGTTACGCCAGCCCAGCTACTACACTCTGTGGCTGACTCCTTTGGTATACCAGGAAATCAGCAGCCATTCTTAGGTATTTGCATTATTGTATTTATTTAAACTGTGGATTATAATCTTATGCGAGTACATTAGTAATTTTTTTGAAAGAATATGTCCTTAATAACAACAACAATAATAATGATAATGATAATGATACAGATAATGATAATGATGATAATAATGATGATCATAATAATAATAATAATAATAATAATAATAATAATAATAATAATAATAATAATAGTGACAGTGATAGTGATAGTGATAGTGTTAGTGATAATGATGATGATAATGATGATGATGATGATGATAATAATAATAATAATAATAATAATAATAATAATAATAATAATAATAATAATAATAATAATAATAATAATAATAATAATAATAATAATAATAATAATAATAATAATAATGTAATAATAATTGTTAGTGTTAATTGCTACTCAGTCACTGCTGTGTCAAACTGTTTTCCTGCAAGAATTCTTCTGCATGCCAATAAATCTGTTGACATTTCATATATAATCATACATAAATGCCATCATTCTCCTCTGATATCAAAACTGCAACCTACGACACATAAATCTAGCACTAACAGAAAATCATCACCCAAAACAACAAATACGATCTCCTGCAGTAATACTTCTTGTGTCTAATATTAATTATTAAATATTACAGAAATGCAAAGAGATTGCAGAGCATTGAAGAGCAGTTGAGAATTGTAGTTTTGAATGAGCAGTGATGCATAAATGGCTTGTTATACAAAACTTAACAAAGGTTTCATATAGTTGTACGGTATATCACTCCTAAAATAGTTATATTATTTCAGAGGGCAAGATATCTGTACATATGGTGATGTAATGACCTTGTTTATTTATTCAGTTTAATGTATACCACCTGAACCAAATAGGTTAATAACTGAAACATACTAATTATGATGATGCTCTTGCTACTGTATCATAACTATATCTAGTGCTGTACTATAGTTTGTATTTCTTGAACGCTAATTCTTTCTCAAGCACATATTAGTCCTGGTTCCTTCTGATTGACCTAATAATCTAAGTTAGCATTACTTATAAGTTTCATACAATTATACTTGATGCAGAAATATCAAATCTCAAGTCCAAAGAGGTTAAAACGAACGGGGGAAAGGGAAGTGAAGTTACTACGTAAGATTTGAACCCATGCTATCACTTCATGACAATGAATTAATGCCCGTGATACCATTCAGGTATCAAGCTTCACAGGTTTTAAATCGCAATCTCATTTACGCTTGACAAGCTTGCTATTACCTCAAGGCTCTGCTTAGATGTTATAGCCTTTCAGCATGGCCTAAGGGCCCTTTAAACATTTGAATACTAATAAACAAAGGCACAAAATATTATATCATAGTTCCTACCGGAAATTATTCATTAATTTAACAAATGTGTGATATCACTGTTGAGCACCCATTTTTGGTATATACATGTCTTTAATTAGTCACATACCAAACAGCCTGCGTGGTATTTTGCCTGTCCGCGTTCTTAGTGCTCGTTGCCGTCTGTCGCTATCATAGAAACGCGTGGATGAAACCATAAAACATTTTTAAAACACCTACTTTTAAAAGTTTACTTACCAACTATATGAAAGGAGATGCCGAAACTGGCCACGGTCGTTGTCCATACATTTTTGACACCTCTTTAGGAAACTATCCATCACTCGCCGTAGTTCACGTTGAGAAATGCTGGCAATTTCCTGGTGGATATTTTGTTTGAATTCTTCCAGGGTGTGTGGTGTTTTCTTGTACACTTTATGTTTTAAGTTACCCCCAGAGATAGAAATCGCAGGGGGTTAGGCCGGGGGACCAAGGGGGTTGCAAATCTCCACTGATAATTCTGTCCTGAAGCACACTTTCAATTGTTGTCATCGAAAGATTGGCTGTATGAGCTGTTACAGAGTCTTGATGAAAAAAGTAAAACTCACGCTCCCTATCTATTAATTCTCCAAGAAAGGGGCAAAATAGTATTCGCGTATAGGCGGGCGTCAGCTGCTGACGCGAAAAAAAAATGACCCTATGACTCAGAACCTACTATTGTTCATGAAGTACCCCTTCATGATGACAAAATTGGTGTATTGTGCGCCATTAGAGGAGAAAAGTTTCTCAGATCTCCAATAAGCTACTTCTATCTCTGTGGTAATTAAACACGAAGTGCACAAGACAAACCCACAACGCTGGAAGAATTCAAACAAAATATCCGCCAGGAAATTGCCAGCATTTCTCAACGTGATCTTTGGCAAGTGATGGATAGTTTCCTAAAGAGGTATCAAAAATGTATGGGCAACGACGGTGGCCAGTTTCAGCATCTCCTTTCATAAGGTTGGTAAAAATGTTGTGTGGTTTCATCCGCGCCTTTCTATAACGGCAACGGTAACGAGCACCGAGAAGGCGGCCAGGCAAAACAACACGCAGCCCGTTCGGAGCTTTTCTTGCTCTTCCCGCATAACTGCATATAATTGCCAATCTTTTTGATCACTTGTCACATAGACACCTTGAAATAGGTGGTTTGTCTGGTAGGAAAGTTTAGAGGTGGATACTCGTAACAATGTACACCATGTACTGCCTAAAACTACAAAATCAATTAGAAGAATGGCGCATTCTCAGTATAAGCAGTGTAGGTTAAAATCCAGAATACCTTGTGTCCTTTAAATTGCTTTATAAGTGATTGTCTTTCTAAATATGCAATAAGCTGTTAGTGGGGGAAAATAATAATGGACCTAAGAAATATTTACCCCTTGTGCAGGTTCCATAAATTCAGAAAATTAAGGGTAGCTGGATTAGCTGGTAATGTGGTACAGCTGCTTAAGCAAATTTAATATACCTTGGCACCCATCTATTTGTTAGTTATTTGTCTGGTGATTTTCAAAGTTATTTTCATTACTTTACGCTCATTTGAAACCAGTTAAAGCACGTTTTCCAGCTGTAGGTATGGTTTAGCGATGCAGTCTAAAACATTATTCTGTCTTTTATAATCATATTAAAACAGATATTCAAAATTTATCTGATACCCTTATGTTCATATGCATTTGGGAATAAAAATTGTTTCAACTCGCACTTGACTCCAATTGTTATTTTTAAATTGAATCACCACTAGCATGTAGCATTATGAAAGTACTTAAAGGAGCTGTATAAAGCTAATAAAAATTAAAAGCAAGCTACAGGATAAAAGAAAACCAAACTTAATGACATCACAATCAAAGTTATGATAATGATTATTCTGACAACTTGGATACCTGTATTATGTTATTTCTCAGCCAGTGTTATTTTACAGTTAAAGAAATTTATAACTGAAGTGCATGCAATTAAAATATAACTACAGAAAACAATCCAAAATTAACAAATGCTCAATGCTACCATAAGCAATGTTTGGGGGAGATGGGAAAAAAGTTTGTAAAAGCATATTACTGGCCCGTTAAGTAAAGAATGTACGTAGTTATAATATTACACCAAAAGTGATATTAATATTTAGAGCTTTATGATTTAAGATGCTTTAGCTTATTTGAATTAGTAGAATGTTTATTGCTAAGATTTATTTGAAAATTATTCCAATGGAGCAATTAATATTTATTCCCTGTAGTACTAATCCAAAGGTTTAGCATGTTTAAGCCTATCAAGAAATGGATATATAGAAGAAGCGGGGCTTACTTGTACCTCACAGGGGGGAGGCGCACTGCGGTATGATGGCACAATCTTGAACGTCACTGAACCTCGTGCCTCACGCTGCAATCAAAATAACACCAACGTTAGTATACAACTGCTAAAAAAACTCACTTCTTTATTACATGCACTCATGAAAAACTCTAATGCCTTATATTCACATTACTTTATGTATCCATCATGTTTTAGTTTTAATATTTTCTACAAAGTAATCTTACAAAAGCTTATTTTCTATTTATGTCATGTTAACTGAGATATACCTCTGCAGAGGTGCCAAAGACTGGTACAGAGGGCCAACTTAGTAAAATGTACGTGTATCATGATTATTTAACGAGGCCTTCGTAACTTCCCCTCCTTGGCCTCTATTTACCCCTCTCCAATGACAGCAGTATTCATCCTACATGCTATAGTGCTTTTCAAATGGGAAGGAGTTTGTCCTTGAGCGTCTTCAGGCCGGTAACCAATCGCAGTCCTGCTGTGTTGTCATATTGCTTTCCCCTTAAGTGAGGCTTAACGCGTGCCAAGAAATATGAAGAGTGGGGGGTAATGAGCTTGCAACACTGTGCATGTAAACGCATCTCATTGATTGCAGATCAGAACCCTACCCATTTGAAAAGCACTATAGTTATAACACGTCCGCATGAAAGGAAAGTACTGATTATTTCTGACCGCTTAGTAAATCGTTACTCAACTGTTACTTGATTCACAGGATGTCGTAAACATCAGAAACTATACGTGGCCAGATGATTGGTCCATGACAAGCTGATAACACTGTTCGACAAATTTCAGAAACTGTGCAAATTCACAGAAATGTAACTACATTTTAATGCCACCCAAGAAAGGCGGTTTATTAGAAGAAAACCTATTCGAAAGCAGAAACTGTATTATAATACTTGCAATGCAACGGAGAAACGTGTTCAAAGGTGTTTCGATACAAATTTTAATGTACAGATATTGGGAGAATTTGTAGAAGCATTAAACGTTTTTATGCCCTCAGGGGTCTCCGTCTAGGGGATATGTGAATAGCGACCACAAGGTACCCAAGCTGAGCAGAACATTACTTCCACTTACTGGTATTTTGCTCCTCACTGTAACTTTTCTATCTGACCTTACCTTGGTCAACTCTTGTTCTCTTCCGACCCCGATGCTATTAGGGTTCCCGAAGGCTAGGGAGTCTTTATTTTTCCAACCTCTCCATTTCTCTAATTTCTCTATAAAACCTTAACCCCTAACATGCTGACCTGTCATGGCATGTATACGTCCTCTGATTGGTAATCAGAGGATATGGTCGGTGAATTTATTTTGATAATTCTCCCGGTCAGGTCGGTGAGACCCGCAAACCAACGACAGGTGTGGTCCTCCAGACATTCTGGGGGTTGTGAGAGAGCAATGTGACCGCCAAAACATAAAAATATGGTGCTCTCTAAAAAGTGGTTACATTTATTGCTAAGTCTCTTCAATATTTATGCAATATGACTCGAGGGGTAAAATGTTCCGGAGTTAAAATAGTCCCCCATTCGGATCTCCGGGTGG
Source organism: Tenodera sinensis (assembly GCA_030765045.1). NCBI lineage: Eukaryota > Metazoa > Arthropoda > Insecta > Mantodea > Mantidae > Tenodera > Tenodera sinensis. Next base: position 166,812,222 of record CM060962.1, read on the forward strand.
GGACTACTTCTCGAGAACCAAAACATTATATTAATAGAAGATCTAACATCAGACTTCTACAATGGAATGCGGGTGGTCTCACACAAACAAAAAGAGTAGAACTGAATAAAATTGTATTTGATTATAATATTGATTTATTTTTCATACAGGAAGCAAATCTAACAAATGACCAACTTAAATACTTCAATTTTACTGGTTTTCTACTACACCTACTACCCAAAAATAGACAGATAAGTAGTGGAATATTAGTTGGAGTCAAAAAGGATATTAAATCCTCCTTTGAAATTGCTAAAGAAATGGATAACACAGATAAAAGTGAATTAATAAAGCTAAATTTTTGGGATAGCAAAACACATCTACATTTATACAGTATTTACAATCCTCCCAGGAATGAACAGATCTCTCCCTTATTGACCAATTAAATAAAACAATCATAATTGGGGATTTCAATGCTCATTCCAAAAGATGGGGTTATGAAAAAGTGGATTCTACAGGGAAGATAGTGGAAGAATTTTAGAATACCACAACTTTTGAACTGATTTATAGTAAAGAAGATCCCACAACCTTCATACATTACTCCGGAGCAGGCAGTAACCCAGACCTCTTGTTAGCTACAACAGATATTGTTTCAAAAATTAAAAAACAAGTTATAGAAGATCCAAGTTCTGATCACAGAGCAGTAATTGCTGATATAAAACTAGATAATACAAATAACAGTCAATGTCACACGAATCTGTATTGAAACTTCAAAAAAGCAGATTGGATCAAATATAAAACTGAACTGGAACATAAATTTAAAGAACAAACAAACTCACAGCTACATGACCAACCAGATCATTTGAACAAATATTTCTGTAAAGTCATCCTAGAAACCGCAAGAAAACATATTCCTCGGGGAAGAATTAAAAATTTCAAACCCTTTTGGAACCCCCAGTTAGAAGAACTGAAAAAGCAAAGGGATATAGCTAGAAATACAGCTGAACAAACAAGAAGCATATCGGATACACAAATATTTCGGAAGAAATGTGCCTCACTTAAAAAAGAAATTAATACTGCTAAAAAGAATTACTTTAATAATTTCTTAGAAAAAATAGATTATAGGACAGATGGTAACAAAGCTCATAAGTTCATAAAAAATGTCAAGGGTAGGAAAGAAAACAACAGCACACCTATCATACACGAACAATAAAATATTAACTAATGATGCAGCCATAGCCGAAACATTCAATAAATATTATGCTAATTCATATAAAGTAACAAGAAATAATAAAAAGGAACGTAAAGAATTTAAGAAAGATTTGAAACAAGAAAGAGAATGTGATCCTAACACTCAATGCAATATCTTTTTTCAAAATTTTAATATGCAAGAACTGAACATTGGAATAAATAATCTAAAAAACAAAAAGTCTCCTGGACCTGATCACATACATCCAGAGTTCATAAAAAACCTTGGAAAAACAGCAAAACAACAACTACTAAAACTCTACAATCTATCCTGGAAAACCACTGTACCTGCTGAATGGCGAAAGGCAATAATTGTCCCACTCTTGAAGAAAGACAAAACAGCATCAGAAATAAAAAATTATAGACCAATAGCTCTTACTAGCATAATAGCAAAAGTGATGGAAAGAATGGTGTCAAACAGGTTAAATTGGTTTCTAGAATCAAAACATTTAATTTCCCCATGTCAAGCTGGATTCAGAGAGTTCCACTCTACAAATGAACAAGTCTTACTTCTCAGTCAAGAAATCAAAGACTCCTTCAATAGAAAAGAAGATAATTTATCAGTTTTTATTGATTTCCGAAGTGCATATGATTCTATATGCAGAACAAAACTACTAAAGAAAGTAAAAAAAATAGGGATACAAGGTCCAATGTTTTCATGGCTATGCCATTTCCTAACACAACGCTTTATTGCAACCAGATATGGAAGAAACATATCTAAATACAAACAAGTACACCGTGGCTTACCACAAGGCGCAGTGCTAAGCACAACACTTTTTAATATATTTATTAACGATCTGCCACAACAAATACAAGAATCAGGTGTGCAGTGTGCACTATTTGCTGATGACTTAGTAATGTGGACTTCAAAACCAAAAAGCAAAAGTACAGAACTAGAAAAAACCATGCAACAATCCTTAACCAAATTACAAAGGTGGACCAAAGAAAATATAATGACTGTTAATACAACAAAATCAAACTACCAAATCTTTTCACTAAGAAAAAAACCACTAAAAATAAAACTAAATTCTGAGGGTCAACAATTACCAGAAACAAAGGAAGCAAAGTATTTAGGTGTTACATTTGATACTAAACTTACATGGACCAAACAAATAGAAAATGTAATACAAAGAGCAGAGAGGCGCCTTTCACTGTTAAAACGTCTAACAGGAATGAAGTGGGGATGTTCCAGAGCAACTCTTAACACAACATATAATGTATATATAAAGCCATTATTTACTTACTGCAGCGAAGTTCTTGTAACAGCAAACACAAAAAAGATTCAAATCTTTCAAAACCAAAGTCTGAGATTAATTACAGGTGCTATCAAAACCACACCAATAGCAGCTATGGAAATTCTAACCAACCAATGCCCCATTGAATATGAAATAGAAAAAGCGGCTCTTATTCAACACGAAAAGTTGATCAGACTCCCATTCAATACATGGCACAAGAGAAATTTTACACATACACTAAAGACTCAGGAGAGCTTTCTTTCCGAAATTCAAGACATCAAGAAGAATGTATACCTTCCTAATTCAAAGGAAAACTTCATATCTAAAGTCAATCCGACACAAACATTAGATATCACATATTATTTACACCTGACAGAAGAAGTTAAGAAAAGTGATACTCCAACTAGTGTTCTAAAATTATTGGCATTAGAGACAATCCATACTAGATTTCCAGAACACGAATGGCTCCATATTTATACTGATGGATCACTAATATCAAACCAAGATGGAGCAGGTGCTGGAGTCACATGTCACCTCTTTTCCTATTACAAATCTTTAAGTTATGGAACTACAAACTTTGATGGAGAAATTGAAGCAATTCGAATGGCCCTACAAAATCTTTTGTACAGAATTTCACATTTTCAGCAAGCAGTTATTCTCTCAGATTCCAGGGCAGCAATTATAGCAATTACTTCCAAGTTGTCACCAAAAAACCAAACAATTATAGAATTTGGAAAATCCTTACCCATCTAACAGCACTTCAAAAACACCTAGTCTTCCAATGGATACCAGCTCACTGTGGACTGAGTGGTAATGAGAAAGCTGATTTTCTTGCAAAAAAGGGTACCGGCAATGTGCAGAAATCAATAGTTAATCTACCATTTTATGCAGCTAAAAGATTAGTCAACTCTGAATTCAAAAAAATTATTGAAAAATATTACTATGAAAAATCAAACATTAAAAGATGGGAACTACCAAACATTCAAACAGTAATTCCTGAGTATCCTCGAAAAACAGCAGTTGTAACCTTCAGGTTGATTACAGGACATGATTGTCTGGCAAAACATTTAAACAGAATTGGGATATATTCTTCACCACTCTGTCCTCTATGTGATCTGCAAGAGGAAATGGATCGAGACCACCTTCAAATATGCCCGGCCACTTCTAATGCCCCATCCATCAGTGAAAAATATTGGAGAGCAAGAGGATTAATGACTTCATTGTCAGAAATCCAGCATTAGCTAACAACATAAACGTTTTTATACTTTTCAATATAATATTGCATTATGTTTACAGTAATGTTTTACATATTTGTGATTCTAAGACACAGTTACACAGTTTTTCTTATAACACAGAACCGTTTAACTCAATAAATGCTTCTTATTTTCCATAATAGGCATTAAGAATTTGGAGATAAATCTACAGAAAATTAAAATCTGCCTTTTTACGAGGCCAGGTGTATCTTAGTCCCTCCCCCCCTTCACTACCACCTTTGCTTGTCCTCATTACAGTGCCACCCACGCCTCTAGTCCGATATTGCAACGTCATTGTTCACTAGTTATGCCTCACCCCTTGCTAGACCCCGTAAGGCGATAAGAAACCGAGAGATGCCCTCCAACAACTGGTTGTGTACAACCAGTTCAGATATTTTCAAATGTGTTGAGGAAGCTTTAAATCAGGTTCAATTTCCTTGGAGTACGCATGCGCACGCACACATATACAGAAAGTGTTCCTGTTATAATGGGTGGTAGAATTGGCTTCAAAGGCCGTGTTAAAGATAAGATAGGTATAGGATCTCGGTATTAAAACAAACAAAAAATCACATATATTCGCTGCTTAATTCATCAAGAGAATTTATGTGCAAAATATATCAAACTGAACAATGTGATGAGTGTTATCAAAATTATTAATTTCATTGGGTCAAAATAATTACTACATCATCGCCAGTTTAAAGCATTTCTCGATGAATATCTTGTGTTGTGTTGCCTGTCACGGTGGGGATTCCGGCACGTCAGCCGCTGGCTTATTGTGCGTCAGAAGATGATGTGAAAGTACCCTATAGTCGGCCAGAACTCATCACAGGCAGGGCTACTTTGATGGGTCCCTAACATGTGCAGGCAGTTCTTCAGACCGACGGAGTTCCAGATCGCCACAGAGAGCGCGCAGCCAGTCAGGTTCGATTGATCAATAGCTCCCCCCTGCCAGGCAGTCAGCCGGCCACAGCGCCTTTCCTCAGCCAACCACCGTATTTTCAGAGCGCAAGCACCACCGCAGCGCATCCTACCGGCGACCCCGCTGACTCTTATAACCTGGAAAAACCAGATAGAGAGAATGTAATGAAAGGGAGTGATTGGGAGTATGTATCACATTTTCTTATACCACGTGTTCTTTGACCAGCCGGACCGCCCCGAGGCGGCAAGGAGCCGGGCGAGGACCAGCGCACTCTCCGCCAGAGTTATGCGTAAAGGACGGGAAAATCGCAGGTACGGAACACGAACTACTGCACTAACTTGCATTAGGCTTACCTGCATCACGTCAGACGTTAAAATTGATGACCTTTAACACGAACACGTTCCCTATATCTCCGAAAACAATTCTGGTTTACTCGTAAGAGTTCATGCTGACTGATTGCCTTTATTTCCCTTGTATCTGCTCGTTTCACTTGCATTACACGGTACCTATCTCTCCTTCCTGTCATTTGCTTTGCTAACAATTTCACTTAGATATCCGTATATCTGCTTGGTGCAATTGCATTATGCGGTGCCCATCTCTACTTTGTGGCATTTGTTTTGAATACCATTTTCTTTTGACAACCGGTATATCAGCTGGTCGCAATTTTATTGTATTATACGTTACCTATCTGTTCTTTGTGTCCTTGTCTTTGCTCGCAATTTCGCTTCGACTTCAAAGGTATACTATAACACACTGGTCAAACATGAAGTATCCAAAATTAATTAATGGCATTTTTACTAATCTAAAGAGTATATTAATTGTAAACTACCTAATAAAATGTTATGCGCATTGGCATTTGCTAACAAATGTAACCGTAACGAACATGTATTTCTTCTATACCTGTACAATCAAAATGCTTACATGCTACTCGCCGTTTTATTCGCTGCCTCAGTTCCCGCGGATAAACTAACTCAGAGATGTCCAACCTTGTCTCTTTGGAGAACCTTACGTAATGAGCGGCTATACCCCAATCCACTCCTTCAGTTGAATGGACAGTCAGTATCCAGTGAGGGACACCAAAGGCGACTCCACGGTCGTTTCTAGGTCATACCTCGAATTTTCTGGGAATGGCTTCAGAAGACCTCTTCCTTGTGGATGGTTTTTGCATATACGTTGAACAGTGGGAGACAGACTAAAGCTTAGTAAATAAAAATGTGAGTCTGGTTAAAACACACAATTTATGTCAAATACTTTTTTCTTTTGAGTGAACCAATTCCTATATATTCTTTCTTATTTATTTGAATTTGCCAATACTTATTCCTATTTGAAGAAAAGTATGTTGTTTGTTTCTTTTACCTTTTGGCCTTGCAAAGAGTACGGGATTTCAAAGAATCACGTAGCAGCCAACTCTTAAAGAATTTCACTGTCGCTTAAAGCCTACTGTACTCCCATATTTCCTTGCACCTACAAGAAAATTAGCAATAAGATGCTTTTTGAAAATACTTATCTCAATTAAAACGAAGTAGATAGCGAAATAAGCATTTGCAGGAATAGTGTGTATAAGAGCGAGTATAGCTCTATATATATTTGCGAACCGAGTTTCTCCAAATTGAACAATATTAGACGTCTGTATCGCAATAGGTTAAGCGACGAACACTTGGTGTATCTTCAAAGGCTATGCGCATTGACTTAGTCGCCAACTATTGATAGACTTCTTAAACGTAAGCAGTACCAAAGGAATCACTAATGAACAGATGTTTATCGTAGGTATAAGATTTGAAAGTGCTTTCGTAAATAAAACGTAACGTACATGCAACCAACCCACCATTGCAACAAAATGCACGGCTGGGTGTTAAAGAGAGGCAAAGTCCGTGTATAGTGAAAAGAGGTAAACCCAAACTCCTCTCTTTCGCAAACGTTGGACATCGCTGAACTAACTAGTGAACGGGTGCTTATCATTTCTGACCTACATAATGCTCCCAATGCTTTTTCACATCTGTTTTATATGAGAACAAGCTATTACTTAAAACATTAATGACATACGCCATCTCCAAGAGAAACATGGGAAAATATGGTGCCCTTGCACGGACAATACTGATCAGATTTTCAATACCATTCATAGTACAACAGCAACACAAACCTATATTTTTATCTTTTAGATATTAAGCATTTTAATCTATGGTTTTGCTGTGCTAAATTGCAATGTGTTTACACTCACAGATAACCTGGGCCATAATTATTTCTATATTCCAGCTCTGTTTGTGTTGTGGCAGCCAAGAGTGATTCTTGCCACTCACACATATTATTAAACATGCATATTACTTACTGTATGATTAAGGCAGGATCACATCTAAGTAATTTCAGGTATTATTTTCCAATGAAAAGTGTGATAGATTATTTCTATCTTTTCAAGTAAGTTTCAACTTTTAACTTAAGTTCTCCAATAAGGGTGTTTACAACCCGGAAACTCACACAAAAGCAAAATTATAAACTGCACAATGTCTGGTGCTAAAACAGACGAACTGTTGAAATTTTGTATTCCTCGCCAAGTAATCGGGAAATGCACAACTGTATTTATAGTTTTCCTTAACGTCCAACTTAATGTTATAGGTAAATTATCAAAGCTGAGATGGAGAGATAATATTCTGTAATTAAGTCATGGGTTGATCTTACTGCGATTCTGGGGAGAAAATGACTGGCCCTGCTATAACATGGACGCTAACGTACCCTTTTGACGTGAAAATCTGTGGAAAAATACTCTGCACCGTACACGTGGTGAATGGATTTAATAAATAAAAAATCTGATGAGTTGCACTAGCATGACTTTCTCTGCTCTTGTACTAACTATTCTTACAAACTCATTCCTCTGTCTTCATGTTAGTCGAGATAAACATTAGTGGAAATTATATTATTGTTAATATAAGGTACTAGGGGAATATTGGAGTACAGTAGGATTTGGGCGATAGTCAAATCTTTTAAAGCTGGTCGCTATATGAAGTCTTTGAAATTCCGCCCTCTTTGCACAGCCACGAGATAAACAGTTGAATAACGTCCTTCCATTTGAGAAAAGTCTAAGTATTGTAAAAAACAAACAACAAGGAATATCTACAAAATGGTTCACTCCACAAAAAATGCATTTGGAAATAACTTGTATGTTTTAACGAGATCTGCATTTTTTGAATAGTAAGATTTGGTCTATCTCTTACGGTTTACCAGTTATGCAAAAGTCATCAAAAGTAAACAGCACTATGTAGGCTATAATCAGAAAATTCAAAATATACATTTCATTTGTCATAAAAATATATTAAAGATATCCCATTTTAATCAAAATTTTCACTTTTGAGATATGCTGTTCACAGACACACAGACCCACACACGCGCGCGCGTGCGGACCTTTTTCTAAAAATGCTTTATTTTTGGATCCAGGGGTCCTCAAGACATATATTTCCGGAGAAACCTCGACATCGAAATTTTGGGTCGAATACCATGCTTCTCCTAATTACTATACGTAATACGTACAATATGTTGACAGTTGTTAACTGCTCCAGTTAACCGAACTACAACAAACGTTGATGCCAAGAAATTAAAATTATTTGCATAAATTTATTCTAATATCTTATTTTCTATTATTAGTCCTGAGTACATACTTCGATGGCGGAAGCCACACAAAATATTGTTGTATAGAAATGAGTGAGTTTTAAGTTACCAATACTGTTGAAAAAAAGATTAATATGTAATTATGATAACAAAACTATAAAACCAAACTTCAAAAATGATCTTTTATACAAATTACTTTAAGCAAATGGTAAATGGATCATAACTGCAAAATTTGTCATGAATTCTGAAAGTTACAGCCCAAAATAAACTCATTATATATACCGGTTGTAAATGACTAACACAGCACGAATTTTACTGATAAGAGAGGGTTCATAGACAATCAATTGAGATAGGAAACCTATGGTGTAGGGTTTCAAATTACAGAATTGTGCCTTAATAGTGCTTCGACGTGTCCACTGCAGTTATAACGCATGAGAAAGCGGGTGGAGGGCTTTCGTAGACAGAGTATTTAGCGTAATGGATATGTTGCCAGGATGACGATGGTACACATGGATTGAAAGCTGCAGTTCAAATCCCCGTAGCCCCGTATTTCTTATGTATTCTTTATTTCTTGCTTACCTTCTGTCATTCTGTCCTTCCCTTCCTTCCCTCCCATTCATCCCTCCCTTCCTTCCCTCCCTTCCCTCTTTAATTCTTTCTTTCCGCCCTTCCTTTCTTTTATTAATTTTTTTTTTTTTTAATTTAGGACACTTTGGTGTACAGTAGTTTGCAGAATGTAATTGCACAAGGTTAATGAAAAATAAAATTAACACGTAACGTGCATTTGGATTAACTAGGTATAACCCACTGGTAACCCAGTTGGCATTTACTACGAGTAGCACAGGTCTGTTGTTCTTTTCCTTTACGGTCTGCTTTCGAGATATATTTCTCTCGAGGGATTTTCAGAATACAAGATATAAAATACCAAATTTCCTGAATGTCTCCGCTCTTGTGCAAACTCAAGACATTACTTTGGCAAAAAAAACAAGCATGCTTTTTTTCCCCTTTACTCTTATACTTGTTGACTATGTACTTGCAATTCGTAAAACTGTCTCCAAAAAGGAGATTCTAATTACCAACATTAAATACAGCAAAAGAAAACATTGAAATATTGAACGTTAGTTTTAAATATAATATATTCGATCTTCCCACTTTTATATCGAAATATAGGGAATAAAAAAGTACAAAATATATAGCTTATAGACTATAAGAAGGTAAAATAAATTTTTCGCAAAATAATAATT